>CM044448.1:72664172-72684763 GCA_024363595.1 Xenopus borealis | reverse complement strand
CCCTTAGGTGTCCATTACCAAGGGGTAACTTCCTGAGTAAACATACCCAAATATCAGGGTACCTACATTCTGTAAACATTAAAAAATATTCTCTTGTATTTGAGCCACTTGACTACAGTATCTCTCTCGATAAAAGCAATATTCTAGTATACTGATATCCCAGCATTACCATTACACCTAGTGAAACAGCCTTTTCTTATGTCTAAGTATCCTATTACACCCACGGCAAATGTGCATTGAAAAGACAATTGCCATGCTGAGCCTGAACCCAAAAGGAAGGTAATAACATTGTTCTCTATGAGAAAAACAGACTAGATGTTTCTGCTTATTGTCACATTCATTATATATTGCCATGATGTTCTTTGTGACCGGGAGCTAGAGGAACACTGTGCAAAATGAAATTAAAATTACAGTGTTTCACAATAAGAATATTCAATATTACAAATCTTTTCAAGTCCCCCTGCCATAAATACCTCCTATATTTTTACGGCCCTCTATTATTTATATGGAAATGAGTATAATTAGCTGTGTAAATGATCTGTTATTTATGATGCAAGTTTGAAGGCTAAATCACTTGTGTATGACTCATTGTCATGCAAATGAGAGGGAGTGGTTAATGGGGCATAGACCTGACACCTTAGTTGCTGCTAAGCTTCACTGGGAATGGAAAAGTATAAAAAGGTTAACCCCTAAAGAACCGGGAATGAGTGCATCAAACTTTTGTTAACTATCTATGCTCATAATTTTAAAAGCCCATTTGTAGATTCAGTTACCTGTAATGGTCACTTGGGGGAAGCTGCTGTCACTAGCAAAAATATGGCAGTAATCCCATCTGAAGGGACATCGGAAATTTACTAATGGGTGTAGAGGACAATTCTCTAACGAAAGGCAGCGTCTCTAGTGTAGTGTTGCGCCCTATCACCAGGGCGAAATTGCTCAGGAAAATGATTGTTACTCTGCAAATTCCCTAAAGTAAGTTTCTTTTTCAGAACGTTACTTCTTTCTCCACAGTTCCTTCACCACCTTAGACCAGGCAAACTGATAAGATGAAGTAACATCCTCCTCAATCTTATGTCAGTGACATTATATCTAGTGATGGGCGAATCTCACCCGTTTTGCTTCGCCGAAAAATTCGCGAATTTCCAGCGAAATTCGCGAATTGCCCAAAAATTTAGCGAAACGAGTCGTGCGTCGTTTCGGCATGCGTTGCATCGTTTTCGACGCGTCACGTCAAAAACGACGCGTGACTCGTTTTTTTTTTTGTGGAATTTTCGCTGGCGAATTTTTGGTGGTGTTTCGCGGGAATTCGCCGCGAATTTGCCCCTGGCGAATAAATTCGCCCATCACTAATTATATCTTGTATCCCGGGAAAGTCATAAAAGTTCTAATAAATGCTGGCATTTTTTCATATTTTAAAGCAAGGTTTCCTTCAAGAGTTCTAACTATTAAAGATTTTGTGTTTAGGGTGGGCTCATGTCTAGGGAATTAGAGGATCTCTTTATTATGCTTCCTTGGACATTTGTAATAATAAGTGGCCACTTCAAGCATTTGCTCCTCTAATAAAGACGTCTATACTGTACCTGACCTATTGAAATTGACCTAAGCGTAAAGGTGGCCATAGAAACATCAGATATACAGGTACAAACAATAGAATTCTACATGTATCTGACGAGTCAGCATTAACAATGGCCGATGCGATGTGTGCCTTCAAAGGCATCCAATTAAAATTTTCCACCCAGCCCGATCAATCCAGCTGACCGATATACAAGTCTTCTGCTGATATCAGTTGGCTTGTTTTCCACCATACATGCACAGAACATTGTATGAATATTAATTTTGTACGATATTATCGGTGCATCTATGGCCACCTTAAGAGTTCTAAGTTTTGCTAGAAAGAAATAAACACTAGTGAAAGTTCGCTATGAAATGTTTGCAGGCCCAGATTTGTGGCAAGGCCAGCCCAGCTGCAATATGGGTGTGCTCACAGGTGCTCTTGTGAATGCTTGCAAATTAATACTAGAGAAACTTCGCCAGCATTCAGCTACAGAGACACAACTACATTTTAGCTAATTAGCATAGTGGGAATGAAGTGGCGCAACGTTTGGCAGAGCCTTCGCTGCCGAATATTCACCCTATAGTGAATTTGTCTCTAAGATTTCTCTAAAACGTGTTCTGCAGTCCATTTTGAGCACACATTATTGTACCAGGCATTGATTCATAAAAAGGGCATTATGTACTGTAAGTAAGCCGGCTGCAAGGAATATGGGGAATAGACAGCTAAATTATACTGTTTAGTCAATAAAATGGGCAGCACTAGGAAATTTGATTACAATGTATGTACATTCACAGACAATGTAAATAGATCCCAAGAGAACATTTTATCCTAAGGACTGCATAAACAGCTAGATCCTAGTCCTCGCATTACAAGAACAAGTGATTTTCGGCACAGAGATGTAGCATTATATTTCCCTAAAGATTTTAAAAAAGGACACTTCATTTTTAAGTTGATATGGGACATTTAAAGTTATAGCAAAACTGAATACATTCTTTAAATTCCAAATTTGTGTTTTGAAAACACACTTACAGTAATCTTTATCATGTTACAGTTACATTATATTGATCAATTATGGATTGTAGAACAATATATTCGTTAACTGGACTTTGCTTCTGAGAACATTGTCCCATTGTTTTTGTTCAGTGAAGTCAATGAAATATTCTATTTTTCATTATAATTTGTTCCCTGAGAAACAGTTTCAGTTTTAAGTGATAGTTTACCCCTTTTTATTACGAATAAAGCTTGTGCAGGGCATAGTTTTTGTTTAATGTTTTAATAAAGAAATACAGAAGTTCTTTGTTATCTCTTGCACTGAACAGGGCAAAATCTGAATCAGAAAGTGGCGCTACATTCTACTTCCAGATTAATACTAGCACAGTTTTTTTTTTAAATTAACAGTCATGGAAAAATCACTCCTTTCCCTGTTACATCAATGGTTTTAGATAAAGAGCAGCTTATTATACAGAAGGCATCTTAATGGATGATGATTTGTTGTGATTGTGGTTAGATGAACAGGAAGTAGAATACAGATGTTGTCCTGTTTAGTGCAAGTAATAACTATGCATGTTTCAAAATAAAAATAAAAAATAAGCATAACAGTTTTTGACATTGCTTGCCCAATAATACAAATGTCCAGCTGAATTAGGCTTCCTGTGCACAATAATGAGGAAAATAGAAAAAAATAGACAATAAACCATAATTGCGAGAGAAAAAATCAACTACAAACCATATTATTCAGATAATCATTGTGTCAATCTTCTGAAGTTCAGTAGTAAAAATCAGCTTCATATAAGCAAGGCTGGGATCAAGTACAAGCTAATGTTTTATTATCACATAGAAAAAGCAAATTATTTTTAAAGATTTCCCGATGGATAACGTATACCATATCTGTAGTTATACCGATATGTAAATATTTATAGATATATTAAATATGTATATATTTACAGATATTATTGAATTAGAAACTGACAGTGGTGCTTTTCCCATCATTTAGATCACAGCAAGAAATAATTGAAGGAAATCTTTGTGGCCAATGTTGCTGGGATACAATGAGCTTTGACTAATAAACATGTCTTGGATTTTTTACCTATCTCATGAAAACTGCCAGTGGCTGTAGAAAAAGCACACACCTTGGTTTTGCTAGAGCAAATGTCTTTTATTCACAGCAGAGCTAAGACAGAAAAGGACCCATAGTATACGAGCAGTGGTGCTAAAAATTGGGCACCTGTTTTCTGAGACATGCCATTCACTCTTTGTTAGGTTTCTCCATCCACAGCAACACTCCATTAGTTTTTTTGTGCTGCTGGGCACATTTACGATAGCAGCTAGCAGTCACGTCGTGTGTTCTTGTCAGAACCTAACAGCATGATGGAACATTATTTCAAGTAGAAATTAACAAATAGTTATAATCTATGCATTCTTCTAACTGGCTTTATGTACAGTATATATTTCCCTGGATATTTACTACTTATACATAATGCATTTGGTGGTGTTGGATTCACACATTTTTGGTGAAAACTGGTAAATTTCACTTTTTTTTCTTGAAAACTGTAAAATGTCACAAATTTTTTGTGAATTTTCTGATTTTGGCATTTTCTCCAAATGCATTAAAGCAAGGGGCATTTTTTCATTGCAAAATTTTGCCACAGTTTCGCAAGAAGATTCACACATGGTGAAATTCAGAATTTCACAGCAAACCTATGGCTGGACAATAAATTTGCTCATCACTATTTTACAGCAACTAATTTTCATAAAATATGTAACCCATTATAATAAAGGCTGACAAAGGCAATAATCATCTTCCACTCATGGCAGCAGACTGCATAAAGTATAATACAAGTGAACAACTGAACACAATATTTTGTATTGACAAAAACAGAACTACAAAAGCCCTGTATAAAATGCCTGGTGAAGTCTATACAAGACCCTAAAGACCCTTAGGTCCTGCTCTTCGTGATCATCTGAATCTATGTCCAGCAATTCATTAGTCGTTTTGCTTTACAAAAGGAGACAAATTTTGATACTGGTGACACTGACACAATCCAGCTATAGTTTACAAATGGTAAATAAGACAAACTGCTATGTGCTAGATCATTCCATAAAATGGATTCCACAGAGAGTGTGCTAGAAGTGATTTATAACACACACAACTCAATAAGTGTAACTGACACCTTGCAGATTACAAGCGATTGTGCTCTCTGCACAATGTAAATAACCTTGAAAAGTGTTCTACTCCTTTCCGCTCCTCAGGGAGTCGCTGCCTTTTTCAGCTCTTATGCTATATCATGTTTTACAAAATGACAACATTCCTCTCACATACACATTCCACGTGCCAAATCCAACTACTTTCCTGAAGGACAAAAAGAAAAAAAAATCCATGTAGAATAAAATTTAGACTTCTGGAATTCAGGAATCTGACAAAATGAATTAGACTCAAGTAAATGAATTCAATATTATTAGTGTCTGTGTTCAAATATAACTTGCATTAATGAAGGCAAAACAAAGCATGATAGGAATGATAACTCCTTCAAAATACCTGTTAACAGTGGCTCGTAGCTATATGGACACTTTCTGTAGTGTACATGGTCTGATCAATCAGGTTACTTAGGTACCCAGTGGTGTAACTATAGATGAAGAAGACCCTGGTAATGTGAGGGGCCTGGACCATTGGGTCTGCTTTCTCTAAAGTTACATGGAAATCTCCCCTCCCCAGCTGCTCTACTAATTGAGAGCTGTTGGGTAGAGATAACAGCCTACGGACAGGTGGGCAGGTAGTCGGCAGGCAGGTGGGGGAATCAGGGATGTATAGGTATGCTTAGCTCCTTTTTTGTTGGAGGGCATGGCAGGAGGGAAGGTTTTTACACCAATGTAGGTCCCTTCCCTAATCTGCACAAATATTTCTTTGGAGATCAGATAAGAGAATTAATACTTCCCCTTTGAGTTTGCAGTTTGAATCAGTCACATATAATGCCACATTCTCAAAACTGTAAAAGAATATATTTGCTAGAAAATGATTGTATGACATGATACAACTGTAAGACAAAAAATGCCTCCTCTTATTTTCTCTTGGTAAATTCCAAACCTATGTTTCATGTAAAGAACTAGAACCTGGCACTTTCTAATGCTTGCTTACAACTGTAGGTAAAGGTGTTTTGAAAATCAAATGATGCAACTGATGCATCATGAAATTACATGACCTTTTCAGGTAAAATGATTGGATTAACCTTTTAAAGGGAAATATAGTGTTGCATAGAAAGTGATCATCATATGTTTTCCATACATATGTTAATCACTTGGAATGCACGGGTACAATGGGTATATGTCAGAACATCTTTCTCAGTGTTATCCAGGGTTGCCAGATTTTCTGGAAAGAAATACCAGCCAGGTGACAACCCTAGTGGTATTCCAAATTATTCTACATTGTAGACAGATTGTTCCACACAAACATATTTGCTAGTCAGATTACAATAAAATAATGATTCCTATAAATCAGCATAAGTAGACCATAAAATATTTGGGGGTGGGACATAAATATTACATGAAGAGCAACATCAAACTCTAGCTGGCATCAACTGATCTTTCTAAGAGTGACTCAAAGCTGAACTTGTTAGGTCTTCTTCATCAGCAAAATGAAGGTGTTGTTGAGTCCTAGCAGCTTAATAAAGCCATCCAAAAACTCTTTAATAAAGTTGCATAAATAGAAAGTGTGTGAATGTTTGTTCAGATATTACAAATTAAAAAAAGTACCATATCAAGCAAATGGCTCACCAATTTCACAAGAATAGATTGAAATGTGGGATGGGTTTCATCCTCATATAATCTATGATAGAAATGTACTGTAAGCAGGGGAAAATCACTAATTTCATGGCATCTGCATTTGATCTACATGAAGCTTTCACCCTACTGGACCTGAAGGAGAGTTATGTGATATAATGACTAAGTAGCTTGGTGATTCAGTGCTTTCCCTCTCTTCATCACCCACATGGCTGTTGAGCAAGATGAAGAGCATCCATTCTTCTGTTAGAAAGTAACAGTTTAATGAAAAAATGAAAAAAATAATTAGATCTGGCATAATGCATTTGTGCACAGTTATTAATGTTGCTATTTGCAAGCACAGGGATGTATTGTTTAATCAGAATGAGATGAGCAGATCTATTTTCAGCCATGCTACGAGATCTAAGCTTTTACCTAGAGGGAAAGCAAATTAGTTAATGGCAAATTATATAATTTAATATCAAAACATAAAGAAGTGGTTTAAATTGTTATCATTTGTTTCCAGAGTGATTAATGGCCACTTAACTACTTCTTTCATTTCTCCTGCCTGTACCTTTGCACTGAATAACATTCATGTAGAGTGATGGCAATGTTAAGAAAGGGCTGATGTTTCTGAATCATAAACTGATCTAAATGAAAAAGAAATCACTTTTTAGTGTTTAGAGAAAGCTTGGTTGCAGCTATTCTTATTTAAAAGGTCCACATTAATTGGTCTGTATAATGTCCCTGAGATATACCTCAGGGAGACCTGGGATCAAATTTTAATGAGGGCATGAACTTGGGCAAGTCACATCAAAATCTGATATTTTTTTGCAGTCTCTGGACAGTTCTTAACATACTGAGAATTCTGCAACATTATGCCTATGCTGTGCCTTGCTATGACCTTATGAGAGCAGGGCCAAAGTAGATAACTCTACAGCTTATTATGATTTAAAAAATATATTCCAGCACAAGCATATTCCATAAGCATGAATTTTTATCTAAAGTTTTCTTTAAATGTGTAAGTGTGTTACTAATGGTTAGAGGAATGGCTTTCAAGCCTGTGACAGGTGCTGTTAAGCCAAAAAATAGAGTGACACTGTGTTAGTAAACAGTATAATATGCAACAGAACTACTCTATAGGCTAGGATTTATTTAGGGATCCAATGTCCTTAGTTTTCCCTTTGCCACAAGGCAATACAGATACTTTATATACACACCTATATAAGACAACCCAAAAATGGTTTAGAATTTTCCTATGGGGTAACCAACGTTACCAGGGTTCCGTGTTCAGCATATACATGACATATTACATCTGTAAGGGCACATTCAAACAATTCTTAAATAATGTATTCATTAAATTGACTTGGGACTACAGTGGAAACTATAACATTACAACCAAAATCAACCAAAAAACATCTTACGGTACTCACCACCCTGAACGGGCTTGCTGGATTATTGAATTATAATGAATAATGTACCCTTTGTTGTATGATATAAAATCACAGGATGAGTGTTTTATACAGGTCATGGTACTTTAAGGTGACATCTAATTACTGCATACTTTTTTAAGACCGGTACCTCCTTTTTATAATGCCGTTTCAGGAAGTCATGTGACCCGTGACATCACTAAGCATCATTATAACTCATAAGATGACAAAGAACCCTCTTTAAAGTGAACCCATCACCCCAAAAAAATATTAAATCCTATTTCATCACATTAATCAAGCAAAATGAACATTAATTACACTACATAAATTATTTTAATCTTGTTTTCTTCAGTCTGGGAATTCATAATTATAGCAAGCTGGCAGGAGCCATTTTGTGGACACTGTTATTAAGGCAAGCCTTGCTTAATCTCAAAATTTTGTTTGTATACCAGAATGGCTGACCCGATGTCCATTCCCATGCCCAGGCTACACAATTAAATGGTTAAAAGAACTGGGGGAATGTGTGGGGAGCAGTGACATCTAGGAAGTGCTGAATGGAAAGTGAAAGTAATTATCTGCCCCACCTCTATGCCTAAGGCATAGAGGAGTGGCAAGCAATATTTGATTGACAGCTGAAATTTTTAAATGAGCTTAAAACAGCTATGGATGCTTTAATAAAAATTTGAATTTGGATTTCATGTTTAATTTGAAAAGGACTTTTATCATACACTTTAAGAATATGTTTTACAACTACATTTAATGGGAAACAGATGCATAAAATATATAAATATGGAAAATTCATTATGTAAGGTATCAATCAATAATTGTGGTTGTGTGGTTAGGATCAGGCTGTTACCTGTCTGTTTTTAACCCGGGCCGTCCTGTTTTCAGAAGGGCTGAAAGGGTCAAAACCTGCCCAGGAAAACCCTGGTGGACTCCCCGATCAGCCAATTGCTGATCATCACATCATAGCCCTGAACAGTCACCGCAGCATCCCGTCACTACAAAATCAGTTCCCTGCCATGTGACATCATCACCTTGTCCCCCACCTGGAGTTAGCTCCAAGCATAAGTCCAATAAAACAGTAAGCTGATAAATACAGTTGGCTGAAATAGGAAGACCACTGTATAGCACAATCCACCATGACTTCCAAGCTTGATGAACTGCAGTACAATTGGAGCTCAGAAGCCTGCAGCTACCATCATGAATACAGTTCTGCTTGTATTCACCAAGGCACATAGGCACCCCCCAACTCTTGCCTCTAACTTGAGCAGGTGCAGGCTGCATCAGGCCCAGTATGTTTTTTATCTGTTACATAATTACAGAACTGCCCCTGTCACAGGTGCAAAGTGAATAAACACCCCCTTACTGCTCTTGCATTTGTAGCAGAGGCCGTACTAAATGATCTCCAAAGTCCCAGCACACTTGGGTGACTACAATTCTGAGAGGAGTTCAGAAAAAGCATGTTGTTATTCTTGATTGTGGAACTTTATAAAAGTAATGATTTCTGCAGTTTGTGAGTACCACACTTCATGTAATTTTACTTACTAAAGCCTTGTTATCTTCTAAGCACCCCAGCTGCCTCTCTAGTGTTCAGACCCACATCATTTATCCATTTCTTCTGAGAGGAGAGAGCAGCTAGCTTTCCAGATTATATTTTACAAGAAAATTAAATATTCATATAGATACACACAAACACAGTCCTGTTTTTATGCTTACAAGCAAGTGTTTGCAAATCAGCCTGTGCAAGGCAGAAGGAGGTGAAAATAACATATTCCAGAGTCTTGCTGAGGGCATAATTTGTTACAACTGAAGGCATTATTAGCACATCTACAGTCATTTCCAGTAGACCAGACTGGACAAGTAAGCAGCAGAAAAGGAAGAGATCATCTAAACAGGGGCAGAACAGGGTTAAATGAACAACACGTTCTTTCAGTGACCCGTCTATCGTAGTAACATATATATTTGTATGCTTTATATACTGACTACTATATTAGTGAAACTAGTTGGCCACACAGCTTTACCCTTTGACCTAAGACTATTATCATCTAACTTAAGAAGTAACCAATATATACAATATTGTTGCCAGTTGGTACTGGACAGCAGAGACTGCAAGTTGACTCTGTAAGATCTTAATGGGGGTGGTTTGCCTTTAAGATAACTTTAAGTATGTTAAAGAATGGCCAATTCTAAGCAGTTTTTCAATTGGTCTCCATTATTAATTTTTTATAATTATAGGTCTTCCTCTTCTGACTCTTTCCAGTAGGGGTCATCTAAAAATGCTCTGTAAGGCTACACATTTAGTGCTACTCTTTATTACTCCTTTTTCTATTTGATACCTCTGCTATTCATATTCCAGTCTCTTAATCAAATCAATGCATGGTTGCTAGGACAATTTTGTCCCTAGCAACCAGATTGCTGAAATTGCAAACTGGAGAGTTGCTGAATAATAATCTAAATAACTCAAAAAACACAAATAATAAAAAATGAAAACCAAATGCAAATTATCTCAGAATATCACTCTCTACATCAAACTAAAAGTTTACTTAAAGGTGAACAGCCCCTTTCATACAAGTTAGAGGTAAATACAAAATAAGTGCCAGTGACCATTTTTTGGATAAAGATGAGCTGTGTGGGATATAGGTTCTTCTTAAAATATCCACCATAATATCCTAAGTACAATGTTACTTGATACAATTAAATAACAAGAATTTACTGGACCCGACAGTAAGAATATTTTTTTCTCTCTCCTAATCAAACCTGTAAGAAATCCCTGTTCAACAAACATACAATTTTACTGGGCATCCACAACAATCTCACTGAACCCTCTGTACCAGTGTTGCTCTGGCTGCTTTAATACTACTACTACTAATACTACTACAACTTATGTCTGTTGCATGAGCCAGGATATTGGTACATTATGCATATGAAATTATTCATTCTAACAGAATGTTTTCACAGTCTTTAAAACGGCTGTTTAATATTTTTATTGCATCAGCGTATGGGGATTTCTGGCAAAAATGTGCCTGCTTAGCATGTATAAATAGGTGTAACCTTTATAAAATGGCTCCAAGAATTCTATGAATTTTAAAACTCAAATATAAACAGTTAATATGGATGAATGTACATTTTTATCAGATACATTTAAAAATAGAATTTAATCATCAAGTCAGCAGTGTTTCCTTGTGTGTTTTCTAAGGAATATATAGAAATGACTAGTTATGGGCCTATACTATAAATGATAAAATCATTTTTTTTAAATAACTAAGTCCCTGTTTATGACAGAATTCAGCCAAAGCACCTAGCAAACCTACTTAAAGCACAAGATGCTGCACAAGAAAACATCTTATTGGTTGTTATGGGTTACAGCTCCTGTGCAAACTTAGCGCCTTTTATTACATATGGGGAAATATCAATTGTCGCAAAAGAATAACATTGTGGCTCAGAAGAGATCTGTTGTATGGAATAGGCAGCCCGTAGGGTCCTCGTAGTGGAGAGTTGCCCTTTCCTGTTGTTATGCTGCTGACCCATTCACAACACTTAGGGGCAGATTTACTAAGGGTCGAATTCGAGGGTTAAAAAAAACCTTGAATTCGACCATGGGAATTGTTGGGGAATGAAAATCCTTTGAATTCGAATATCGAATTCGAAGGATTTTACCGCTATTCGATTGGTTGAAAGATCGAACAGCGAAAATTCGATTGCACGATAAAATCGTTCGAATCAAACGTTTCGTACGATTTTATCCATTCGATCAAAATTTTTTATTCGATCTAAATTAATGAAAGCCAATTCGGTAGCTTTATTCTGGTGAACTAGGCAGTCGAATAAAAATTTAAAGGGTAAGTTATTAGACTAGATTTCTTTTTTCGAATTATTCGAATCATTCGATTTGATCGATGTTTCAAAATTCACTGTTCGAAGTGGTCTTCAAAAACATTCGAAAATTCTAATCTTTTTGAAAATTCGATCGAATTTCGAATCCTTCGTGTGAATTTGATAAATCTGCCCCTTAGCTCTTTATAAGTAAAATATAATTACGGATTATTGAGCTCCCCATCTCCTGCCCGCATGAAAACACCCTCTACATTGCTACAATGAATTTCAAAATGTAATGTATCTCTTCCCATTAGAAATGTAATATTGAACAGAGATGGGTGATGGAAAAGGATTAGTCTCGGGAAAGGGCAAGCCGCAGCCTGCACCAATGTTGTTTGAGAGTGCCATTTACCTTGTGTGGGAAATGATGAGAATGAATAAATCCAAATGCTAACTATAGATTTATTAACGATAGTCTGTCAGCGGTGACAAATGACACAGAGTTGTGCTTTTCTTCTGGGCAGTCTTTGGGGGAGCCCACTAATCACAAATTTGTTTTTTGTTTTTTTTCAGCAAGATTTATAAATGCCAAAAGTGAAGTAGACATGGTAAGTACAGCAGTGGTGTGTATTGAACAGATATATGCTTACACTATGATGTTTCATCTGTACTGAACACCCAGTCACTGACAGGGAAGGTACTGTACATAGTCATCTGCTGTAACATGAAAGGATCAGTCATTTGCCAATATATACGCCACCCGCATTTATGTTCAATTATTGAAGTAATAAAGGGAGCTGAAAATCCCTGCTTGAAATGGTGAAACCAGAATCACCTCTATACTTTGGGAAACAAATATATTCAAATAGTACAGTCGCTGAGGTTAAATATTCATACATTCGCCTATGTGTGCCAGTTTCTTCTATCCAGTGTTGGACTGGGCCCCCGGGATACCAGGTCAACACCCGATGTGTCAGTGGGTCCTCTTGCTTCTAACCATTGGGCCTATTTCATGGTCATTCCCTATTTCTTTGAGGCTTAATAATGAATCAATGGAGTATAGTTTGTAGAGATAAAACTAGGAAAATAAAGAGGTTGAGCGAAGAGAGGAGGCTTAATAGTTTGGAAAGTGTACCCACAGTCTAAGGTTTTCTGGACCCTGTTATTCCAGTCCAATCTCCATTTTTCTTATAATTCTGCCATTGTTTACAGTAAGATATGATTAATGTTATTGTAATTTTGCTCATCATATACTGTATGCTCTTTACTACACACACATCTGTGCCTTTTGTGTGCCAATAATTCCTGAGCCGCACTGGATTTATTGAGGAATTGTGCTGTATTCTTGGGTGTCTCTTTTCTTAGGAGCCACCCTGTGAGTAGCACAAGCATTTCACTTGCTTGCTTTGCCATGCAGACAGACACACAAACTACCCGAATCCTGGGAGTAAGGCTAATGTTTCCCCTGAAGTCTATCTATTAAACAAGCAAGCAGAACTTGTGTGTTCAGGAACTAGATATGTGTCCTTCTCCCCTTTTATATTAATTTTAAACTATACATATATATTCCCTTTGAAAATATAAGGTTAGGTTAAACCAGTTTTGTGCAAAGAACATCTGTTCTTTAACTGGATAAAGTGGGCCAATCAGGGTACTACCAAAGACCCTGTGTGACTTGACATGTTTCCTTTTAGATTGTAAGCCCAGCTCCTACTGACTTCTAATGATATATAATTGTGTCTGTCTGTATATGTAAACTGTTATGGTTTGTATTTGCATCCAGGGGTGATCCTATGCCCTTCACCACCCCCTCTCACATTTTTTGGTGCCAATGGGAGTCCAAGAAGCTATTGCTTGGGGAGCTGCTGTCTGAGGGGAGTTTCTCAACTCTCTTCATTGGTGCAGAGCCCCTGTTTGTATCCTCTTACTCAGTAAAATGCTGCAGAGATTATGGTGCTATGGGAACAATAACAATAATAAAGCTTATTAATATTTTTATATAACAGAAAAGCTTTTTGATTTATTTCTTCAAGTCGAAAGAAAAAAATGATTGTTTGCTGTATGTCAAAAAGAAATGAGATGTGGCAAAGGATGTTGGTATAGGAGATGCTGTTTTTCTTGCAGTCCAGGGAGGTTGAACCAATAATAAAGGCTATGCAGAAGAATACAGCATAGTTACACACCCATGTGTGTTTGTGCACTAACATGGGAGTGTCAGGCATATGCTCATTCTATTCCTCTAGGTTTGACTCCTGCAGAAAAGGCGCAGCCTGGGTTTGTACACAAATAACAAGTTCGCACATTCTGTGCTGTATCCTAGGTGCAGCCAGAAAGCGGCATAATGAGCCTGGAAATCACAGCAACATACACATTTACAGTTTCTAAAGCAACATCAGAAGCCTTTGAATATGCTGACTAATGTTACCATGCCGGAACTATTTTGTGCCGTTATCTGTGGGATTAATTAAATTTAGCTGGCAGTGATATTTTTAAACCAAGGATAAATAAATGAAGGACTGGTTGGATTTCTGGTGTGCCACGCATCTGCTATGTTGGTCTATTTTATAACCCCCCTCAGATATGACCATAATAAGAAGGCTTTCTCGTACTAATCAAAGGGGGACTATTTAAGCCCTGTAAATGCTTTGCTATTCCAGACTTACAGTGCCCATAACAATTTCATTCTATAAGCTCATCCAAAAAACTGATGATATTTGCTAATACAACCTTAAATAGCAGTCATCTGGTTTTCTAAACTGAAGCTTACCTTCAGGACTATTTAAAGGCAAAATATGCACTTGGCTCAATATAAGCCTACAAGACCTTCTTATGTTGAACTTTATTCCTTCAATAAAAAGTGCAGATTAATGAAACCAAAACTACTTTAGTTAATATTGCTTGTTTCTTGTTGGGTTTTTGGTGGGATGATGAGAAATTTCAGCAGTAGACACCATTGGGGCCCTAATATTGTCTTTCTAGAAGTGGAAGGGTCAGATAGGTCCCTGCTACAATACTCCTAGCCCCGGAGCCCACATATTGATACATGAAATATTGTTTGTGTCTGGACCCTCAGGTCGACAATTTACTTAGCCCTGTACAGCTGTCTCTTCCCTAGTATATTAAAATGAAAAAAAAATACATTTTACTTTATCTTAGCAGATTTTATATGGTGCTTCAGTGCATATTGATAAAAGCACATAAGAAAATAAATATTGCTTTGGTGGAATGTAACATAAGACATGTGTTACTGCACAATTATTACTGTTATTCTTTTTTTTCAGTTTACTGTATATAGCGCTGACACATTTCTGCAGAGCCTTCTAGAGAATATTCATCATTTAAAGTGGAAATGAATAGCTCCAAGTTCCAACTGACTTTTTTTTATTATTAAACATGTTGAACATACTATAAGGGGGAAGCATAAAAATAAAGATTATGGGTGATGTGATACAGTGTTTCTCCTTGTTCTTTCAACTCACAGGCTCTGCCAATAAAGTTATTGGTCATTGAATGTACCCAATTTACTTATGCATGCACCAGAGAGGAGAAGAGTGGCATAACTACAGGCCCTTGGACATAATACTAAAACTTTGTATGGGGCCATCTTTTTGACATCCTAAAACACCCGTCCCGCTCTCAATTATTCATTGGCTTCAATCCTGAAAAGCATGACTGCACTAGGATATGCTGTATGCCACACCTTTATCATTGCATCTATTTCTTTTATTTTTATCTCTCTGTAATCACTGCCATTTTGTCTTGTGTGTTTAGGGGTGATTTATGTAGAACAAACAACAACAAAACTTGTACAAGAGCGTTAAGGAGCAGAAGGTCCGCAGGTCTCTGTGCTTTGAAACAGAATCCAAAGACCTGTGGCAATTCAAATGTTGTGGAAAGCATGGCACAAAATGCAAATGGTTGGGGACTTCACCTGGCTTACCACTTCATAAATTACTCACCAGGACAATAACAGCAATTTATCATTTACTTTGCTACAGATGCTTGCTCTGATCATTGTAATTACAAAGAAGGTTTGCTTCAGTTTCGAGAAGGCACATTCTCAGCATACGGAAAAATGTGGGTGATATATCTGAAGTGGTTCTGTTAGTTTCACTGCAATACCTTTATATCAGAGCATTTCTGGTAATTATTGTACAAATTACTGCTTCCCATCTGCTGCACTACGTGAACTGGGTTCTTCACATAAAGGGCTGGATAAAGGCACAATATGGGCAACAAGTTCAGCCGATAACAAAAAGAAGGGTCTATCCTCAGCCCCTAAATTGTTTGACGAAAACAGAATCTTTACATATACCAAGCTACTGCTTTGACAGGATGATGATGAAAAAAAAACAGTTTTGATGCTAACTCTTTGAAAGCCAATATGAAAGAAACTTTGTATAAAAAGGATCAAGAATCTAAACATTTTGCTATGTAAAGGGATCCTGTTGGGCAACCAAAGTTACAGGCTAATAGAGCCCCCCACCAGCTCTAGGACACTCACACTGGGAGTGAGCTCCAAGTTTTGAGCGGCATTGTTGGGGCTTGTGCCTGCGCATAATGAGCGAATGCTGCAACTTTCTCATTCATGACATCAAAAGCTCATCACGTGCTTGCGCTCTGCACAAGACCACTTGCACCTGGAGCTCCCTCCTGGGGCGCGTGTCCTACACTGGTGGAGACAATTTTCTTTTAAACTTCTGTTAACCCCTAACCAGAGTGTGGGCTCTATTAGCCAGCACCTTTGGTTGGGGAAAATATTATAGATGCTCTATAATAAATATTCACTACTTACCATGCCATATATGGATGCATCAAATCCACTATTTTGGGATTCAGCTGAATCTCGAATCTTTCATAAAGAATTTATCCCAAATCTTGAGCCAAATCCAACCCTAATTTGTATACTCAAGGAAATAGTTGCAAATTAATATATACTTTTCTATTTTGTGCAAACAAAATGTCAAGTGATTTTAAGGATTCATATTTAGTTCAGCCAGGGACTTGAATTCAATTGAATCTAAATTCTGATGAAAAATTGCAGAATCCTGGCCAAATCCTAAATTGAATCCTGGAATCAGTGCATGCCTACTGTATATATAATCACTAATAAATTATGCCTTATAATCACTAATAAATTAAAAATGTATTTATAATGGTACATATTTAAAACTAAACTCCTTTTTAACTTCTGTTTAATTCTGCATAGTAATAATGTGAAACCTTTCCCAATATGATAAGAAGCATCCCATTGCCAAATCATCTGGCAGAAAAAAAAGGCTTAATGTAGAATGCTATCCTAAATGAGCACTTAGGTGCCATGGTTAGAGACTTAATATCACTGGTTAGGTTAATTTACCATCTTCTATAGGGCACTGGCATTTGAGCTGAATTCTCAGAACCATTGAGCTCTGTGCAGTTGTGGATGACTTCCAAAGCAGCCCCATCTCAGCCCATCAAGAATCATGTTCATATATATGCAGATGCTCCCTTCTGCTGAGAGGAATCCAGTCCTAAACGGAACACTTAACTGCATTAAGTTGAACACGATATCTGCTCTATAAATTATAGTCAACACACGTTTTATTAACTGGCAAGACAAAAATTAGATTTGTCTCTTATGATTAGTAATGGGAGCTGGAGGTGAAAATGATGGCAGTTGAAATGACGTGAGAGGATGGTGAGATTTCCAGGAGGCCTTGAGCATATGGCGGAATGTGTTTATTTCCCAGTCTAGAAGCATCTTTCCATTGCATCTAAGTGCTAAACTGACAAAAGGCAGTGTCACCTGCACAATATTTATTCCCTTTCTGCTTTCCTACCCAATTTAGTAAGTAGCCTGATTTTGTTTTTGACTCCATAAAAATATTTTCTTTCGTTTTTCCACCCCAAAACAGTTTTTGCACAGTTAAAGAAATGTCATTTTAAGCAACCTCTCAATATATATTCATTACATGTTTGTACACGTTTGACATTTTCTGCAATCCTGCTTCCCATTCTTGTAACAATGTTGCAAGCCAGCTCAATAAAGCTGGTTATAAGACCCAGATGAGACCTGACTCCTGTTACATTTTATTACAAGTCAGACCCAGAGCAAGGAGGAAATAAACTGAAAAGTTTTAATTAATGTATATTGAAAAGATGGCTTGAATTCCACTTTCTGTCATTAAGCAAATAATGAAATTTTTGGATGGAAGGCCTCTTTCCATTGAACAGCTGATAAATTGTGAGAAAACACAGAAGCTTATAAATACAGATACATTCATGTGCGCAGGTAGGCCTATATGCACTATTTTGAAGCAAAAAAGCAAAGACCTACAGCTATTCCGAAAAATATGGCGGCATGTGCAATTTGCTCAACTGTCCAGCACTTTGTAAATGTCTCTTAAAGTGTCTTACAAATAGTTATGGATTGGGAACCCTTTCTAAAGAAATACCAAAATTCTAAGACAATTTTAAGTTTTAACTAACTTGAGTAGAACTGTACCAAAACAAAGTAAAGGTAACTTGGCCTTGTGCCTGGCTATTCATTCCATTTCACCTCACATTAATACGTTTATTCACTTGCATTCAATCTCTTTCTACTGATTGTTATTTCTGCCATCAAAGAGAATCCTTGAGCTTCATTAGAAGTGAAATAGAAGCATCAGCTAATTTCCTCTTTCACAGAAGCACAAAACAAATAAAAAGCAGAATGTTACTTTTGCTTGGCCAAACGCTGAAAACACAGTTGTTAAACGTGCTTTCTTCAATTCCGGACCAATGTTAATGCACAACAGAAAATGGGGCTTTTAAAATACCTCTCTTTGTAATGAAAATATATTCTGTGCACCAATGCAAAACCTATTCTCTGCAAGAGTAGAATATATTAAATTCATTATTGCTGAGCGAATAAAAATGTTAAACAATATACAGCGTATTGTCACCAGCTAAGTGTGGGAGGGCGATCCCATTGTAACAATAATAGCATACAGGCCTCTTCAGGACACATCGCAGTCCGTATTCCATATTAATACAACAACCCACCAGAAAATGTCGCAGTGAGCTTGTGTATATGAGTGGTGTGTTTATATCAGAGACTGGCATTCTCTGTTATGTATCAGATTTATATCCATGTATTACCATCTATACATCAACAACATATTGCACAGAATTTACAGAGATTGTTTATCAGTCACTGTTCCAATTGTGTTTACAGTCTAAGGTCCCTATCACATTCTCTCACACTATGGTCTTTTTAACCAGGAGCCAGTTACCCTGCCTGTATGTTTTTGGAGCATGAGAGGATTCAGAGGAAATCCATGGAAGAACAGGGAGAACAGACCCCTTACAGATAATGCCCTGGTTGCAAACTTAGAACTCCATTGTTGCAAGGCAGAAGTGCCAACCACTGTGCCACCAGGCTGCTCTAATTTACCATCCTCTTCTTGGCCTCTTTTTTTCTCTTTTCTGTTTTTGTCATTTTTACCCTGATGAAGACCACTTGTGGCCATAATCCACAGGACTAATGAGCTAATGCATTTACTCTGTAAACTTTTGACTTTATGAAGATTATTTATCAGTCACTGTTCCAATTGAGTATACAATATAAGATCCTTATCACTTTCACCCACACTATGGTCTTTTTAATCAGGAGTCAGTTAACCTGCCTGTATGTTTTTGGAGCATGGGATTGAATCAAAGTATTGAGAGGAAATTCATGGAAGAACAAGGAGAACAGACCCCTTGTAGATAGTGCCCTCGTTGCAAATCTAGAACCCAGTGTTGCAAGGCAGAAGTGTCTATCATTGTGCCACTTTGCTGCCCTAATTTACCTTTTTCTTCTTGGCCTTTTTTCTCTTTTATGTTTTTGTAATTTCTCCCCTGATGAAGACGACTTGCGGTTGAAATGCGTAGGGCTAATGGTCTAATTCCTTTACCCTGTAAATCTTTGATGTACAATATAAAGTAGATATTTTTACATTTGAATGTGCAATCCTCCTGTTTATTGGAATTTGCATATACAAGAATATCAGAGGAAAGAAAAGTATCAATAAGTTAAATGCTACATGTTGCAGTGTTATTTCTTTTTCAGCCTGGGCCATAATTATAATTAAAGGACAAAGGAATAGCTTAATCTCAGGGCAGTGTCAATATGTAAGGCACCCTCTGATGTTTATATTTTCGAGGTGAGTGCTGGGGTTACTTTCTACTTAGTGCTAAGATCCAATTTTATCTCTACTGCACATGTGCACACTACAGACAGACCACAGGAGATCCCTGGGAAAGGAAAGAAGTCTGCAACTCACTAGTACAACACCCAGGCCTGGCACATTTTTCAACAAATCTGAGCACCAACATAGGCCCTAGTGGATGCCTAACACAGCAAAAGGGGGCATTGACCCATTCATTTTCTCTCAAACATCTATGCAAACTTGGAAGGGTTATGCATGTATTAAATATAAGTAGTGATGGGTGAATCTGGGGCGTTTTGCTTCGAGACGGTGAAAAATTAGCAAAAACGCTGCCACGTCTCGTTTTGGATGCGGGCGTCCATTTTTGGATGCCAGCATCTGTTTTTTCGACGCCGGCAATGGGCGCCAGCATCCAGAAACGGACACCGGCGTTCAAAACTAGACGCCGGAGGATTTTCACCCAGGCAAATTTTTTATGGCATTTCGTGAATCGCGGGAATTCACTGCGAATAAATTCGCCCATCACTAAACATTACAGGGATGTAAACCAAAAAACATTACTTTGCCTAATTAAAAAAATGCCATTCTAAGTAACTTCCTGATTTAAATTAATAATAAACTGTGCCTCTCTATTTTCTGCCATGTTGGTTCTGATTTTTGAAACAATATAGTTGAAGTTAGTAAAACCAGTAAAAAGAAGCCTGCAAAGTACTGTGAAAATTGAAATCTTGGCTGAAGGAGAGCTACATTATTTCAAAAGTCAAAAGCAGCAGTGCACCAAGGGAAAACACATACTGCTCTTAATAGAAATTACTTTTACAATGTTTAATGTAATTCACTTGTGTTGGTGCACTACTTAGA
>CM044448.1:72649377-72664162 GCA_024363595.1 Xenopus borealis | reverse complement strand
CATTAATTTTTAGGGTTTAGTTCCCCTTTAAGGCAGTTGCACCCATTAGGAAATAATGTGCAGCAAATTCCAGTGTGCTTAGTTATAGAACAGCATAGAAATTAACTGCATTTGTGGGTGATTATAGTGGCGATTATAGTGGTTAGATTCTGACCCAGCATATTCCCCAAGGCTTCCTCCCTAATGACTCAGTATTGCAGGAACATAGCCATTGTTTTGACAAATGCTTAGAAAATAAAACCCAATTATTTTAGACAGCATGTAGTAACATTCACATTGTATAAGAAGGAGAGAAAAAAAATCAATGGTGATAAAATAATATCCCAAACTGGAGCCACATAGCCCGCTACACAGTGCTATACAGTAGTATACAGTACTAGGCAACAAGAAAGGGAAGGGAAAGTTCTAGTTGTTTCTTGTTAATTTCATAGCTAATCTGTACAATGTTTAAGATACAAAATGTAGCTGAATAAACACATTTATATATAAGTATCTAAATCAAGTTTCTGGGATTGGTAAATTAAAGAACTAAAACTTAAACAATTAAGCTAGAAATGTCACATGGTCTGGTATTCTATACTAGGCCAAGGACACCAAAGCTTATTAGCAGTGAAGATCTGTGCCTCTGAAGATGCTTCCAGTAGTATATGGGAATCCTTCCCCTGTAGGGGAATAATCTCAGTGGTAACGACTATAGTTCCTGTTCCCTAGTCTACAAATAAGGGGGGTGTGCCTGGTTCTGTCTCTCTGGACTCTACTCTATGAAGGGGGTAAATGCTGTTGGAGATCCTGAGGCACGAAGCCTCAGTAAGGCTTAGTCCAGACGGGGAGATTCGGGGCGATCCGTCGCGGCGAGAAGTCGCCAGGCGACGGATCGCCCCCGGATCTCCCCGTCTGGACTAAGCCTAAGAGCTTGAGTTGAAGAAGGGTTCCTAAGCCAGGAAACTAAAGTAGGCCTGATGCCTTAATGAAGTGAGGAAAGGGACATTGTGAATGAGAAATTCGAGTAGCTGGAAGCTTATGACACAGTCTGGGAGTTGTGATATAGACAGTGTGACCTGTGAAGCTGTAAAAGCAAATTTTTGTTTCCCAAAGGAGAATATAGCAGGGAATAGTGGCCCAGGTGACACACAGAAAGTTGTAGGTACTCAAGTAGATAAGACTCTGGAACATCCTAGTGGAAGTTCTTGAAGCACTCTGTAAGGTCATGGTACAGTGGGGGGTAGACACACGTAGTATATTACCCATTGTGTACTTGATGTACAGTGTAATGTAGAATTTCACAATTAACATATTGCGTACAAAGGAAGTACTTTCTTTTTTATTCCTTCATTACATCTTTTCACGTTTAAGAATAATATATTAAAGGTTTCTCTAATATATGTATAGTCTAAAGAAATGGGTCCTATATAAACATGGTTCAACCAGACTGTGTCAGAAACTTTATTTTGGAACATGTTTGTGCTGTCACAGGAGTCCAGACTTCAGGCAAGACCCTGGTCTTCTCCGACTTTGTTCCCTACAGCTTCTGGAAGCTAAAGTGTCTCTGAAGCAAATTCTCACATATTAGCTGCAAAAAGGAGGATGAGATAACTACAAAGGAGTGGAAACAAAACCTCCTCTTCAGGAGCTTGGCAATAATAATTAAATCTTATCCAACGCTTCTTAAGAGGATGCCAATCCTGCAGTAGGAGTGAAACTTATTATTTTGAGATTTCCAGGGGTTAGTGGTGGCACCTCATGCATAACTAATCCACACAGTATCTCCTCAGCTAGTTAAATGGAGGAATTATTTTAATATTCCATTGCCTTAGGTGCTGGAAGCTGATAGACAAGTATTTATGTCCATTGAACACTGCTGGGCCATTGCAAAGAAGTGAATTAATTGCCCTTTTCTTTAATTTCTTTAGCATTTTGTCATAGCAGAGGAGCTGATACAAGAGTGACCCAAATGCTGCAGACTACTGGATGAATCCTTCAAATCACCTTTGACATGAATGTTCCAGTTAATTGGGAGACACTTGATCAAAAATTTAGAGAATTAGATACTGCAATTTTCTCCACAACATTTTCTTGTACCATGAACTAATGCTAAATGACAGGTACCGTTTATTTGATAAATAATATAATGGCATTGCTTTCAGCGTAATCCTTTCTGTGGCAGAGGGTGGTGCTGAATCTTTTGCATTTAAATAAGGCAATTTTCGATTTTTTTTTACAAATCGACCAACCAGCAGAGTGACTTGAAGTAGCAAGGCTTCATTTCCGTAACATCATGTTATTATCGTTGTGTGTACACAGTTACTCTCTAGTGATGGGCGAATTTATTCGCCAGGGCCGAATTCGCGGCGAATTCCCGCGATTCGCCGCTGGCGAATAAATTCGCGAATCACCTGCGAAATTTCGCCTGGTGAAAATTCGCCAAAAAAAGAGTCGCGCGTCGTTTTTTGACGCGACGCGTCGTTTTTTGACGCGACGCGACGTTTTTTGACGCGACGCGACGAAAGCGACGCGCGTCAAAGTTGACGCGACGTGCGTCAAACGCGTCCCACGACTCGTTTCGCAAATTTTTCGCCGATTCGCGAATTTCTCTAGAAATTCAGTAATTTTTCGGCAAAGCGAATCGCGGGAGATTCGCCCATCACTATTACTCTCTGCCAAAGATTCCCAAACCTAGAGCAGATACAAGGAAGCCAGTTATGGTGATATTTAGTATAAATGCTTGACAATTTTCTTAAATAAACCTAAAAACCCAGCTTGAAGGCCATGTAGGGTGAAATTTGGAGTGAGTTAATACTCTAGATATGAAACTATGGCTGTAACAGCAACTTTGTTAGGAACAAAGCAGACTTGAATAAAGATGTGAGTAGTTTTACAACCATTTCTCTGTGCTTTTGGTAATTACTGGTACACAATCCCTAAAAAAGTCTTCTGTGTTTTTGCAATGAGGAACGTTCTAATATGCAGCAAGCAACACACTTTCATCATCATCGGCACATAATTTGGATTAGCCCAGTAAAGCCCTTCCCACAGAGTACATGTTAAAAGCCTAATCATTAATTCTCATCAGTCAACAAAAGCCAGCACCTCTAATGATTGCATTAAAATACATTTTTGCACATTCGCCAAAAACCTTACAAACAGGCAATCTCTAGAGTGCTAGCGTATCAAAAGAAGGTCAAGATATTTACCAAGCAATAGAGGGGCAAGGGATTTCCGCAATGTGGGAGCCCTTTTCAAATTTGATAATGGAAAATCTATCAGTATTGTGTTGCACTTCATGCAAAACAGCTTCTTTAATTATGGCAGTTTTTGCTCCACTGTAGTGTGCACGATTGACTAATTTTGGATCATCTAGGGAAGCATTTTCATCTTTTGGGTGTATTATGCTTGCGCTTTGCCACGTAACCATTTCCTACCTCGTAACACATTGCATGAAGCAGAACCTCCTGCAGAAGTAAACAGGTTAATAAACCTTTATGAGTTCAGTTTGAGGCAGATGAAAAAGAAACCCAGTGAGAGGAATAAACTAAAATAATGAAACACTAGGGGAAAGGAAGATAATCTGAGAAATACAGCTTCACCCTGATTATCCAGGTAAATGGACAATTTGATTTAGGAGCAATGTTAGAGTAAAGAGACAGAAATCTAGAGAGAGTGAGACAGAGAGAGAAAACAAAGGCTCCTGAATGTAGTTTATGTTGTCTATTTAACCAAGCTGGCGTATGCTTATTCCACACGATGGATATCGTCTCCATCATTTACTTGCTACTAACCCAGTCTTTCAGACTACACAGGGAACAGCACTATCATTCTTAGAGATAAAAATATCTCTCGTTTTTCTCTGGTACATGTGTGAGACTAGCATCAGGCTGGTGCCATCAGTGTCGGACTGGGACACAAGGGGCCCACCCAAAAACCTTAGACCAGGGGCCCACCCAAAAACTGTAGACCAGGGGCCACTCTCAGTACTAATATTCTTCATCTCCTCAATCAACCTCTATTTGTTGGTATTCTTTACATACTATAATCAATTTTTCCATCTATTTAGCCTCTTTGTTCTCATAGAAATAGGGAATGGCCATGAAATAGGCCAAAAGTTTAGCAGCATGAGGGCCCACTGACACCTTGGCCCACCGGGAGTTTTCCTGGTATTCTGGTGGGCCAGTCCGACACTGGGTGCCATTAGGAATAGTGTTGCCCATGCTGATATCCAAATCCATTTAGCGGGGTCACCAAACAAACCAATTTGAGCCTGATCGACCACCCAAAAGTGGACCAAATCTGGATAATGAGCCAACGATCAAAGCATACATTGGGGCCTTCAGGTTGGACAAAAATATATCAGTGTGCTGTTGCTCTCCTCCAATGGGATTTTTAAACTTGCCCAACTAATATCTGGCCATACAAGGTCAAATAAGCTATCTACTCAGTCTCAAGGGGCCAAATTGTCCATGTAGAGCTACGTAGTAAAATGGGATGTCCATCTAAAGGACAAACAATGAATGTACGGAATTCAATTCTATGCAGTCTTCTAATATGCATTCATTAAGCTGTGCCAAAGCTGGTATATTGCAAATTAAAACACACTAATACAACACAGTAAATGTGTGTCTATACATACCTAAGTATGCAGAGTTTAGCTGATATCAACCTTACTTCCATACTAAATAGGCAAGTATGTCCTCAAGGTGCCATTTAACAAAGGATTGGATCACATTAGATCTGTTCAAAACAAAAAATATAATTTGGGAAAGAAGCACCTTCACAAACAACTTAGCAACTAATTGTTGCAAGCAGAAAACTGAAACAATAAAACTACTACACTTTTTCACGTCCTTTGCTGGATGGGTTAAGGATTCTTTTAATCAGTCCACAGATGAAACCTGATAATAAAGAGTGCCATTTTTATTTCAGGCAAGATGAAGGTAATTTGCTTTCCTTGCATCTGTTTTCCCACCAGCACAGTAAGGACCAGGCTAATTAAGGGAAGAAAACCATATGGTCCTATGGATAGGCCAGATTGCTTGTCATTCACACGCTCAAGATGCTTGTAGTGCATAGTGGATATAAGAACCTCTGATTGCTGGAGGAGACTGGGTTTGAATGAAAATAAAAATATTTAACATATTTAATTATTGAAAATATCAATTTTACTACTTTGCCAATTACCCCCCATACAGCATCTTTGGGCATTATTAACCAGCTGTTACCTGTACCTGTAATTATAATTAACAGACATTTGGCATGTGTTACATAATGAGAAGTTAGCACAGCTCGACCTTGCATTGGCCTATCAATTAAGAGGTCATTTGTAGACACCAATGAACCGCTTTGCAGGTAATCTGGGCATCCACAAACCCACAGACTGTGAGACTCTATGGATATATTTCCTACTTTCTTTACATTCATTCAACCAAAAAATAGCATGATGTAACCACAGATACAATACAGCAAATATATCCTATGAGAAGAATGGATGGGAAAGCAAAGGGCAAGATGTTACTAGCAATGTCATTAGAAACAATTCTCAGTTTGGTTTCCATTTTGGCTACTAGGATTTTTAGTTCCTAACAAATCGTGATTTCCTAAGGAATTATACCAATATAAAGCTGATAAATTGATCCAGGGTCTTCTTGGACTTATATATTGCCTGCCTTTTTATATTTAAGCTTACCTGCTTGCGATTTATTATATCACAAAGTTCTTGGGGCTGTAGGGGCCCACCAATTAGGAATTTGCCCTTGATCCACTGGTAACATAAAGCTGACAAACAGCAGTATGTATCTCATCTATCTTTGGCCAACTACTGCTTTCCAGTTTACCAGCTCAAGTGTATAGTTAAAGAGACAGTTCACTACAGCATTACTCATACAATCCTGATGGATGTTGGAAGGTTCACATCATTTTCCCTTGATTCTGAGATCAAGAAGGGCACTTATAAAATGTAGCTCCTACGAAGGACATGATAGCAGTTCTGTACATTGGTGAGAAATCACATTCAACAGAAGCTGAACACAGGAACTCTGATGTGTACATTACTCTTCCCATTCTTCCCATGTTTTATATTTGCCATACTGTACTTTGCCATGCTGTTTAATCTCTTGTGAGGCGACGAGGAAAGGTAAAAAATCCATAACGTGTTCTAAACCATGTAAGGAAGCCTTCTTTTATAAAACATTATACAACTGTGAATATTACTACACGTTTTATGCACTGGATTAATTAGCATTTTGGCTATGAGTTAATTTGAGTAAAGAGACTTGAAAGGGAGAGCCTTACATCAAAAACACCAGAGATGCTACCTATATTCTCTTGTGATCTTGTCTTGTCAGAAGCAGGCCCCTTGCTGTGATTCTGCATAGTTAAACCCAAATCTTCTGTCATTATTGGGAAAGCATTTTCAGATCTAAATCAGAGCTATATCCCTGCTGACCAGCATACCCGCATCCCTCAGCTTGTCTAATATAAGATGACAGACTTATCAGTGTGGGTTTGGACTTGCTGGATTTTGTGGATCTATCTTTCTTGCGATGTTAAATATTACATTACGTTAAGCAGAGCCTCTCCAATTAGCAGGCAAGGACACTGTATGAATCTGCAGGAGCATGGTATAATTATAGGCTTATGCATTTGTTTTTCTTTCTTGCCCGGAAAGCACTCAAAATAATAAAATGCTGCAAGAGTTTTCTAATTCACAGAAAATCCAAGTGGGGAATACAACTGGTTAAGCCCCTCCATTTAGTTTGGCACCCTGCAAGAGTTAATTAGATACAGATAATAAACACATCATATATACAAATTAAAACAAAGCAGACTATTTTGCTGGGTTGGAAAAAAAGGAATTCTTTGTAAAAATGTTGATCCATTAAATGTACTGCAAACATCAAAGACCTTTAATCACAATGCAGTGTTTTGTACCCCAGGAAAAAAAGACTATACTGTTCCCCCGGTTATCTAAACATGTGACTTCTTAAAGAGATACTGACACCAGAAATTAAACTCTTTTTTATATGTATCATAATATTGCCTTTGAAAGCTTCTTCTAACTTTACCATAAAGTATTTGCACAATGCTTTTACATTACCTGTCTGATGCCCCATGTTCCTGTATGAGGAGGCTGCCATATTTGTGCAGCAGGAGTCCATTAGCATTGGAAACTTTAACTGACAGGCTGAGATGGGACAGTCAGGTTGGCAGAACAGTCAGATTTAGAAACTTCAAATAACAATTACTTACGAAAACAAACCTCTCTAAAAAAAACTATCAACATGACCTATAGGTCAACACAAGAGCAATCACCACATCATAGCCCTGTCCATGATGCCACAACACCTTCATGGAATTGTTAGCTGCTAAACTCTGTGGCCTCTCTCTAGCTTCACTTACAAATCTCCCAAGGGCCAGTAGCATTCAGGTGGTTTCATGTAGCATCTGCTTTCTGATATCTGAACCAACAATGCCCAGACTTGAATATAATTTAGTTATCTGGTTCATAATTTATCACATGGCACAAAATTCCACTGTAGCATTTATTATTCGATAACATTCAATGATTGGTCAAGAGTCAGAATACCTTTACAAGGGCACTGCATTTAGGCTTTAGTTACCTACTATGTAGTACATCTATATACTGCTCAGTTTTTAGATCTTTAACCCCTATATGAAATATAAGACACTAAGTTTGCCCAGGGGCAGTAACACGTGGCAACCAATAAGATGCTTGCATTTAAACAGGTGACTAGTAAATGCTACCTGCTGATTAGTTGCTATAGGTTACTGCCCTTGGGCAAACTTAGTGCCTTTTATTCCATAACCCCATTACTCTTTTACCATTTTCTACCAAGATGCACATACATATGTGTTGCACAAACATAGAGATGCACTATAAAGGACAGACATATTTTTCAACAGCCCAGACTGTTGTTTGTCTTACTACAGCCCCTAAGCAAAGAGTAAGAGGGGAATTCACAAAAGTGGAGGATTTTTGGACTAAAAGTTGTGGTAAACTGGTGTAAAGTACTTTCTCCATATTCACAAATACAACCACCACTTTTCATATTTTAGTTAAAGAAAGAGAGTTTGCAGACACTTTTATTAATTTTTCTTTCAAAATTGTGCAAAAACAACATTTTCTCCCAACAAAGATCAGTATAACTCTTCCCCATGTGTCAGATCAATTCTAAAATCATTTGCTCTGCTTTTGTTCAGCCAATCTTCAATTTACAGCTCTTGTAGGTGCCCCATTTGGGGATTATCATCATATTAATAGGGATTAGTATGTTATACTCAGGGCACAAGTTTTTGTCTAACCCTATAAGTGTAAAAGCCTCATTAATAAAACAAGTAAAACACAGATTAAATGAAAAAAGTGTATTTTATACAATTTGATATGTAAAAAGTTTTTAACTCACACTTGAATTATTTTACTAGTTTTAGCTTAATGAGGCAATATCAGCAATTGATATTAGTAATTAGACATTTGACCTAAAATAATAAAACATATTTCTGATACAGATCCCCAGATTATGCAAAATATCATTTTTTGTAGTTAGACCCTTATATCTTATTACTGAATTGGAATTATACAAACATGTAGGCAAGTTAAGAAAGTCCAGGTTATCCTGAAACAAATAATGTATAATGTTCCTAGGTAAAATAAACCCCTCCCCCAAGTATTCCAATTAGATGGCTGACTGACAGGTTTAGTAAGAGCTCAAGACAAATTCAGAAAAAATGACTTTAAAATGTTGTGCAAAGACAAAATCTGAAAACTGATAAATTCACAAAAGTGGCGACAGAGGTCTGTGAATTTGGCGGGAAATCCAAAATTTATGTCTTCACTTTTATTTTGTCTCAATATCACCACTTTTGTGAATTCCCCCCTAAGTGAACATGCCCCGCTTATCTATTGCATTCTGCGACTGCAAGACTTGTGAATTGACAATTATGTTCCTTATTTTTACAAACATATATTAATACAATACTATTTAATAAAATCAACATATTCTTGGCGCCGATGAAAGGGACATGCACAGAAAAAGGAAATGTTACAAACAATAAGCTACACATCACAAAATTCACATAAATCATTTTATCTCCTTTCTTGTAATGAAATGAATCTTGGTGATAGATCTGTGCAGCCTCTTAGTGGAGGCTTCCCTGCACTGCTCCTATAGCCAAGTAATTCTCAAGCACAGAAATATGGAGGTATTTCATACATAAGTATCCATATGTGCTGATACACCAATGTATTTTGTTCATGAAAACTTGATCATACCATATGAGATCAATCTCTGCATAAAATGTGTGTCATGTAAGGGCTGTGACTGTGATATGCTCACACTCACATGATGGAAATAGTACACAAATATGTCTCTGCTGAGATGAAGGGCATTGTAGTAATGCTTTTTAAAATCTGAGGCATAAACATTATTTTCGTAATAGATGAAATATTTTCCATACAGATATAAAACAGCAGTAATTAGCTTAGCTATGGAGAAAAAAAACAACTGGAAGAAAATTGGACAGCACAGTTTGAGCTGAGTTTGTACATTTTATCGATTTATGCCAGCAATTTTAATTTTCCATTTTCCATGTTGCTTTTAAAATCTCTCCATGCGATTTTCCACTGTGTAGTGTCAAAGAGCAATACTGAAGGAGACTTTCTTGGCTCTCTCCCACTGAAGAACTTATGTAAGGCCAATGTGTTGGGCAGAAATAACTGCAGAACTGATTATACCGCTCAATATATCTATCCTGTTTAAAGAATTCGAGAATGATCCTGACTTGAGCAATATCCAATTATTACCTAATAAGCCAACATTATCTACTTTCAGTGTTATACAATGTAATGAAATAACAAGGACAAACTCTGCACTAGCTAATAGCCCAATACAACCAATTAATAGTTAGCTTTTACCCCTCTAATGCAGTTACAATACTGAATGGAATATGATTTAGATATATGTGGTTTGGTGAAGGGATGGGATTCGGATCTGCAATTTCAAGCAGCAAAAAGTACAAGAAATCTGCCTTGCTAGTTATTTTCTAATGTAGATTGCCCTATACAGACATAGAAGAAGTCAGGTGCTAGACCAGGGGTGTCCAACCTGTGTCCTGAGGGCCGCATGCAGCCCAGGATGGATATGAATGTGGTCCAGCTTGAAATGCTTGGTTCCAGAGGAAACTTCATGTTGCAAAGGCTATAGGAGTAGGCAGGAGGGGGGAATCTGCCCATTGCCCAGTTAGTAGTAATAATCATATAATAATAATTTAATATCCAGGCATGCCATTTTCCAGTGTATAGCTCCATCTGGTTATCCAACTGTTATTGTAGTTCTTTTCATGCAGCCATTACACAACAGTAACTTCAACTCTAACCCTTTCAAGCTGTATAGAAAATACAAAGTATGCACAGTATACTCTTGTGCACAGTGACACCTACAGGCACCTTGCACAAACACCACAGTATGTGATTCCTTATCTTATATCCAAAAGGCAACAAATTACAAGAAGACCATCTCCCAAAGAGTCCATTGTACAGAGAAAATTCTTGTGTTTTTTTTTTAAATAACTTAAGCTTTTCCCAGTAATGATAAAACAGAATCTTGTACTTGCTGGTATCTAAGCGGCATAATTCCACATAGGAGGCAAAAAATACATTAGGTTTCTCCAATGGATAAATGTTTTCTTAGTAGATGAAAGTAATGGTTATCCAAATTAAATAGTCTAACTTTATGAGCCAGTATGCACCCTATTAAATCTTACAGCAAGTGCAGAACCATATACTTTTTTCATATTTATTAGCTTGTTATGCATTAGTACTCGTGTGTATATGTGTTGATATGTATTAGTGTTCATCTGTTCCCTTCTATTTGTTCTCCTGTGTATGTAAATTATAGCATTTGCATGTTTCTGCATAACAGACATCACACACACTTGCGTCAACAAACAGATGAAACCATTTGAAATATCATGTTCCAAAAGACAGGCAGGTACAATAATACCTTTAATGAGCAATTAGCTAGAGCAGCCTGGTAGGATTCGGGTAACAAATCCCTTTATTTAGTGAAACTTTTACCCTGTATCTGTTTAACAGCCAACACTGAATTTTCTACTATCAGGCTTAGAATCCAAATTGAAAGTGCTCCTTGTCTGTATGGATAATGCTGGCGGCTGAAGAATGTTTTCTTTAGGGACATGAGGCTCTGCTTCCAGGGCATTCGGTGGAATCAATACAGTTTGCAAAACAGCAAATCAGAATGCTCGACAGAAGCCTTCTACTGTAAGAGCACTACAGGCAGTGGGGAAAGTAAAACATCCCTTTTACAGAAAGGCATTAACACTCTCTAGGCTGCTACCCTAACCTAATAAAAATGTAAAGGGAAAAGGCTGATGTACAGGGTAAATATACATTCAACATTCAAGGGTGTTTTTTTTTATATCTGTTTATCTTCCAAGCTTGATAAAATAATACAAACAATATATTCAATAAAGTTACACTAAATATGATACATATATAGAATATTCAATACGGTATTCATAGCAATTAACTTCACATACAATGCTCGCTCCATATTGATTTAGTATCTGGTTAGTCACTTTGTTAGTTATTTGTCTTTGACTTAATTCACACCAAATTGTGGCTTTGCAGTAGAGTCCTGCAGCGGGTCGGGGTACCCGCGGGTTACCCGCAAAATGCCGCGGTACCCTGCGGGTTGCTCGTAGAATTTCTGGGTGCGGGTATAGAAGCTGGCCGGTGGTTCTGCAGGTTGGCGGGTTGAGGGTCGGGTCGCGGATCCTCGCTGTAGTGATTTTTACTCCTTTTTCTGAGCATTTCTACTACTGATGTCACATCTGGTTTACAATGACAGCACTTCCTGTTTTACTCCTTTTTTTTCTGATTGCGGCTACTTCTGATGATGTCACTTCCGGTTTACAATGACAGCACTTCCTGATTCTTGATGGTCAGCGGGTCGTGGGTCCAGGTTGCGGATCGTGGGTTGCGGGTACGGTTTGGGTCGCGGGTCCGGGTTGCGGTTTGTGGGTACGGGTCGGGTCCCAAAAAATGGACTCGCGCAGGACTCTACTTTGCAGTTGGCCTTCGGCTGTAGCTGTATATATAAATATGTATAAAGATGTATTATGTTATAGCATATAGCTGGTTTATCAATAAGGTAGAAGAAAGCTAATTTTGAGTGATAACCCAGTGATCAATGGCCAGAAACTTCTTGAGGAGATCACATCTTAGTTGAGTTACAGATTTTACCTGAAGACACTGCAGATTAATTTGGGGATCCAGAAGCAATTAACCAATGTTAAATGCTGCTCAAAAGAAATCTTGCACGATGGGGCTTGTCCATCAGGAAGGAAAGAAGGCACCTCCGTGTGTATATTCCTGTTCAGTTAGAAGAGGATGAATAATCAAATGTAAACTTCCATACTCAATTTAGAAACCAGCTTATAGACAGTTTTGTGAGTACTTGGGGAAACTGTGACTTTTAACACCATAGGGTTTAATAACTATTGAAAAAATTCTACTAAAATATAGTGGTTTTCCCCTTTAAAAGTCCAATTAGAAAACAATGGACTTAAATAATAAAGAACCTCCCAAGTGTCTGGCCAAACCAAATCCAAACCCTTAAAATAATTTGACATTTGGTCACAAGAACTAGGAAATCACAAGGTTTTTTTCTGCATGTTAAGCAAACATCTTTTTTAATGCAAAAAAGAATTTGGGTTAGCCTCTGGATTCAACAGATACCTCAAAATGGAGGATTTTATGCATCCCTATAATATTAGTAAACCAGAAATCTTTTCTCAGCGTGGCATTTTCACTTAAGGTCAATTCTGGAAAAGTGCATTACTTGACAATGTGTGCTTTTACCACAGTATAACCTTAAACCTGGAAAATAGTATTTACATCATCAGCAGGCTGTTGCCTTCCTTGTTGACAAAATAGGCAGTAGGCAGAGAAAATGTGAAAGTATCTTAATGTTGCCATTTACACAAAATGCCCAGTTAATAATTTGTGGCCAGAGCTATATTTATGGATTATGTGAAACAGAATGTGACTTCACTTGCTGAAGGGAATGGGTGTAGATATCAAGGAAAGTGCTATATTTAGATAAAATATACTCACAGACAATCTGACAATCTTTAACAATGTTAGAGGGTATGAAAGCAACATGAGGTCAAAATACAAAGGTGACCCTATTTTTTTGTTGATAGAAGTAGTAGCGAAAATTTAAAGTTACCATCTACGTAAATAAGTTAGGCTTTTTTGTTAAATCAATTTAAAGTTGGAAAGTCTAGTCAGTCTATATTAGGTGAATTAAAACTTTTCATAATATATGATACTATTTCAAATATGTTTTATGATGTAGAACAAGCATAACGTTGTTAAGCTAATTCATTATATTTCACATTTACAAATGTCACCCAAAATTTCAGGAGAGTGGAGAGTATTGTGATTTTTAAGCCTACACCTAAGCATTTTTTTTAGAAAAACAAAGATGGAGAGTTTTCTGCACCATCATTTTGGGCATTCTGAATTAAGGGTTGTCCAGCCAGCAAAAATATTACTTAAAGTGAATGTTATTTCTAGAATAGAAAGCTAACAGAGAATTGGACAGCTTGTAGCAGGATTGTAGCATAGAGGGCAAAACTCTGAAGGATGTGTACTGCTGTCTTGTAGAGACTGTAGAGATCAAGAAGAGCAGACAATTGCACACATTTAAAGGGTACCTATCACCTAAAAAATGTTTTCCCACTGAGGGTGTCCCCCATCAAATATTCTTGTCCAAGCTTTAGGAGGGAGCTCCTGGTGCAGCGTCCATTTTGTGTAATGAACAAGTGCTTATTCATCATGCACATTTATGTGACATAGGAATGGGGGATGTCTCACTCCATCTACATGATATTCATCTGCATAACGACCAAGTTGGGGCAATCATTCATTATACTGTGCACCAACAAGCTGCCCAACAGAGCCCCTGATAGGCTTCTAAGAAAAATTCGTCTGTACTGTTATCCCTAGCTCCACTGGAGGAAACAATTTTTAGGATAGCCAGTTTTTACAACCTTTATGTAGCTTAAATATGTAACTATGTAACTATGTCAGTTCAGCCTACTTTAATAAACAAGTTGCAAATTACAGGGCACACAGATACAAGGTAGTCTTGAAATTAGTATCTGCCTTGAGGACTTGGTTTATTCAGACTGGACTGGGCCTAGGGGACACCAGAAAAATATATGGTGGGCCCTGGGCTCACTCCATCCCCCACCCCAATTGAGATGGTAGGGGTGTCCTAAGGTTGCAACTCTGGTGGGACCTGGACAACCTAGCCTGATACTACCAACACAACGGACTTCTGGTCAAAATGCATGCTATTGTCATTTCAAACCTCATGATCATTGGAGTACCCTATTTTTAGCTCATGACAGTTTGCCTTGTTAGTTATAATTTAAGTTGGTCTTGTGATTTTCTCTTATCATGAGTATTCAGAAAATCTTCCATAAAGCAGTACTGAGTTATTTTTCCAGAAAAGCGGTTGAGCCAATGAATAACAGGCACACAATTCCCCGTACTATCACAAACTTCACACATAACATTGCATATTATCAGGTACACGTAAACACTGAATTTCAATTTCTGTATCAATTTATGCCCTTTTCTAAACTATTTTGGCATCTCTGTTCCTTTAACCGCCAGTCTCAACCAACCATTGCAGATGGAATGAGCTTTCTTGGAGGGATACAAGTGAACATCAACAAATTGAAT
>CM044448.1:72634763-72645076 GCA_024363595.1 Xenopus borealis | reverse complement strand
TAAATATATTGATAATGGGTTGAGTGCAGAGGATCTTGTATTTGTATATATATATATATAGTTATCCTGACATCTGTGGTATGAAACACAGCACCCCCCAAACACAAAAGCCATCTCCAGAGGGGTCTATTACACACTCCAACTAGAGGTGCCACATTGTATAACTCTGGGCGGGGATGGGCCAATGAGGGGCAGGCTGATGATGTGACAGGGGTGGGGCACTGACACTCAATGGGGTGATTCAGTGACTTCAGGGGTGGGGCTATGACATGTAGAGCTTCAATTATCCTCACTCTCCGGTAATCTTGCCCAGTTTTCCTAATTTGGAAAACCAGGCAGGCAGTTTTGACCTAGGCAGCCCTTCCAAAAACCAAGCTGTCAGGGTCAAAACCGTAACTGCAACGCAAACTGCAACCAAACTCCTGAGCAGACCTTTGTAGGAATAAAGTGGCTATAGAGGAAGCTAACCCCACTGTCAGGACCCCTTGTTCCCCAGTTGCAACTACAGGGCCTGCTTCCTCTATAGTTATGTCAGTGATTGATTTTATGGCTCACAATTATGATACAATCATAATACAGAGCAATACAGAAGTTGAAATCTGCCCATCAGATACCCAGGTTCCCTTGATTAATTTTAAAACCCATGATAGCCTGTATTTCCATTAGATTCCACCACAATTTGTGGTTAACATATTTGTTAATTGATTTAATTAGGCTTGTGCTAAACAGGACAAACCCTGAACTTGTAAGTAAAGTCAAGTTCTACATCAGATTCATACCAGCAAAATAAAAACAAATGAATGAGCTGCTACTTATCTCACAGTCTAATACAGGCGGCATCTAGGGGAAAGAAGGTGAGCGTTCATACAGAGTTCTTCTCTGTGGACTGCTGATTTATAATGCTTCCATGCAAATCAAAAAGTAGATTGTTGGTTTTCAACTGCAGATTTTGAGCGCAAGATTTAAAACCATAGATATTTCCAAACTAAAGCAATAGGAAAAGGGAGCCTTATTCATTGAACTCATTTTGAAAATGGGGGTGTTTTGCACATAGCAGCATTCTCACAAAGAGAGAGAGAGAGAGGAATGTTACCTCCGATGTTTACACTGAGAATATTGAAGATGAAAGGTTTAATTTTGCTAGATATCACAAAAACAAGAACATTTTTATAACAGTGTCTATGCATGGTGGCCTGTAGACAGTACAGATACAGTCTGCAAGTAAATGCTATGTTTAACCGTAAAACTTGGCTATGGTGGACACACACATACTCCAAAGTAAATCACCTTGTTCGTTTATTGATAGTGCAGCATGCAACGTTTCGGGGTAATCCCCTTTATCAAGCATACAGACATATGGTGCAAATGAACATTTAAATCTTAAGCAGGTCACATGACCTGGGAAGTGGGCGTGCTCAGCATTAGTTAATTAATTTAAGATACAGTATTTAAGATCCAAGTGCACAAAGCCAAAAGCAGTGTAACCGGTGAAAAAGTGATGAGTGCAAAAAAAATAATTCCAAGTCTATCTGCCAGTTATTTTAAACGCAAAGTCCATCGCAGTCCATCAGTACTCATTAGGCAAACTTCATTAGAAAAAAATCATCAAAATAAGACACACACATACTCACATCTTTTTTTTGATACTGCATACTTTGCCCCTGCCTTTTGTACTTTCATGAGCCTGAATGGGTTAACTGCTTCTGCAGCAGTTAAGCAATTCACTAGGTTTCCATGTCATTGTTTTTGATGTGAAATGATTGACATAGTGTGAAAAGTCAGGTTTAAATAATGAAATCCAAGTAGTGAAACACAATGATTTATGGGGAGATCTGCCAACAGCAAGAACAACAATAAGAAACTAAAACTGTGTGTACATAAATGATTCTTTTTGATCCATTAAATTTCTATCTTTTTCTGCTACATACCCTGTGCAGCAGGGTGCACATTATAGAAAAGGACCACAGCTGAGGTTAAAGACTGAATTAATGGTGCGACTGAAATATGAATTCCCTATATTCCCATGCTCAGGATGCCTAACAGACAACAAGACCAGTGCTCTTACAATATACGCATTTTTTTTAACTGGATTTTACTAAATGCATTGTAAATGAAGGAGATACTGGTGCCTCTGACATGGGGGGACCTGGAAATAGTTGCAGAAGAATGAGTTTTTCTAGTTGTAGGAAATATATATATTTATTTACAGGTATGGCATCTGTTTTCTGGAAAACTGTTATGCAGAAATATATGAATTATGGGAATCTCCCATAGACCCAATTTTAATGATATATATATTTCATTTTTCTCTATTATAATGAAACAGTACCTTGAACTTCTAGTACTTTCTAGGCAAAATAAACCTGTTGGGTTTATTTCATGTTTCATTTTTTTAGTAGACTTAAGGTATGGAGATCCAAATTACAGAAATAGCCCTTATCCAGATAGCAGGTCCCATACCTGTATATCAATACAAGGGATTATAATATACAGTAATAGACATAGCTGTAATGTTGATGCCCTTACACAGTAATGGAAATAAATACACTTTCCATTTCACAAATGAAAAGTAAAAACCCAGCAGCAAAAAAACCCTGTAAAAGCTCCATCCGTACGTACACTCTTCAGAATTATAGCAGCTTCTCTTCTTCCACTACATTAATGGTAAACTCCAGCAGGGCCAGAACCAGGGTTAGGCACATACTTAGCAAGGATTGGGGGAGTGATAAACTCTAATTATATCACTAAACTGTGATTAGAGATGAGGACATCACAAAGCAACAATTACCAGGATGTATGTTATAGGATATTTGCAGCTACTGTGTATTATAGTTTGTTAATAAGCAACATGAGTTCTCAAGAGTTCAAATAGTTCAAAAAATGACAAACTCAGCAGAACTACAGGTGAAAAGTTGCATATGTGTACAGGAGATATTTACAGAGATCTCTCTAGTAAAAGCAAAGCCAGCAGAAGATATTTATAGAGCACTAGCTGCACTGTGAATTATTTAAAAGAACCCATTTACAGTAACAAATCCCACTTAATATCCTGTTTGTATTTGTTTATCCCTCTCTAATTTATTACAAGCTGACTGGCTACCGAAAAAGGGAAAATATGTACAAAATGTATTTATACATTCGCTTTCTCGGTGATTACATAGGTATATGTTGTTCTGCCCAGGGGCCCTCATTTTATTACATACATTATTTTATTCATGTGGAAGTTGCTATACTGTCAAGCCCCAAGCTACAGCTTTTTATATTCTCTGCAATGAGAAGCAATGCACTGTCCCTGCCAGGGGTCTGTTTTATCTCACTGTGAAAGAATGAACCCCTCGGAATCCAAGCCCATCTCAGTCTGGTAGAGCCTGTACTTGTCACAGTTTGGCTGTGCCACAATGAGCAGTGTAAAACTGATTAAACCGATCCCCTGCCACAATGAGCTCTGTATTATAAAACAGGCTGATGTTGGAAAGCTAAGGACCCACCCACACTAAATTCTATTGAATCAGTCTGATACTGGCAGAACAAATGACACTAATACAGAACAAATCACACTTACAAATGAAACAATAATGTTGACACAATGAATATACTGTTAACCACAAAGATTTATTCAGGACTAAATCAACGAATGCTGACATGAATCATGTATCATAATAGCAGCTGGCTCAAAACTGTACATGGACATAAAATTAGCTGCATAAATCAAATAGAAGCCACAAATAACTTGTAAAATATATCGCAGTGAGGTCATATGTCACATGGCTTCTTGTAACTCACCCTCTCGGTTTTACCTGCCCACAGGCATTTGTATGTACCTTTTAAACCAGCTGATTATGGCATATTATATAGTCACATGATTTGCACCTAAAAAGGAACATGGTCAGTTTTACAGTGATAATCATGATTGTGTTCCAAAATGTTTACTAATGCCTTGAAGAGAAAGCTTTACCTTATAGTTTTACTCCTAAACTAGGCTTTACTCTCATTTTTTCCAAGTTGCCTTTTTTGTTCCTGTTTGTTTGGAAACTGTATTTCAGGGGATCATGTGACATATATATGCGTTGTGTATACCATGATTTCGGCCAAGAGTAAAGCAAATACTTTACAATAAACAATTTTCAAAGAAAAAAAGTGAATTGATACAACCAGCGTCTGAAAATTAAATGACTAATCATGGCCAGGCCAAGCCGATTGGACACCCTAAGTAACCTGGCCGGCGGCCACCCCACTCCTGCTCCCCCCTCCCACGTTCGTCCAACCGGGACTTTGTTTGCTCGGTAGGAAAGGGGTTAGAGGTGGGAGAGCAGCTGAGGGGAGGTTGGAGTGATGGGGGAAACCGACGGAGGGGAGGGGGATCCAAAAACAGAATAGGGGTAGGATGAAAACATTTTAAGAGGTACCTGCCTAGAGCCACCCTAACTTTGCACCCTAGTAAGGTGGCTCTTCTGCCTACCCCCAGTTCCAGTCCTGCCACTGATGGCCAATTGATATAAAATTCATTGTTAGTTTGCCTTTAAAATGACACTTTCCAGGGTTACTGAATATCCCACTGTTCCTGAGCGGTGTGTGTCTATCATAGCTGCACTGCATAATATTGCTGATTATTCCAGTACTGTCTAGGTGTCCATGACAAGGACCTTTGAAGTCAGCACTATATGAGAACGAATGATGATTATTATAGGGTTCACTCTGCTGTGACCTCCCCCTGTCTCTCCTCCAAGACTTCCCATCCCTGATGTGGTTCCGCCAACAAATATCATTCCTTTTTTCCAACACTGACAACTATTAATCAGGTGTGGGGAGGGGAGCGACCTCTCAAAGCGCATTTCTAAACTGCTACGGCTCACAACCGGTTGGTGAAATATACAGAAAACAACCTATATAAATGCCAATAGATGCTGTAAAGTTCGAATCAGGGGTGTGTTAACACACTTGACAATGAGAGCAAAAATGGGCATGCCAATGAAGCGTTGAGGGTGTTTCGGGCAACAGAACAAACAAAATGATTGCCAACAGTCACCATCCAAGTATCAGTGAAATCATTGTTTCCTCTCATTAAAGACACACTGGTTAGAAATATACTATTTTACAGTATATGTTCAACACAATTTCTTCTATTCTTTATTTTACACTATATGTAATAATAAATATATTCTTATTTATGTTGTACTTCCACACCATTGTTTGTGTTTTCAGGTGACACATTTCTCTCTAAGGGGTTAAGATAGGGGTTCTGCTAGACCATAGAAACACTAGTTAAGGTCATTTATTCATACATGTAAAATAATAATTTTCAAATATTCCCACAGGGCTCAGCTAATCAGCTGCAAGCACTGAACAGCCAACATTATCTCAGTTTAACTCTCACAGCCAGGCAAGCCTTCCTGGGCTGGTATGGCATTAAATGGTCTATAAACCCATACACTGGCTAAAAAGCAGTTCAAAACATAAAGATAAACATAAAACATCTAACTAAGATTCAAATTTGGCTAATTACTCCTGCTGGGAAATATAATGTTTGTGAGGTCACCCTCAGTATGTAACACCTTCAGCTTTGTGACTGAATACTGATACAGACATACATACACCTAAAACACCTGCCACACCGGTTTTTTTCTCATTTAGAATTCTCTTTAAAGAAACCACATACCATGATTGTTTTATTGTTTTGTACCTTTCGTCTACCAAGAAGGGCCAGATTCAATCTGATGAGAAAAACATACCTTCTGATCTATAGGGAAATCTGGAACTGAATTAGGAGATTTTCTTAATGAATTGAACCTGGCCAAGTATTGGGGAGGAAATTTCTTAAAATTCAAGAGGGGAAAAATTGCAGCTAAAAACAAAAAATTACTTTTCTTTAGGGGCTAGTCCAGACGAGTAGATTTGGGGAGATCCGTGGCTTGGCAACTAATCGCCTCGCGACTATCTCCCCGAACTGCTTCCCCCTGCCTTCCAGCTGCTTCAATGAAGAACACACACACAGTGCTGTGTTTTCCAAAATCGCTCGAAATTGCCTAACAAGGCAACTTTGAGCTACTTCGTAAAATGCAGCGCCGCGTGTGAATAGGTGCAGGAGATTCTTCATTGAAGCAGCTGGAAGGCAGGGGGAAGCGGTTCAGGGAGATTAGTCGCCCCAAAGAAGAGGGATTGGTCTCCCCAAAGAAGAGGGATTGGTCGCCCCAAAGAAGAGGGATTGGTCACCCCAAAGAAGAGGGATTGGTCGCCCCAAAGAAGAGGGATTGGTCGCCCAAAAGAAGAGGGATTGTTCGCCAGGCGAATCTTCTCGTCTGGACTAGCCCTAAAAGGGTTGTTCACCTTCAACAGCTAATTGTTTTCAGATAGATCCCCAGAACTAATTACTTTTTAAAATTTCTTTCTATTTTCTATGTGTGACCTTGTTTTTTTAATTGTAAAGAGTAATTTTTCACCTTCTACAGTAGCTTAGGGAAGGGTGGGGTCGCCGACCCTGTAAACAGAATCTCTGGGTTTCATTAGAGGCAGCTGTTAGAAATGAAACAATAGTTGCTAATATTGAGAAATGTATCAACTAAATGTTGCAAAATTGTAACAGTTTAGTGTCTGCACATGAATTACTGAGCAGCCTACAGAAGAGCACTGCGGCCAGCAAAAACAAAAAAAAATTTCTGATGAATTATGACTTTTAAAACTCATAATTATGACTTTAAATCTTATATCTAAGTCATAATTATGAGGTTCAAAGTAATAATTTCCATTTTTTAAAGTCATAATTATGAGATTAAAAGTCATAATTTTAACTAAGTTATACAAAGTAGCAATAAAAATAAATGATAGTCTCAAAGAGCATTAGTTTTTTTGGCTGTAACCCCCATATGAAAAAGCATTCAGAAGAAGAAGGCAAATAAAAAAAACTATATAAAATTTTTAAATATGATGACCAATTGAAAATTTGCTAAGAATAGGACATACTGTAACATACTAGATGTTATAGTGAAGGTGAACGACCCATTTTAGCTGTTTTGGGCTGAAAAGCACTAGTAATGGAGCAAGCAAACATGGCATAGTAGATTATACAGTGTTCAACAACCTTACTCCCTTAATTCCTGGCACATCTGTATGTCTCACAAAAGAACAGCGATGTTCAGCAGTCGGCTTCCATTAGTGAGACAAAATTTAAATACATTCCTGCTTTCCTAAACCTAATACCTGGCTTGCTATAGCCCTTAGGCCTGGAGCTGGGCAGCCCTAGATTTGAACAAAGTGGATTTTGAGACCTGTTAATGTATAAATGGAACTAAGAAAATGTATTCATGGCTTGGGGGAAGCAAAAAGGAAACACCAGCAATCCAATACTCCCAATAAGATGTGTGCTATCATTCTTGTATAACAAGCTCCCTAAGTGATTGTAAGGCTCCTCGATGGGAGAATTATCTCCACCTTGCAAGTTAATGGAGTATGCGTCCCCCTTCAAGCCACACATGTTCTCCAAAGAGACTTGTGCTAAATGAGAGATGTTGCTTTAGGGAAGCTCTGCAATCCATACGTTGGTGTAAAATGTACGTGGTCTACTTATCAATCACCCCCTCTGTTTGTTAAGCTTATCCATATAGCTTGTGAAAAAGTGACCCTTTGAGGGATATTTCAGCTGAAATTACAGTAGGAGTCAGGAGTTCTCTAAATGATTCCTCCCCACAAATAAAAATATATTTTCAAGGTAAACAGTAAATCCTTAATGCAGATAAAACTGAAATTTTAAAGTGAAAAAACCCCACTAACTACAGGGAAACTAATTAGACAACTGTCTCTTGCTTGAGCATTGTGGTCTTTAAAGGAGACATACCTAGTGAAAAACAGGATTGTTCCAGTGCATTATACTCTATTTAAATATAGAAAGAATGTGCTAAAAAGTAGTCCTTTGGGATAACCTATTGAAAATGTGTGCAAAAACCCTACTAGTCTGATCCATCTGGTCCACTTCCAACTGCCTCCTTTCCCAGGCTGGACAGGGGACCCTGCAAGAATCAGCACACTGAACTGTAAGATAGTAACCAATCAGCAGTTAGATGGATCTGATTGCAGTCTGTTTTCGCTTGTTTGATTGTAGGCCTGTGATTGGCTATTTCCCGCCTACTGTGCTTCTGGTAGGGACCAATAAGACACACCCACCACTCATTTGAAACACAGACAAGGACTGTAGCAGATTTATTGCAAGCTCCAACAAAGCGGCAATTTTTAAAGATAGTATTTATATTAATTTTAGAATTTAGCTTTAAGTTATGTCATATGTCTCCTTTAAACCAATACAAGTTTAGGATCAGTTATCCAGAAGCCCCTTATCCAGAAAGCTGCAAATTCCATCTTGCACACCAATAAGAGTTCAAATCCACATCTCGCAATATAATTTTGGTCCATTGCATCATTTGGTTATTGCATTGCAAATCGTTATTGCACATTGCGGATTATAATTGCAACTCTTAAGAAGTGCTTGAAGGTGTCTTATACTTTTGGAGCAAACATTGCAACTTTTTCAGTAAGAAGTTTTACTTCGCAAGCGGCCTTCTGCTGGCGGAAGAGGTCGCTAAACAGTTTCTGGGTTCGAAAAAGGTATATTGCAGGCTTAACTTTTAGCATTGAAAATATTATTTGCATTACCGACGTATGTTACATTCCCCTATATGTTATCTAAATACAGTTTTCTAATTTTTTTAAGTTATTTCCTTTTGCACTGTAATAAGAAAAAAATCCAAAATAATATATAATTAATCCTTATTGGAAGAAGAGCCAGTCTGTTGGGTTTATTAAATGTTTACATGATTCTCTAGTAGAAGGTATGAAGATCCAAATTACCGAGAGATCTATAATCAGGAAACCCTCAGGTACTAAGTATTCTGGATTACAGGTCCCATTCCTGTACAAAGGAACTAGATTATAGTCACTGTGCACATTTTATAGCAATTTTTGCTCAAACTGAATTCATTAAAATTAAACTGAAACCAGGACCTTTGGTGGCACAGTCATTTCATGGATGGAAGCAATAGTGGTGCCTTTTTTTGCACCTGGGAAAGCAACATGAATGTTAGAATATAAGTATCAGTGCCACTCAAATGAGATCCACTATCCTTACTAGTAATTAGGTTGCAAGCTCTTAAGAAGAGTTTTTTTTCCAGCAAAGGGTTCTGAATAAAGTATTATTTTTATCTTTTTAATTCTTCATTAAAAGCAAACGCTCAACCTTCAGTGTACTTTTATTAAGGCAAAACAATCACAGGGGGAGGTTTTCATTTTTTCCAGACACTAAAATAATAACTTGAATAATGTGAAAAAACGGGAGCTGTGTCCCACTGGAAAGCTTCTCCCTATCTAATAAATCCACACCCTGGTTGCTCTGTATCAGCAAGATTATATGCAAGGTAAGATCTGAATAAACGCTAACATTAGTATTTCATCTGTGCAGTCTGTGCGACCAGTCCATTTGGTTTCTCATGGCACAAAAGATTTCTTACTGCAGACGTTTTCCTTTGCTCAAAGGCTCCTCACATGAACAACAAACAGCTGACACCGACACCCAGGGACCCCTATTATTGAGCCCAGCATAATGAAGCACAAAACAAAAACGTTGCCCAATGAGACGGCCAGAGTTTCAGACTATTAGATCACCTCTGCTATGTATTTATTTCAGGCAGCAATATCATGTCTCAGTTCTTCTAGCTATTGCTGAACTGCAAATCTTATGACCCTCTTTTGCTGGACAGGAATTGTAGATGTAGATGGGTAGTTTAATCTAAGGCTTCAGGCACACTGGCAGATTCAGGGACATTAGTCACCCCAGTGACAAATATCCTCTTCTTCGGGGTGACAATCTCCCCGAACTGCCTTTCCCTGCCTTCTCGCTTTCTAAAATGAAAAATCGCCAGCGGTATGGCACTCACAGCGCTTTGTTTCCCAAAGTTACCTGAAGAGGAAACTTCAGAAAACGAAGCGCTGTGATTGCCATCTCCTCCCAAAGAAGAGGATATTTGTCTCCAGCTAAAATGAAAAATTGCCAGCGGTATGGCACTCGCAGTGCTTCGTTTCCAATGTTGCCTCCCGAGGAAACTTCGAAACCATGTGCAGCGAGTGCCATCTCCTCCCAATGAAGAGCAGCTTTGTCCCCGAATCTGCCCATGTGCCTCTGCCCTAAAGCAGATAAAGAGGACAATAAAAGGACTACTTGCCAAATGCACAGTTGAAGCAGGGGGATAATTCCTTTATCTTCGAGCAGGCAGACAGGGAGAAGAAGGGATCATATATGGGTGTTTTTTAGTGATGGGCGAAGCGGGCGCGTT
>CM044448.1:72612301-72628894 GCA_024363595.1 Xenopus borealis | reverse complement strand
TGAGAAATGGATTTCAATGCAGAATTCTTCTGGAACAGCACTATTAATTGATGCATTTTGCATAATTTATTTTCCCATGACAGGATCCCTTTAAGGTATTAGTTGGAACAGGTAGAAAATCCCATCAGTGGAGAACCACACTGGAGCATGAAGTCAACAGCTGTGCATAAAGGTGGCCATAGATGCACAGATAATATTGTACAAAACAAATTTTCATACGATATTCGGTGTGTGTATGGTGGGAAACAAGCCGACTGGTATCAGCAGAAGACTTGGATATCGGTTGGCTGGTCGATCGGGCTGGACGGAAAATTTTGATCGGGTGCCTTTGAAGACACCCTTCCCGTCGCCCATTGTTAGTGCTGAATCGTCAGATACAGGCAGAATTCTATTGTTTGTACCTGTATACAGTATCTGACGATTCAGCTCTATATGTGTATTGAAATGAACAATCCTTTTTGGAAAGATCTTTTCCAAGAAAGATCATAATTGTAACGTCTATGGCCACCTTAAGACCAGGGGCGATCCAGCCCATTTCGCTGCCTGAGTCGGCCTTCAATTTGCCGCCCCCCCCTTCCCCACGGGTAGTGGGGGTGTCCACAGCGCTAGTACAGAGCGCACAATTGCACACTCTGCACTAGAAGTGCCGAATTTTTAGGATGAAAACCGTAAATTCGGCTCTTAGATAGTAGGGGTGGCATTTTTTCTGCCCTTGGCAAGCAGGGGGCGCTGCCGCCTGAGGCGAGTGCCTCAACTCGCGTCATTGGTGGAGCACCCCTGCTTAAGACTCAGTCATTGGTCAGAGGACAGTTCAGCTAAGATGGGACCAACAGCGGATGTCCAAGGTGTGTATCTTTCTTTGAATGTCCAGCTTGATCTTACTAAGCACTCTATGATCCTATTGAAGCACTGAAGGGTAACAATCTCTACTTGCCCCAAAAAATCTGAAACTGCTTGAAAAAGTATTTCAGGCAACCAAAAATACAGCTGAAGACAACCAGCAAATTTATTTGAAGGTCAACCAGATTCAGCATTCCTCTGCCGTAACTAAAGAAAATGCTTGATTTTTTTTAGACAAACTATGAGTTAAAATGTCTTTTTAAATAGTAAAATCTCTGGGTGTCAATAAGAATGAACACTTTGAGTTCCCAGGGAAACTTTCTTTTCCTTCTAAGCTGAAAGGCACCTTGACCAATTAGTTAAGGCTGCAGCCAATTTGAAATCATCACAGAGACTGTATTTTTCTGCTCGGACGGGCATTACTGCCGAAATAAAAACCCACTGGTAATTCCCTAAGAAAAAACTTAATTCTTCTCTTCTAAATGTCATGGCACTTCCATAATTTCTGGTCTCTAGGAGGAATCTGCTCAGCTCTTCATTAAATCAGCACGCCCACTTGGAAAGGTCTGCCGCAGCCATAATACGGCCAAAGCACTCACCCATGTAGCACTCCATCACCCATCATAACATGTATAATAAATCAGATTGCAGAGATACTATTAAAGCCTGGCTTGCAATAATACAAAATGAAATTTAGACTTTGAAGGCGACAGAATAAAGATTTGCTGATGTGAATGAAATATATGAAATGTATTCTTCTTGGCTGCATTATAATTAATGCAGTATTGCGTGTGATGAAAATAAATCAATATTCTCTTTTGTGTTCAGATCAACACTGTTTAAACACTTATCATGGATGTCCTTATAATTTTTCCAATTCCAAATTTTTTTTCTGCCTCGCTGCTATTCACTTTCAAATTTTTCCACCGCCAATTGTAGCATGTTGGCTAATTTATTTTGTTTATACAGGTATGTTATCCAGAATTCTCTGGACCTGGGAGTTTATGGATAATTATCCTGTAATTTGGATCTTCATTAAGTCTACTAGAAAACATTAAATAAACCCAAAAAGCTAGTTTTACTTCCAATAAGATTAATTAAATATTAGTTTGGAGCAAGTATGAGGTACTCTTTTATAAGATGACTTGGGGCAGCTGGGAAATTGACAATATGTCTAGCTCCATGTCAGATTTCAAAATTGAATATAAAAATATGTTTACTCTTTTGAAAAATAGATTTCAGTGCAGAATTCTGCTGGAGTCACACTATTAACTGATGCATTTTGAAAAAAACAAATTTTTCTTTAAGCCCTTTAAGCCCTTCCCATGCCATATTCCCCTCTCATTGTTTATTAGCCTGATGGAGCTAGACCTATTATCTTTAGTGTTTTGTTGGAACGTTATCCTTCTTTAAGGCCCTTACACGGCAAACGGATCATATCCTTGCCTACCAGTATCAGCGAGGCTGTGGTGCTTCACTATGGTCCCATTGGTACAGGCTTTGAATATATTTTAAAGGGGTTGTTCACCTTTGAGGTAACTTTTAGTATAATGTAGAGAATGATGTTCTGAGACAATTTGCAATTGGTTTTCATTTTTTATTGTTTGTGGTTTTATAGTTATTTAGCTTTTTATTCAGCAGCTCTCTAGTTTGCAGTGTCAGCAATTTGGTTTCTAGGGTACAAATGACCCTAGCAACCCTGCATTGATTTGAATAAGACACTGGAATATGAATAGGAGAGGGACTGAATAGAATGATGAGTAATAAAAAGTGGCAATAACAATACATTTGTAGCCTTACAGAGCATTTGTTTTTAGATGGTGTCAGTGACCCCCAGTTGAAAGCTGCAAAGAAACAGAAGAAAATTGCAAATCATTAAAAAACTATGAAAAATAAATAATGAAGACCAATTGGAAAGTTTCTTAGAATTGGCCCTTCTATAATATATTAAAAGTTAACTTGAAGGTGAACCACCCCTTTAAGATGTTCCAGAGTTACAGCCTTTACCTCATGTAGCATGTGTGTGATTTCCAGTTTGGACTTTTATGCTGCCTTCCTGACATTGATGGGAATGGCATCTCTACAACAGTAAAATGTTAAATTCTGAGCATCCATTATCTGCTGACAATATTTGTAATTTTTAGCATGTGCACATCTGTAGACCTTTCTCTGAATGCTTTGGATTGTGTAGCGTGTGTAATCATTTCCGTAATTTTCAGTTCCCACAAGCAAAATTAAAGACTGCATTAAAGGGCAAGGAAAGTGTAAAATAGAATAAGGCTAGAAATGCTGTATTTTGTATACTAAACATTAACATGAACTTACTGCACCACAAGCCTAATCAAACAAATGATTTATGCTTTCAAAGTTGGCCACAGGGGGCTGTCATCTTGTAACTTTGTTATACATCTTTGCAAGACTAGACTACATACACATGCTTAGTGTGGTCTGGGCTTCTTAGGGATTGTCATAAATGATCAAAAAACAAAGCTGCTTGAGTTCTGCATGGCTGGGAAGTAAGGCAGGGGGTCCCCCTGCTGTTCATAAGTATGACTGTGTCTGTGCCAGAAGTTAGGGACCGTCTGACAATTCCTATCCATAGTACTAAATGAAGGGAGAATGTCACTGCATACAGTCAGGTTTCTTATAAAAAAAAGGTACACATTTTTTTAATTAAAGTATATTGGAGATAGATTTCTTTTTCATTAAAGAAAGTAAAAATGGGATTTTATTTCTTTGCCTTTCCTTGCCCTTTAAAAATAGTCACTCGGCTCAAGCGAGTAATCCAATGCCAGTCACATGTGATATCAGATATATGTCATCAGGCCAAGACAAAAAAGTGCTAGACATTCAAATTTGTACCCAGCAAAGATTTAAAGGACAAGCCCAAATAAAATAATGTTAAATATTAAGATGACGTCCTTTAAAGCACAGTATTTATCAGAGAACTGAAATTGTAGACCTAAAGTCAAGATGCCACAAGCTGGTAGGCAGACCTCTGGCTGCCATTAGAACTGGAAAATCCACTGAGGCCCAATCAATAAATCCCAGTCGTACCTTTGCTACAATAAGCCCACCCAGTGAGCAAAGCCAGAGAGAGAATGATAAGTGGAGATAAGAAGGTCCAGTAGCATTGACCACAGGGAGACTATTTTGCCATTACTATTCATTGGGTTGTTCAATCAATGTGCCAAAATTAAAACAGAAATTCAAACAGTAACAAAAAATAAATGGACTCTTGATACATGTGAGTAGTGGCTGCCATAGAGCTGGCACATACAGAGGCAAATAACATTACCACTAGTGTTTGACAACATATGATATAGTGTAAGGAGGAACCACCTACTGTCCCAATTAAGATGCTTCTAAGAAAATATGAAGAGAAGGCATGTCATTGAAAGACATGAGAAGATACCTTGAGTTTTTTTTGTTTACTAATAAGTACTTCATGGTATTAATTCAGATATATAATTTTTTAAATATTTCTTGTAAATATTCCTTTAAATATAAAAAATTTAATTTTTCATTTAATTTTAATGAATATTATAATTCATACCTTCCTACCCCTATGGATGGTATGTGGCAGCACTGTTTAATGTATTGCTTGTACTTAGTTGTGCCATTCTATTGCTGAAGGCAGAAGTTAGGGAGAGAAGGCTGTGGGAGGGAAGGTTGCAGGTATGCACAGCAGACCTGCCCATTTATTATGAACAAACTGCTGAGCAAACACTTCTAAGGCCCATGCCCTGAAGCACTAGGCAGGGTAGGGAGGTATCTTGCTGGCAATCTAAATACACTGTAACAGCAACCAGATTTACACACAATGTTTATTATTACTCTCAAGCTGGGGACAGGCATATAAACAAATCACAGACTTAGGTGCAAGGTAAAGTGGCCAGCTTTATATTCCTTAAATGAATCTCTATCATCTCAGAATTGCCATAGCACTGCATATCTTGATGGTGCTATATAAATAAATGATGATGACTGATGAACACGAATTAGAAAGTCATCATAAGAAGTCATTGTCCAACCCACCATCCCCAGGACACTGTTGTCTCTCTTGCTGACTGCAGCCCCCACCATGAAATGACCACTACATTGCTCCCGTCTGCCCGTGACCATCAACAATACCAACAAGCTGCTGTCCACAACAGAGAAATGCATACCCATAGGTGCATCCACACCAGCAGGGCCCATGCCTTGACTACCAACCCCAGCAAACACGAACAATGGAAAAACAGAGTTAGAAACAGGCCAGGAGCAGTTGAAAGTTTGTTGGAAGGTAGACATATGTGATAATCATTCTGATTGGTGTTTATGATATATTACAGTGCTACGAAATATGTTGGCGCTATACAAATACATGTTAATAATAATAATAATAATAATGTAAAAAAACAGTTATGGTTCTTAGCCTGGTGACCCTTCTCACTACTGCTTGTTGTGGATCCTGCCAGCAAATTGAAGGCTGCATGGTTAATCAAAATCATAGGGCACGAGCCAAGAGAATTGCAATCAACAACAAAGAAAAACTCATATAAATAAATATATATATATATATTTGAGAAAGGCTGTGGGAGCAGCCGAAACGTTAGTGATGTACTACCAATAAAGAAACTCTGTTGACTTAAGACCTGTGAGTGCTGCCATTTACCAGGACCTATATAAATATATATATATATAAGAAATCATTGCCTAATCGACCCTCACAGGGGTCTTTATCAATATGTGTTTTTGATTTGATATTCTTTGCTGCAAAAATGTTCCCACAGTTCCAGACACACCTTGTATCTCCCTGATATGATAAAAGGGGCACAAAGTACATACACACACTGCAGTCTGTTGAGTAAAATTCCTATTGGCACGTATGTCATGTTGGCTGTAGCTTTGCTCTGCTACAATAAGCACTTTACATTCCGACTGGGCTGATTTGTTCTATCTATGTAAAGTACCAGTATGATTACTCTGTATGGGGTATTGGCCAGATAACTGGCTGGGAACATGATCTGTGAGAAATTAGAGTGTAATGTGGACTAATGTGCCCAACTGTCACTTTCTACAATTCAGCTGCTGCAACAGATAAAACAATGTGCTTTGTCGGCAGGAGCGTTACCCCAATAGAACTACTTCCTCCAGCCCACCATTTCTGTAACGTCTTAAAGGGGCAGTATATAGCAATATCCTAACATGAGCATAATACTGCTTTTGATTAGCCCACATTCCATATAAGGTGAACAGACCCAAATAAAGAACAATGGCACAATTCTAATTAAATACAAATTATATTTAATTCTGCTGTTGGTTTCATTTATTGACCTGAATGTTCTAGCCTTTTAATACTCATTGCATTTAATAATGCAAACATGTAAATGTGCCACTGTCAGTTAATTTTTACCAAACCCTATCCTAATCCACCACCCAGGGCCAGACTGACAATCTGTGGGTTCTGGCAAATGCCAGAGTGGCTGCTATAAGGTGCCATAGAAAGTCACTATTTAGTGGCCTGGTGGGAGCTGTGGGGGCTGTTCGGGCCTCTGTGTGGGCTGATTGGGCCTCTATGAACCTGAAATGCCAGGACCTATTTTGATTCTCAGTCCGGACCTGCCACAACCCAATCCAAAGCACGGAGACCTGCTACTCACCCAGAACAAACTTATACCATTGTTCTACTGGAATTGCCCCCTCCTGTGGTGAGAAGCAAGTCACCCACCAATACATTCATGACATTTCCACTGGTTGTAAAGTTATTTGTAAATATAACTGCTGTTGAACTTGAAAGCAGTATCTGTCTTCTCCTTTTTATTCTATCCCCAGCTGATTCTGGCTGATGAAAAAGCAAGCTAATAAGCAGGCATTTGAGGATGACATCTGCTACATTGTTTCAAGAGACAGAAACAGCAGTGCAGGAAAGGACATAAAATAATTCCAATTGCAATTACATTTATACATGAATTTGAAGAATTCCATTTTCTATAGTGAAGTTAACATGACCTTTAAATGTGAGTGGCTGTTGTAGTATCACTGATCAGTATACACATCCAGTAACCAGTCAGTAGTTCACTTTTACTGGTCTCCTACGGTTAGAATTATGAATGGCAGCATTCTGGACAATGAGGCACTAGGGGGCCATTACCTAATGACAGCTTTAGCCACCACTTGTGCCAGTGCTCAATTCATAAATATTTTATTCCTTTCTATAAATGAGTATGCTGTGAATGTTGGCATCTCTTGCACAGGAATCCAGGGTAGCCCCAGAGCGCTATACACAGAAGGACCAACGTACTGTCCATTTCAATTAAATTGTCAGGCCATTGGTCCCCATAGTTCTGGTATATAAAGCCTCCATAAAATAGCTGGAAAAAGTGGATGCTTTACACCGAGATAATTGCTTGCAATGTGCACATTTTAATGTCAACAACAATTATACCTTTAATTTGGCTGGTGTACATTAAACTTTCATAATATCTGCAAATACAATGAGATGCTAAGAATTCTGGTTCTCTTTGCATTTCCACCACCCAATATGTCAGTCATCCCAGCTGGAAGCTGTCGTAGGTCTCTACAGATCCTGTAGCTCGCTCAGAACTGAGGTGACTGACAGGGTATATCGGACAAGAGAATTTAAATAGATGTAAAAAGTTGCATCATTGCTTCACTATATAGCAACCTTCATTAAATCTGTTTCCCAACATTTTAGACAACTTATAGGGGAATGTAATAAAAGTCGGCAACTGAAAAATTATTCGCAATGCTAAAAGTTAAGCCTTTGCACGAACAAACTTTGCTTTGCGTGAATTTAATATAGCTTTTGCGAAACCCGGAAACTGTTTAGCAACTAGAGATGCAGCCACTGGGTTTGTGAGCTAAATGCGTCATGACTCAGGTTTAATTGAAGAAACTGTGTCTAAAGTTATCTTAACTCATTTAATGCATATAACCTTTTCATTAGCATACCAAAGCTCCATTGTTTTCAATGATGAACTCTTTAATTGGATGGGATGCTGTGACACAATATTCTGTGCTAAGTGGGATAAATGGGATAGATGAGTTAAGTTTTTCTGTGTCAAATGCACAATCCAAAGTGGCTTCATCTGTACTTCTGACAGTGGAAGGCTGTTTGCAAATTTTATATTTTGCGCAAATGCGCAGTAAATGTAATAAAACTTCTTACTGAAAAAGTCGTATGTTTGCTCCAAAAGATTACACCTTCGAGCATTTCTTAAGAGGGTGCAATTACAATTTGCAATTCACAATAACAATTCCAATGCAATAACAGCTTAAGGAACAATATTACATTGCGAGATGTGGATTTTTTTATCTTTTTGACACACATTCTTTTGCTCTTTGCAACTTTAATTACCTTCCCCCTTAATCTCTAATAGTAATGGCACACTCTATTTTTGTTAGGACTGATTCATTTGAGTTTCCATTCCTTGCACCTGGGCAGCAATGTTCATTTTGCTAACTGCATAAGGGCTAGTCCACACGGGAAGATTCAGGGAGATTTCTTTGAGGCGACTAATCTCCCTTAATCGCTTACCCCTGTCCCACACCAGCTAAAATGAAAAGTCGCCAGCACTTATTCACACACATCGCTGCGTTTTCCTAAGTCGCTCAAAATTGCGTTGTGTGGACTAGCCCTTATAGGGGTAGCACTCCACCATTCCTTAAGATCCAATGCGCTGACACTAATCACAGGCGTCATGTGGGATGCCACGAATATAAGGTAAGTTATAGGAATGTCGCATGTTGTAGCAGCGTGCATCCGACACGACACGACTCTTGGATCCGACAGTCATGTCAGATGCATGCTGCAATAGCATCCATCATTTCTATTTCTTACCTTATATTTGTTGCATCCAACTTGATGCCAGCGTTTCGTCAAGTCAGAAGGGAGGTAAGCACACCATTATCGTCTGTGTAGTTTTACCCTAAACTATACAACAAATTGTGGACAGTTTTATCATTCACTTAGCTTCCCTTCAATAGACACAGTATGAGGGAAACTTTGCCATGTGCAAAGATCAGATCTCTGAATATATATGCAAAAATGAAGTACATATGTGCAGAGCAGCACTATCTATTCCTGAAAACTAAAATATGTTGTTCTAGTGACTTCTTCCAAATGTCTGTGGCAATCAACCAGGTGGAGAACCAGTCCACTGTTGGATTGGCCCACTGGTATTCGAGGAAAACTCCTGGTGGGCAAAGGTGTCAGTGGGTCCTCTCCCTTCTAGCTATTTAGCAAATTTCATGGTCAGTCCCCATTTCTTTATGGGGAAAATGCTTATAATGGAAGAATATAGTGAATATAAATAAAAGATTAGGAGAAATAGGTTGAGTGAGGAGAGAAGGAATATTAGTTTGGAAAGTGGGCACACTCTCTAAGGTTTTCTGGTGGGTTCATGGTCTAATGTTTTCTGATGGGCCCCTGCATCCCAATCCGACACTGAACAAGTAGAAGCTTCCCTAAAACAATGAAATATACATATAAATGCATATACAGGTACTACAAAAGATAAATAATCACCAACCCCAACAGGTGTATAGAGCTGATGTATGATTCCAATCAAATAATACGCTTACAAACATATTTTCGGCTCCTGAAGTTACAAATAACCCAGATCTAATGTGTATATCCTAGCAGAGTCACATATAAGACCAATGAGTCACATGATCATTGATCAGTAACAACAACCCAATTATAGGTGTGATGTCCCATTGCTGGAGGAAGAGCTGTGGCATAGGATAGGTTAGGACAGGCTGTAAGTAAAATTTCCAATTTATGTAATTTTTTATGCCCTGAGCTGGTGTACAAATAACACATGCAAGTCTGGTAGTTGGCATTTTTCAAGTGACCTTAATGATAAAACTGAATAATTCTGAATTCCTAAGCATCATGTTTCAAGATTGACGCATACAGTATACAGTATAGACATTACTTACTGTCTATGCATAAAGAGGAGCATCTTGCCTTTTGTATACTAAAATTGGCATTTTAAATTGCCATCTATTTCTCTGGTTTAGAGCAGAAAAGTATAGGATCTCTCCCCCTCATATCAATATTACCCAATTATTAGATTTCTATCCAGAATATCACACTGTCTATCACATTTAATACAAATCAAACTTATTTCATTTGTAAACAAGGCAGCGAGGTGCTGAATCAGCACGGAGATAGACCATGAAATAGCAGGCTTCCAGCTCCGAGTCTGCACTACGAAATTAAATGCATGCCTTTCTGTTTGTATTAGCCTCCTCTGCTCACAGCATGCTAATTTAGCCAGCAATCAAAACAGTTTGAGCAGGAGCCATAATATATGTCAGCCCCCCTGTTACAGGACACACACTTCATAAATTTCTGTAATGGAAATACAGCACCCCTTAACAATTGCAGAACTGGGACCAAGAGAGTTTGTCGTGTATTGAAGCATTACTGAATGAACTCTGTTGATTCTTTTCTATCAGTACAGGTTAGTAGCAACCTACCCACAGCTGTTTAAAATAACTATCGTGCTGCTATTACAATGTATATGGTTTTCAGAGAAACCTTCACTGGCTGGGTAAAATGATATCTGATCAGAATGTTTACGTAATGTGACTCAGGACACGCAGGGATCCTCTGACATTCAAGTAAAAATGCAGATTGCAGATGGTTTGAGAATAAATGTCATCGCACATCAATCCACAACTGGGTCAAACAATTTAAAGAAAAACTATAGTTTAGCACCATTATAAATACTGTATTAGCATATTTTTAAACATTTAAAAAATGATGGTCAAGATTTGATTGGTTGCGTAGTGATGATGTACTGGGGCAATTTAGCCAGTGTGACCCCTTAAGCTGGCCATAAACCATAAGATCAGCTTACTTGGCAACATCCTGATATGCTATCAACGGCAGGGCTATTTCGGGGAAATCCAAACATTCGGCCCTGGGGCCGAACGATCGGATTACAACCGAGAATAATAGGCTCTGACGGGTCGGTTGACTGAAAAATGAAACCTTCCCGATCAATATCATGGCCAGATTTAGATCATGAAGACCTGTCGGAAGCCCCCATGCATGGGCAGATAAACTGCCGAATTATTCTAAAGGACCAATATCCGCAGCTTTATCTGACCCTGTATGGCCACCTTTAGAGGAACATACCTCCCAACATTTAGGAAATAGAAAGAGATTTTAAAAAAAACAGTTGCCGTGCTTAGCGTGGCAAAAAATTTTGTGGGCACGTACATTTTTGGGATCACACCCCCTAATTAACATGTTCATTTTACAAAATTTGGCAGGTTATGAAAGTGTGAACATATTTCTGTGTTTTTTTTTCAGTTATTACAGTTTTGCACAGTCCCACTCCCAGAGGCCCAAATACTTTTTGTAGTTTTTTTTAAGTTTTTTTTTTATAGCTTTTTGTAGGTTTTTTTCTCAGTTCTGTCTTCCCCCCTCCCTCACTCCCTCCCTGCAGTACTAGCTGCACAGTTCCACTGCCCCACAGACTTTTGAATTATTTTTACCCCCAGATCACACAGGGTGGCCATAGACAAGGAGATCCGCTTATTTGGCGATATCGCCAAATGAGTGGATCTCTCCCCGATATGCCCACTGGATTTTGTTTTAACCTGCCCGATCGAGATCTGGCTGACTTTCAGCCAGATATCGATCAGGGAAGCCCGTCGGATGGCCCCACACACGAGCCAATAAGCTGCTGACTTGGTCTGTCGGCAGCTTGTATCGGCCCATGTATGGGTGCCTTTACTTTCAAATGGCTGCAGCACAGCCTTGCCCCCTCCTCCCCCTCACAAACCAGTAAGAGTCTCACTCCCAGAGACCCTTTACAAATTACTTTGCCTCCAAATATTTTTTTTTGTAGTTTTTTTTTCTCGGTTCTGTCTGCCCCCCTCCCTGCAACAGTTCAACAACACAACACTGCCCCAGCAGATGTACCAGCCAGGCCAGGCACAGAAAAAGAATTAGGTAGGCATAGGCCAAAAAGGCAAAGCACATCACTGTAGAGCTCCTAACATACTAAAGTTTTAAGCCCCAACTGCGCTCACCCTTCACACACCCTTTGCACACTCGAAATGTTATTGCCTTTGGCAGATCCTCCTCCCCCAGTAATGACGGCGTGCCGTGACTTCAGTGCACGCACCTTGGCATCGGCGTGCATGCGACTTCACCTCTCCATCAGTCGGTGGCACAACTAGGGGGGCCCAGACCTGGAAGTTTTGAAAGGTAATTTTTCATTCCACCTAGATCCCCTAGGGCACCTAGCAGGTAATCCCGGCACTGCCTGTTATCCAGAATGCTTGTGACCTGGGGTTTTCCAGATAAGGGATTTTTCCATAATTTGGATCTTCATAATTTAAGTCTACTAGAAAATCATGTAAACATTAAATAAACCCAATAAGACGGTTTTGTTCCCAATTTTTTATTTTTTTACAAACAAACGTACTGTAGACGTACTGTAGATGTACTGTATTTGATGCCATGAGTCATGGAACTTTAAAGCCTAACTAAATTCTGTGGCATTCTTCAGTATAAGGCAATGGAAGTAACATATCACTTTTAGTACCATGTCTCAGAACAGAACCTGCACCCATTAGTCAATTTGAGCTTGTAGTGACCACAAGGATATTTCTGCCTGAAAAATTAGTGGTTCTCTGCTTTTTGTTGTAAGCTAACAACACTGTCAACTGGCACGGTTAAAACAATGAGCTTATCTTACTTGTGGAGTAAAACTTGGAGTAAATAAGATTAATGGAATTAAATTGCCATAAAAAGAACACTATATTTACAAAAAGCTTCAGTCCAGTCTCACAAGGGCACTATTTTGTACACTTTAGCATTAAATTGGCTTTCCTTGTTCTACTCATAAATAACCCATTTTCTTTCCCCTAATTATGTAAAATTAAAGTGGCAGGTAGAGAAAATAGCCAGTGTGGCATCGTATTCATCACTTTCTCAAAAAGGTTACCTCTTCTCCAATGTACCAAAATGCATTGTGTAATTAGTATCTTTACCCTCATTATAACCAATGACCTCTCTGCGTAGAGATACAGATAAATAAACTGCACACCACAGCTTGTAATAATGGCAGCCTACAAGTCAAGCTGCTTCTGCAGCACAATAAAATAATTTGCCTGTAATATTGCATGTTACGGAGCCGAGGAAAACATCTGCGCAGACATAATACACAATATGTTTCCTTTTCCATCTCCAAGCACTCTGCAAAAAGAGGAAATCATAAGCCACTATGCATTTAATGATGGAATCCTTCAGTGCTATCAAGGGACTTGAAACTGCAGTGCACACCTGCATAATAGCCTCCGTATTCCATCACAATGTGCAATTCTCAAACCGATTCAATATTTTTTTCCCACACAATAGATCCAAAAAGCCTTCCAAGTGTATTAAAAAAAATTCTGTCAACTGCCAGGGACATAGCGTCACACCTTAGGGAAAAGCAGGAACCTGCTATGGTGAGATTGGCATTGGAAGCCTGTTCTGGATCAATGCATTTTATACTTCTGAAATACATCTCAGGAACGCACATTTACCCACTCAGTCAGCCACGGAAGAAGGCGTAGCTCAACAAAGGAAAATAGTGGACTGGGGGCACTGAAACATAGGATTTCAGCGTTCATAAAAGACTATAATGACAGAGACAGGATGTCAGGCTTTGTATCAAAGGTGTATTAAAACTCACTGCATCTTAGAAAATGCTGGCTCCTTATGCTCGGAGGTGCTCTAGGGATTGCAAATGTCTGTTTGAAACTCAATGAAAAATAGAAAAAATCTCTGTTAAGGCAATTAGCATGGTAGCTTCTAAATACAGATACAAATGTAAATAAGGTATGGTTAGTGTACACAATAAGGGTACAACCAACATTTATATATGGCAAAATAAATGGCAGATAAATAGGCAAACGTTGCCTTTATTTTAAGCACTGTTTATTGCAAGAAATGTTTCTTAAATTGTGTGTTTTCTTAAATTGTGCTTGAAAACCTGAAGTAGATACTCAGTTTAGCAAACTGTTATTTCCCCTGGGCCATGGCAATGCCTTAGTGACCTTATTATGTAAAAACATAGCTATACTTAGTGGAAGTAAATATCACAGGAAATTAGATATCTTTTTCTCACTAAAATAATGAGCACTAGTTTTTCAGTATTTACCAGTGAAATATGTCCAGTGAACACAAATAGGAGTAGAATATTATAGGAAGATTAATTAAAAATAGAAAAAAGAAAAAGGGAAATGCTCCTGCATACTACAATTATGGTCCCATATTCTGAGGTGGGCAACTTTTATCAAAGAGTTTTGTATTTTTAATTGAGTTTTGTATTTGACTTCTACATGAATTTGGAGTACTTTTTTATTTGGACTTTTAACACCATCTGGGTTTTAATAAATCTCGAGAAAAATGGTGTGAAACCAGAAAAAAATCTGACTTTAACAAATAACCCCCTGAGGGTTGTAAACAGGCGGATTATTGATTAGATTCTTGTTTTTTCTAAACTGTACTATAACAATTACGCTTGTCCCTATTAAAAATAAAAGCCTTTAACTCTACAAATGATCCCCTTGGGTTACACTGTATGAGGTATGTAACCTACTTCATGCTTTTTCTCTATGCAATGATTCCATTTTAATTTCATCTGCAACCATGTGCATTCTGCATATATGGGGGCAGGGGGTTCCCAACCATTTCCTCTAGACTGGGTCGGACTGGGCTGGCAGGGCACTGGGAAAAAACCTGGTGGGCCCCCATATAGTTTGTAATGCCACAACCCCTATGTCGGAGGTCTCTGCATAAAAAAATTCCTGCACACGTGGTGCACATGCGCAGTATCGCTGCGCCGCGCACATGTGCAGTAGCGCAACCCCGCAGACACTAATGCATGCACTAAAGTGACGCATGCTGACACGGCAGGGACAGCCAGAGGGGGCCCTGGGGCAGTAACCCCAGTGGACCCCAGGCCGCCCCAATACGACCCTGCCTCTAGATCAGCGGTTCCTACACTGTGAGGTGCCTGGCAGGACTACTCAGCTTGAATGCCAGTTATATTAAGGTTTAGAGAGAATGCCTGTTTGCTCTCCTAGATACACTTGAAAGACCAGCTTGTTCAGTTATAGTGAGATTTAGCATACCTCTCAACATTTGAAAAATAGAAACAAGGGCAAAAAGATCTGGAATTTGCAGCACTGTGATTTTTTTGACCACCCCTATTTTATGGCCACACCCTCTAATTACCATGTCTGTTTAAAAAAATTAGGCAGATTATGAAAGTCTGAACACATTTCTGGGAGTTTTAGCGCCATTCTTTATGTGTTATAACAGTTTTGTTAATGAAGGTAAAATTGCCCTTTAAGCTGCTAGACTTGCTTATCTTGAATAGTTACAATTGTATCTTTATCTTGTTAGTATTATTGCTACAAATGTATCTAAGTGCAGGCAGTGGGTATTTTGGGCTCCCTACCAAAAAAGCCTCTTATTTAATTAAGTTTCAGAAACTCTGTATTTTTTTGTGGCATCAGTGCAGGGGATCAAAGAGAAACTTGGGAAATCCATGAAAATCCAGAACCGAGGGCTAAACTGGCAAAATTTTGACTGTACTCCAGAAAATGACAGTTGGGAAGTATGATTTAGGTTGAACAATTATTTGTTTTTTTTGGATATTATTAAGAACATGGCTCAAACCCCAATATTTTCCTATATCTGTAATTTTGTTTTGGGCTATTCTGGAAAAATGATATCATCAATTACTTTTGCATTACGCTTACCCTATAATGTGAAATGTTCTGGGCAACAAGCTGGGTGGACCAGAAGTGAATGGCTGGACGCTAAGGCTGCTTAGATCCTGTGTACCACCCAAGCTGTCCGAAACCAGGGCATGTGCTAGCATCCATTCACAACGCACACCTAGACTTTCTCTGAAAAATCTGGGACAGAAATTTTAACTGATTGTATAAATTACAAATGGCATATTGGTTTCAGCCGACCAGAGCGGCAGGGCAGACTGCAGTTAATGGAAAGCGAGAGTAGCCTCCACTGGGAAAATAAATTGTTCAAACTAGAACAGACTGACAGCCATCAAAAGGTCAGCTCGATACAGATCAAATTAGACCAGAGAGAACAAGAAGAAAAAAATATTTCAGGGAATCAGCCATAATTATTAATTTCATAAGAACAATTCATCCTAGCAGCTGAGTAGCTGAGTTGCAAATCAGGAAATACAGTAGAAAAGTGCAGCTATGTTGAGTTTGTGGCCCTACATCTTCACTCAATTACAGTTCCCAGCATTACCAATTAACCTTTTCTAGAGCAGGGATCCCCATCCTGTGAGACACATTTAGTTGTAAAAAAAAGTTGGGGAGCAACACAAGCATGAAAATAAGGGTTGTGATTGGCTGTTTGGTAGTACCTATATGGACTGATAGCCTACAAGAGGCTCTGTTGGGCAGTACACCTGTTTTATATACAACCAAAAGTTGCCTCCAAGTCTGGAATTCAAAAATAAGCACCTGCTTTGAGACCACTGGGAGCAGAGGCCAAGGTGTTGGTGAGCAACATGTCCCACTTTGCAGAGAGATAAACAAAAGAAACACCAAGAGCCCCAATAGTGTAATATATATTGGTAAAGGATATTGAAATAAGAATAAATAACTTATACTCACAAACAAGGGTTACCAACAGGACTGGACTGAGAATTAAAATAGGCCCTGGCATTTCAGGTACACAAGAGGCCC
>CM044448.1:72592831-72609607 GCA_024363595.1 Xenopus borealis | reverse complement strand
AACAAGTTCGCCGGCGAACAGTCCGCGACATCCCTAATTACAAGTGGCAAAAACTGTCCTGACCATTTACCTATAGCTTTTCCATATGAAATCACGAATCCTCTGCTGCAACTTGTATTTTATAGAGACCTCATTTGCACAATACACTGCAATTATACTTCACTGCAATTCTTCACGAACATATTAATGGCATCAAATACATGCCTGTACCATTTATGGGAATCCGCGGTATACGGATGGATGCATCTGATGCAACTCTGTTTCAAAACAATATAGTTGTATTGTGCAACAGCTTTGGTCCAGGTTGAATGCCTATGTCATATCTATGGAGTATGACAGTCTGATCCAGTTACATCAAAAAGTGGCACAATCAAATTTGCAATTGGAAGTTTTGTGTCCTTGCCCTGTAGTGTTTGCCATTTGTGATTGGTTCTAGAAGCAACATGCTATTGAATTCTGGTATTCCTGAGCCATAATCCAGTGATAGATAATGAAATACTGAAAGGATCCTGTTTTTCCACGCAGTATATAAACTGAAATCGGTTGATGCTTCTTTTACCTCAGTGATCTACACTTCCATTAAGAACATTATATTGAGACAATGTAACAGTAATAAATATGCATAGTCAATGAACAACTGTGCAAGTCACATGATTAAGGCTTTTGGGGTTTTTACCCTCCTCCCTCAAAGCTTGTCTCAAGAAGGCAGCCCATTATTAGCCACTATAATGGAAAAATGGCCCTCCTAGTTTGACAGATGCATTGTATCATGAACATTTTTGATTTAGAAAATCTGACCCTGGCAAAGATAAGGGAAGAATGAGAGAAGGATATCAAAGCCTATGCAAGAGGGTTGCTGCAATGAATCAAGGAAGGCAGTATCTGTCCTGAATAAAAATAGGGGGCTGATTGTGGGACACCATGCTGGTCTATGAATGCAGTACTTGTGAATATGTGGGGCAACATGCTACTCTGATAATAATGTGACCGTGGTGCTTTGGAATTCAGAGGGGGGGGGCATCCCGAGAGTCAGTCCCCTGGATTTGTTGCTTTTCCTTATTCCCATGACATATTCTCTGATTGTAGCTATAGCAATCTTCACTGCAAAGTGGAAAATGTTTTTACATGGAGGGGGTTAATGAATACAAAACAGACAATGAATTTTCATTTTAACAAATACTGTTCTGCTCAGAATCAAAATGCAGTATTTTGTTTTGTTTCCATTTGTTTTGCATTTGTGTAAGATGATTCTATGGCTGGCCACAAAAAATGGCTGACCTTCAATATCTTCATTGAAGCCTTGGTGAAGAGCTGAATAAGCCTTTATAGAAAATTAACTCCATTTAACTTTGTATTTCATGCATTGAGTGGAGAACAATCGACTGTGCATTTGTTCTTCAAGCAAAGACCAGATGTAATTCCTGTACAATTTATTTAACCCTCAGGGTCTCAAACTCAATCCAGGGGAACCTCAACTACAGAACTGTTTGTTGGGGATTCTTCACACAAAAATAAGCAATGACATACATAAGATAAAATATAATGTGCATGAGAAAGGGTCCATGTGATCCAAAACATGAGGTGTGATAAAAAGTAGCAGCACTGTTCTGCAGCTCGTGTGGTTCCCTTTGTGTTCTTGAATTAACTATGAACTTTGATTACATTAACAAACAAGAATGTTACCCATTTAAAGTGCACCTTGAGTGCAGGTACAATTAACTCCTTTTCATCTAACCACCTTACCCCTGCCTTACAGACACACCAGCCACAATTGTGATTTTCCATATAGACTGTTACTGAACAGCAACAAAAGAAAACCCGTTAATGATTCTTCCCTGCTTTCCTACTTGGCACTGCCATTTAGGGTGATGTCCACCAGTTATCAGCACAACAAGGTGCCTTCTAAACTGCCTGACATTTTAGCAGACTGGAACGGATGCATCTGTGATTCAGTTTTGATACCTTTAAACCAAGCACTCTTGTTTGGGGGGCTGAGAAAGCCCACAAGTTTACATGGCTCTGCCCTAAAATATATCACATAGGTTTCCATAACTAGAAAATGTATGAATATGGTAGCAGACCCATACTAGCAATTTTTACATTCTAGAAAATTCAGAAGCGTGCTCTATGATGCCATAGACAGATACAGTTTATTAGGATTGCTAGTGACTCTTTGGTCCTCTGTCTACTTGAAATGCCACAGCCTATTTGTATCATGCTGGACCTGTACAGTAGTTATTTTCCCTGCAAAATTTCTCTATAATGGTGCATCATGTTTGCGCATTTTAGTCCATTATTTTCAACCAGACTAAATCCCCACAACATGTCATGACAAAAGCAATCACAGAAAATGGCAGGTCTGGGTAACAACAAAAAAACATAAAAAATAAAATGTATCTCTCTATACAAATACAGAGAGATACATTGACTAAAACTGCACCTAATAACAAAGTCTGTAAAAACAAACTGTGTTGAGCTGAGAAGTGGTGATGCCCAGAAAAAGGGGTCAAGAGCATTTTTCTTTTCCCTTTTATTTAATATAAAACAGTATCTTTCAGATTTCAGTGGTATTATATATATATATATATATATATATATATATAGCACAGAAAAAATGCAGATATTGTCCATTATTATAGAGCACATCACAGGAGATTTGACTAAATAAACCTTGATGATTAAAATGCTTATTTTCATCAAATGGGCCCTGTACCATATTACTCTGCAGACCCCTCTGGTGGTAACAAGGTTAATGATATCCGAGCTGTTCCTTCTTTTACGCTCCACTGCCATTCTTAATAAAGAGCAGTAATTTGCAGAAAACTTCAGAGTTTATTTTCAACTCCCCTCTGTACACAGGGAGATATAAGGTGAATTCAGCCCTCTTTCTTAATAAAATTAGCATCTCAAAAAAGATATCATTTCCCCAGAACACAGAGCGTGTCTATTAACGCAAGAAACAGATTGTTTTCCTCGTTCCTTAATTTGTTTCATCTAAAAGCAATTCACTCAACATCTTGTCGCCCTCTGGCAGCATGGTTTACTTATCTGCACTTAATTTCTCATTTGGACCAAAACAAACTCTTTACAGCAGTCTGCTAACTGGCCTGTGGTGTGTCTGAGAGCACTGCAGGGTTACCAACCATAACCATGATTAACTATGATTACTGACCCTTATAAAATCTGTCTACTTCAAGCTGACAGTTTGTGCAACTTAAATTTGTGCTTTTCTTTGTGAAATCAGAAAGGAGTTTTTGCCCTTATTGTTTTTATTTAAAGAAATAAACTTACATTTTTTACTTTCATTTGCAGATAGTATTCTTTTTGTCACAATTATTTTAAATCAGAATTCTAAAATTTAAATTTTTTGTTCTTTAAAATTAATGGCCTGATAAGTTGCAAGTGAAAAAGTCTGTGAAGACAAAGGTGTCTTATCTGTCTGTATAATCTTCGACTGCCTAAAAATAAACCAACATAAAAATATGTGTATGTTAGCAGTAAATTTTCTGGTTTGTTTGGGTCTTTGTGCTAGAGAAAAGAAACTAAAATAATTTTTCGTTTAGCGGGTAATACACAAATATACCTTAACCACGGATAAACAAACACAGTTGTTTTACACATATTATATAAAAAAAACAGGGATGGGTAATCACAAAGCATGCAGAAACTACCATCTACACTTTGTTCTGAAACCACTACAGCTAAATCTGCGTACAAAGATAAATGCACAATAAAGGAGTATTTGTATAAGGTTGCTGTGTTAACGGTTTAACTGGCTGAATTTATAACAAAGTATCAGAATTCTTGTATTTGTATATTTATATGTCTCAGGTTTGCACAAGTGAAAGTGATTAAGTAATAAGCAAAGTATGTGCTTAGGTGTGATTTTGTGTTATGATCTCTTCTTTGACACTTGTTAATCATTATACATGAAGTGAAGTGTTAAACTCATCAAAGAGCTAATAATTTACCCGAGATCAATAAAGACGAATAAGGCATAATACTATATATAAATGTATATATTATGTTTATATTTAGCTTTATTCTTATAGCATGTATTTGTGTATTTTGCATCATGATACAGGGGTACAAGGCATGTACAGAGCCAGTTTTATCTGCTTTATGAGAATATTGAGGTTTTTAGAAATATGTTTAAAAACAAAAAGGAAATGCAATTAATAAGCATCAGTGTATATATATATATATATATATATATATATATATATATATATATATATATATAACTCATTCAATGGACCAGCACTCCAAATATTTCCAATCAAAGTGATTTTTATTTCAACATCACTCACGTGTCCAACATTTCGGCCCTCATTGGGGGATGAATATTGAATATTATATATATATATATATATATATATATATACACACACACACACAAGAATAAAGGCCAGAGAGTTCTAGCAGGGCCAGTTTATTTGTCTGGATGCTCTATAACAATATGCTGCAACAGGGATACTGCAAATAGTAGCAAACACAGTATTTGCTAGTGTCCTGCAATCGGCATGAAAGAAGTCTCTAGGACAAGCCTTAAAAATTCTAACTGGCCTTAAAGAGATGTCAGGATTCAACAGTCTGTGAGTCAATGGGAATATATTTTTCTTACTGGCATTATAACACTGACTGAGCACACAAGTCAGATCGTGGACTACAGCACAGCAAGGGTTACAGACAGGGAGAACACCCAATACTTATACCTCATGTTCCTCCCAGAATCCTTGTCTTTCAAAATGCGAACTGTCTAATCATGCTCAGCATTTACAAAACAAAGGGTGATTGGTTGTTTTCAGTAATTGAACACATACTGTATTCCATATTTTTATCCTGACAGCTGCCTTTCCAAAGTACCAAAAACACTGGGGGTAACAGATGAATAAGCCACCCTACTGACTCCAAACCCCAAGAATACCATGGATATGAAATAGGGCAGATCAGAAATGTCTTTTGATTGAGGTCTGAACACAAAGAAAGGACATGAAATGAACAGGTCACCAATGAAGAAGGAAATGCAAGGTCATGGGCGAAGCTGAGAAATGTTGGACAAGGACCAGAAGTAAAACCCTTCAGAGCACAGGCACAAAGTGGTGTTATAATATAAATAATGGGTTTACAAATATAATGCAAGAACATCAGACTTGGGAAAAATGGGAAAGGTTATTAAAAGAAAAAAAATTAAAAAGTAGCCCCTGAGGTTCAGACTCAAGGTAGCATATTTGCTACGCAGTGATTTGAAGATTAACAGCTCTCCAAGTACACAGTAATGTGTAAGACTGTGTGTACACACTACATATCTCATTAAATGAACATACTGTAAACTAGCATCAGTTATCAGGCCAGCTCTAGTGTAAATAAACAGAGGAGGTTATAGGGAAAGAGGCCAATGGCAGTTGGTTGTGGGGTTCATAGCCAGCACAGGAGTGTTACCAGGCTGCCGAAGGTTGCAGGAGGCAAACCTAACAAAATTACCCCCCCCCCACACACACCCACACAGCACACTTTCATTCTTTTACAGCACAAGCGTGCAAAGGCACACAATACAACTTCACCCTTACAACAGTATTGACAGCAACCTTATAATGGAACAAACCTCTCAGTGTCAATATAGTTATTTTTATTGACAAAGGCTAAAGCTTTCATAGACCAGGGACAAATAAGTGTGTGCGTGTGTGCGCATGTGTACAAAAGTAAGGCAAAGTCATGCCTCCTGCACAGTTTAAGAGAAAAATATAATGATACTCTGATCTATCTCAGTCATGCAGCAGTTAATGTAATTACCAGGTTATTTCTACCTACAAATGCTGAAATGCAGAATAAACGAGAGAAGGCAAGAAATCAGCCCCCCACTCGCCGCTGCACCTGCTACTTGTGAAACCATTCCAACAGACAAGTGAGAAGCCTTGTGAGCCTGTCAAACAGGCATGACCAGAAGTGGACAAAATGATATGCAGACAAAGAGACAAGGAAGAGAGATGAATAGCAGTCTGTAATACAGAGGAGTCTGTCATCACTCTCCGATAAACAGAGCTGGCCACCCACCTGCATTCAAGCATTAATTAAAGCCACGGCCACCAGCCCCTATAATTTGTGTCTCTACACCCCCAACTGCCAGCTTTCAGGGCTTTGGCCACACGCTGGCATGTGATGCTTTAGTCTCCTACCATGTGAGGGGTTAAGCAAATAGTTTCAGCACAATGCAGTCCTTTTATAACGGTGTGAGATTTATACAAAGTGCTGCACTGGCACCAGCTGCCCATCCACTGCAACCTGGCACACTGAGATTTTGTGGGTTTCATTCCAAACCCCAGCACTGCAAATACCAAAAGGTGTTTATAGTTGGCACCCAGGGATACTCTGACCTATTTGGGCATCACAGACGTATGCAATTTCAGCAGACTCTGTAGTCTAGAAAACAGTTGGGATGCTGACACTCTGAGCATCGGAGCCTGAGGTTACATCACAGGGTCCAACTATCATTAGATTACAATTCCGCAATATAAACATCTACAAGTTATAGTTCAACTGAGTGATACAGACTGGTAAATTAAATCAATCAGATTACCCAGTTGGACCCTCAAATGTACCACGAAATGATAATGTCCTCAAAATAAAATCCAAGCTGAGCTTGTTAAACTAGCAAGCTTTGGGATTGTGTCTATACAGTTTTAGTAGCAGCTGGCAGCAATGTAGGACACTGTATGAGTTCCTCTTGCAGAGTCAAGTGATAACTGTCTATGTCACCCCAGAAACACACACAAGGAAACTGCTTAATGGGTGTAATATTGCACAGAATGCAAAATGGAAAAAGAAAAATGAATTCCAAATAGAGTATTAACAAAGGTGAACAGAGTCAAGTGTCTATTATCTCAACCCCTCGAGGTCCAGACAAGGGGATTTAATGGCGTAGCAGACAAGTAGAGTACAAAAACTACAAGTGCCACATTAGATTTCTAATTAGAGGGATACATAACCTCTCATAGACTGACACAGACTACAGCACATTTCCCGCTAGCAGCCAGAGATTCAAGAAGAATTAGAAACACTCAAGGAAAATACAAGATATTTGGAGTTCCAAACAACAATTGCAAGGGGTTTCATCTACCAGATTCAGACAAAATATATAAGGGATGTCCATGAAGAAAACAGTGGAGGGGAATGAGGGGCTGATAAGGCTCCTGGGGGACATAATGAGGGAGGGGGTATTCCCCCCAAAAGCAGATTCATTCAGCACAGGCAGAATAAAGGAATGAGAGTGGGTTGGGGGTTAGATGGCATAGATCTGATAGGGGCAGGGTTCAGGAAGGGGCTTGTTTGAATAGGCAGAGAGTGTGGTTTGGAAGAGTTGGCTAACAAAGTGATTAATGGATCACTGGTGAGTCTGTTGGTGTGAAACTGTCTTTGACTTTGTATCACAGTCACTATCGTCCAGCGTGTTATTATTCCACTATGCCATTGCACTTCTCCTGTGTAAGAGCTTGTTCTGCCCCATGGCACTTACCTGACTGGCTACAAGCAGCTTGCAGGGTGCCCAGTGCCCACAGCACACTCAGCCATGCCGAGCACACACGTCTCCCAGCTTGACACATCCTCATGGTGATGAAAGTCAAATCCTCTCCAAACTCACATGTCCCACTGGCACATCATTCACTCCAAAAAAACTCAGCGGCTCTCCTGGGAGCAAAAGACTGGCGCCTGCTGGTGTCGCCCCCCTCCCCACGCACAGTGAAAGGAAAGTTGTCTTCAGGCAGCAGTGCCCTCCTTGCCCAGTTTATTTCCTCTGCCGCTCTCCTTGTCTCACAGATAAGTCCCGGGGTTCGCGCTGCTCCCGTCGGCTCCTGAGTCTCTCAGCGTTGCACACAGCGAGCCGCCCGGCTCCATACAATCTTATGGGGAGCTAGACAGGCAGCGGAGAACTGCCACATTAGCCACGCCCATCCCCGCCACTAGAACCACCTACTCTCTCGGTTTGAGCAAATGATTGGTTGAAGCGATCCCACTGAACTTGAAATCCTCTGTGCACCTGTCGCTGCCGCTGGTCGCAGTAGGGACAGCACATGTGAAGGGGAGAAGGAGGGGACCTAGGGCAGCTGGGCACTTGGCACAGGGTAAAAAGGGGCTGCTGAGTGCACAGGAGACATATAAAGGGGAGAGGTATGGATGCCTGCGACAAGCATTGCACCTTCACCAGGTCTGGACTGAGAATCAGAATAGGCCCTGGCATTCTAATACCCAGAGGCCCAAACAGCCCCCACCAGCCCACTAAATACTGACTTTCTATGGCACCTTATAGCAGCCCCTCTGGCATTTGCCAGAACCCACAGATTGCCAGTCCTGGCCTGACCTTCATACCTCCCAACATTTTGGAAATAAAGATTTGCCACTTCATTTTTTACCACTATCCCTTTTTGCAGCCAGGGGCACTCTGCCAATGAAGCGAGTTGAGGCACTCGCCTCAGGCGGCAATGCCCCCCGGGTTACCAGGGGTGGCAAAAATGCAGCTCCTTGTAACTAAGAGACAAATTTCCGGTATTCAACCCAGAAATTCGTCTCTTCCAGTGCAGAGCGTGCACTTGCGCTTCCGCACTAGTGCCGTGGACCCCCCATCCCTGTCTATTAAAGCTTGAACACATTTTTACAGTTTTTATGTTTTATTACAGTTGTACTAATGAAGATGAATTGCCCTTTAAAGGAGAACCAAACCCTTCATTTAAAAAACCCTACCCCCCATAGACCCTGCTCCCCCCCCCCCCCCCCCCCCCCCCCCCCCCCCGCGTAGCTCTTACCCTGGGCAAATGCCCCTGACTTTTTACTCACCCCTCACGGCAGTTTCAGGCATCGGCGTTCTTCTTCGGTAATCTTCGCCTATCAAACAGCGTTTCGGCGCTTGCAGAGTTGAAGCAATTTCCCGATACCGGATAACTCACAGAAATTGCCAAAGACCCAGAAGAAGACACAAAGATTACCAAAGAAGATGGCTGCCTTGAACTCAGATACCTGAAACTGCCGCGAGGGGTGAGTAAAAAGTTAGGAGCATTTGCCCAGGGGTATGCTGGGGGGAGTAGGGAAGGGGGTCTATGGTGGGTAGGGGTGTAGGATTTTTTAATGAAGGGTTTGGTTTCCCTTTAAACTAACTTCTCCCAAGAGACAGAACTGTTACAGATGTATCAAGTATAAATTCTGGGTTCTCTTTCCCTTTCCCTTCAGTGCAGAGAAATAGTGACTTTTCCATTCAGTGCATATCTTTGTCCCTGCTGAGCAGAATCTCTGGGTTTCATTACAGGCAGCTGTTAGAATTGATACAATAGTTGCTAATACACCAGAGATGCTGCTGTGAAATGTATCAATTAAATGTTGCAAAATTGTATCAGTTTAGAGTCTGAACCTGAATTACTGAGCTGTCAGACTCACAGAAACACCAATATTCAACTTTAAACTTAGATTTTGGAAAAGCAGTAAAAGATAGAATAATGACAATTTGAAAACAACTGGACAAAAAAAGTGTTTGAAAGGTTTTGAAACAACCCCTTTGACAACATTGGCTTCAAGCATCAACTATAGGGACCTCTACTCTCCGTAGAAGGCAATGGCAGTGCTTATATGAATATTCAAGCAGTGAGGCTTATGTTTTTGGAACAGTTATTAAAGGAGTTGTTCACCTTCAAACAACTAGTTGTTTTCAGATAGATCACCAGAAATAACGACTTTTTCCAATTACTTTCTATTTTCCACGTGTGACTATTTTTCTAATATTGAAGTGTAAAGTGTCATTTTTCACCTTCTGAAGCAGCTCTGGGAGGGGGGGGGGCAGGCGTGGACTCTGTTAACTGTTCTAAATGAATACATTTAGTTGATACATTTGTTATCTTTTCCCTGCTGAGCAAAATCTCTGAGTTTCATGACAGGCAGCTGTTAGAATTGATACAATAGTTACTAATACTGCAGAGATGCTGCTGAGTAAATGTTGCAAAATTGTAACTGTAATTGTAGTCTGCGCCTGAATTACTGAGCTGCCAGACTCAAACACCAGAGAGGGACAGGAAACTTTAGGGCCCTTACACACGGGCGTTTGTGCCCTGCGCTCCCCTGCGTTCCATTGGACTATGTTCAGCCACAGGGGAGCGCAGGTCTAGACGCACCTCATACTTCGATTTTGGAAAAACAGTAAAAAAAAATTGAAAAAAGTCTTTGTTTCTGGGGAATGACTGAACTGGAAAAGCGTCTGGAAGGTGAACAATCCCTTTAATGGGTTTGGGTACAGTACTTATTCTAATTTCTGTCAGCCCTTGTAAAATACCAGTCTGTAGTAACCCTGGCAGCATTTACCCACAAACTGGAATATTTACACTAAAAACAAAATGACTTTACCCAAAGTTCACCCAATACTGCAGGTTTGGCCAGTGGCATAACTATGGGAACATGGGCCAGGATGTCGTTTTTTTTCCCCATAATGTTTTTATTTCCTTTAACCTTACAAATGCAATTATATAAAACAAATAAATGAAAATAAACAAATGTCAAGTACGAATTAAATTGTATGAAAATCAAAAAAGGTAGTTAGCATATTTATAACTTATCAAGGTGACCATCAAGATGTTTCAGACGTACCTCTATCTTTTAAGATTGTAAACGACTTTATAATTTTGCTTAATGTAAGTAGTATACAAAGGGACTTATCTTTTTTTTATTGCAGTGATTGGCTTGTTAACAGTCTGTTCAGGTAATGGCTCCTGGGGGGGGGTTCTACTTTGTTTAGTTGTCATAGATTTTCTGCACTTCAGGTTGTAGTTTTTGCTACTCATGAAACACGCAGGGGCTCATTTATAAACAATGGGCAAATTTGCAACTGGGCAATCACCCATAGCAACCAATGAAAGCTATGTGCAGGTGGTTGAAGAAAGCCAGTTACTGATTGGTTGCTATGGGTTACTGCCCAGGTGCAAATTTGCCCATTGTTTATAAATGAGCCCTATAGTGTCTTATCTCTAACCTCCATGTTGTGTGTGTGGTGTCTGCAGCATGCATAATGAGGAGAGGAGGGCAGGACCTCTGATAAAACTGTATTTATGCCATTGGGATTGACTAGCACGACAAAAAGGGTCCTTGCCCTACAGGTGTGCATGACTGCTTCAAGTAATAGGCTTACAAGTACCTCAGTCCCCTCCCACTTCCCTCAAGCATAGAATGTGATATTGTATAATGCAGTGCTGTCCCACAGTTTCCATATACAGGGCTATATATTTAAGCTATAGGTATGGAACCTGTTATCCACAATGTTTAGGGCCTGGCATTTGCCAGATAATGGGTCTCTCTCTAGTTTGAATCTTCAGGTCTTCTAAAAAAAAAAAAAAAACATTTAAACATTAATTAAACCCACTAGGATTGTTTTGCCTCCAATAAGGATTAATTATCTTTTATTTGGGATCAAGTAAAATGTGCTGTTTTATTAGTACAGTGAATAAGAAAATAATTTCTAATAAATTGGATTATTTGATTAAAATGGAATCTACTTGAGATGGTCTTCCCATAATTCGGAGCTGGATAATGGGTTTCTGGATAACGGATCACATATCTATACTGCATATTCAGGGGTGACAGATTTAAAAAAAAAAAAAAAATCATGGTGTCACCCAGGAGGTCAGTAGAGCTCTTAATCAGTCTTGGGGCAATGAATATCTTTTGGATGGCCACATCCAGCTCATTGGCCTGCAGTGGATGGTAGTGCAAGAATACATTAAAATGCATATCTGTTTAATACACAGAATATCATTTTCAGCAAGTTAGGGCTTACAATTTAAAAACCAACTCTATCAGGTCAGTGCTGGCCCCCAGCCATAGTTGGACTCACAACATAACTCAACAGCAGAGAAAAAGAGAAAACATGTCTGTTGCCCTTTCTTCCCATATACAACAACTGTCCATCTTGTCTACGTCTGCATCTGACATCGTATCGGATGAACGCTGCAACCCCATCCGACATTGCTACTACTTACCTTGTTTCCTGTCGCATTCGACTTGACGGCTGCATTTTGCAACAGCGCATTGGATCAGGCACAATGGATTGGAAAACACTGGTCTAGTTCTACCCTTGGACTGTCACAAGAGCTTACTCAGCTGACAGCTTAGTATAGGTCAATAGCATAGAGCTAAATTCTATATTGTGTCCCTAGCTATTTACCTGCAGTCATAGGGGCAAATTCACTAAAGCGCAAGTGTCTAACGCTATCGCTAAATTCGCCAGCGTGAGGTCATTTCGCTACTTTGCCAATTTACTAACAGTGTCCCTGGCGAAAATTCGCTAGCGAAGTAGATAGACTAGAGAACTTGCACCCTTACGCCAGGCGAAGTTGCACACTAACAAAGGGACGCAGCTACGCTAATTCACTAAGATGCCCATTTTACTGAATGTTACCTCTTGCGCCAGACTTTACTTCACCATATCAGACTTGGTGAAGTTCAATACAATAGATAGGAGTTTGGAAAAAAAAACCGCTGGCATCTTTTACTTTTTTTATGGTGATATAGTCTGAAAAATAATGTAATTTTTTTTTGGGGGGGGGGTTACCCTCCTCCCCCCCTACATTTCCTAACATTTGGCAAGGACAACTTTATTTTATTTATTAAAGGTTTCCTGGGCTTGTGTAGTGTAATGTAGTGGCTGTAACATATACTTCTATTATATTTTTAACTTTGTGCTGTATCAAATTAGGTAGTGCTAGTGTAAATGTGTTGTGCCTGACGAAGTAACTGTAGCGCAACCTCACTACTTTTTGCCTCCCTGAGTGAAAATTCGCATTTTAGTGAATTAGCGGCAGACTGGTGAAAAGTCGCCTGGCGAAGTGCGACAAATTGTGGCGCCGATTAGTGAATTAGCCCCATAGTATTTAAAAGCTGACACCTCCCCACATGGTAGCATTTTTTAGGCTGTGTCTCCTATAAAGGAATTGGAATTAGTCCCCCATTAGCTTTTAAAGGAGAGAGATTGTCAAGAACACAGCATTGGTTCCCCCTCTTGGGACTTTTTTTGTATGCTTGAAGTTAATGTGACCAGATCAGTAGCACTTTTATTTACATATTTGTACTTAGCCTTGGAGCACCCTTTTTTTACTTTTGTATTGTAACATAGTTATTCTGCCAGAAGTGCTGCATGCCAAGCTGCCATGTGGTTATAGCACCTCCACACCCACACAGGGCCATTCCTGCCTGGCAAGGAGAGGCCAGTTACCAGGGGCGGCAAAAAGCTGCATCTGGTAACTTTAATAGATGGAAATTCGGCTCTGCTCGTACAGAGAGCGCAATAGCGCTCATTGCACTAGTGATGCTCCCCCTCCTCCACCTGCTCCAACACCAAGGGGCAGATTTACAAAATTTGTGTGAAGAGATCGATGTTTTTCAGAGGATCAAATATGCAAATTTGGCATCTTCGATCATCGAATATTCGAATTATAGAATAGATCGAACGATAATCGAATGCTTAGTGAATTTCGAATAGATTCAAAGGATTTTAAGGGAATTTTAGTAAATTTGCCCCTAAAAGTTGGAGGAGCGGCGCAGGAGAGGGGGCAGCATCAGGGCTGCTGCCTCAAGCGACAGTGTCCCCTGAAAAGCCCCTGAACCCACCCCTTTAAATGGTGATTCCATGCCTTTAAAAATGGGCTGTGGTCTCGGCAATCGTTCTTTTCTAAAAGATAATGGTGGGGCAAAACAATCTTAGCGGGATTAATTAATGTTTACATTTTTTTTTTTAATAGACCTGAAGATCCAAATTAGAGAACTACCCCTTATCTGGTAAACCCTCTGGTTTGATCAGGAGACAATTATCCCAAGGAACGCTACCATGCAGGGAGGTGCCAGCCTTTGAAAACTATGACTGGAGGTAAATAGTTAGAGACCATCCTATGGGGTTTACCTTGACTTTCAAATGAAAAAAAAACTATTTTGCAATGCAATTGCATAGACACAAGTTTACTTATGAGACCAGAGACCAGGGAATGTTCATTGATCAACCCCCACTGTTTTTTTTTTTGTATGCTTGTAGTTACTTTGCCAGATTTAGTAGCACTTCCATTTAATTTATATATTTTAGTTGGCCTTGGGGTGCTTCCACAACCCCCTTTTTTTACATTCAAAAACAAAAGAGCTAGCCGAATATTTCTCTAGTTTAATAATCAAGTAAAAGGAGATTGCGACAGAGCTTCTCATTTTGCTCCAACCAAGACATGTGTGTTATGTGCCTGTCTGAATCGACAAGGGGTAAAAATGAGAATGAATGATAATGTCCTTCACAAACCTCACTCTCAAATGCCTTCTTTATTCTACATAACCTAACATTTCCCTAACAACAGCATACGGGTTAATGGCTGCCAGTTTGTAAAAAGCAGCTGCATTTGCCTCTGTCATACGCAGAGTTTCAATTTCATCCTGCGTCAGCACGTGCTTATTTTATGTGACTGATCTCAGCCGACACAGAAGATTAAATCAGCAAATTGAAAAGGACACTGTTTTAGATCTGTCATATTGTAATATTGTTGAGAAGAAATTACAAAACAAACGAGGGCAAGTAAAGCGGGGAGAACCCCTGCATGTTTAATTCAAGTCATCGATGTAACGTCTCGGTGGCGGGCCCCTTCATTAGATATGCCCTCGTGTCTTTGGTAATTTCTTCTCATCTAGGTTATCGGAGAGGTGCCAACCTCCAGTCCAAACAACGGGCCTAAAACTTGGAGAGACTGGGAAAATAGGAATTGTGATTACAGAAATATTTTAATATTATGCCATGGCATTCTCTGCCCACTTTAAAGGGGTTGTTCACCTTTGAGTTAACTTTTAGTATAATGTAGAGAGTGATATTCTGAGACAATTTGCAATTGGTTTTCATTTTTTATTGTTTGTGGTTTTATAGATATTTAGCTTTTTATTCAGCAGCTATCTATTTTGCAGTGTCAGCAATTTGGTTTCTAGGGTACAAATTACCCTAGCAACCCTGCATTGATTTGAATAAGAGACTGGAATATGAATAGGGGATGGACTGAATAGAATGATAAGTAATAAAAAGTGGCAATAATAATACATTTGTAGCCTTACAGAGCATTTGTTTTTAGATGGTGTCAGTGACCCCCATTTGAAAGCTGCAAAGAAACAGAAGAAAATTGCAAATCATTAAAAAACTATGAAAAATAAATAATGAAGACCAATTGAAAAGTTTCTTAGAATTTGGCCCTTCTACAATATACTAAAAGTTAACTTGAAGGTGAACCACCCCTTTAACATGCCAGACTGGTATCTACAGTATTTCTGGGTGCTCAGCTAATACATTTGGTTGAACTGGCAGATAGTGATAGACGAATAGGCCGTGAAACACCGCCATGTCTCACTTTGGACGTGGGCGTCAGTTTTTGGACGCCATCGTCCGTTTTTTGGACACTGGCAATGGGCGCCGGCATCATAAAATGGATGCCAGCATCCAAAAACAGATGCCCGCATCCAAAATGAGACGCCGGCAAATTTCCACTGGCATTTCGGGCAGTTAGTGATGGGCGAATAGGCAGTGAAACACCGCCATGTCTCACTTTGGACGTGGGAGTCCGTTTTTGGATGCCAGCGTCTGTTTTTGGACACCAACAATGGGCGCCGGCATCTAAAAACGGATGCCAGCATCCAAAAATAGACGCCCGCATCCGGAATGAGACGCCGGGAAATTTTCACTAGCATTTCGGGAATTGGCAGCAAATTCGCCCATCACTGCTGGCAGACTCTAGATCAGGTTATTATGCTTTTTGTGGCTGTCAAATGATTCTTAAACATGTGCTTTCACAATGGCTCTCACACAGACAAATAAAATGCAGAAAGCACATAAACTGATTGCTGCGGTTACCCTATTCACTGCAGTGGGTTGGGTACTCACAGACACAGAGATCAATGTGGGCAGGTTGTGGGTATTAAATGCATTAGTGGTTTACTGTTTGGAGGTCGGGTCTGGAGACCTGCAGCTGCTCCAGTGAATAAAGCTCTAGCTGTGTCCAGCAGCACTATATTCTTGAGGGGTGGTAGGGGAACTGATTTGGGGCTATGGTAGGTAGTAAGGAAAGGGCTGGCCTGTGCCCTTTGTGCGCCTTTCACTGGATTCTTTCACTGGATTTGATGTACAGTGCAGCAATTGCCACTGGCAAAAACTCTTCTTGGACAATCACTAACCGGTTCACTTTTGTTCCCCTTAGTGCTCTTCTGCCCAGGGAAATCATAAATCACCCCATATATATTACATTGTAATGTACAAGTTCTCAGAGAATGGCAGATATACTTTATAATTGAGGGTTAATGCTTGGCTGTTTTCTTGCAACTGATGTATGCATATATAGTGAAGTTTGAAAACTGCTGCTCAGAGTATAAGCCATCAATCAATGCTGTACTTTATGTCACCGGTAATTTACAAAAGGGCTGTATATTGAAAGCACAAAAGGGAATGCCTGTCATTTACAAGACTGCTTCATCTGGAAAGACATGTCTTAAGATGAGAACTCTTGTCCAATACATGAATAAAATACACTATCTGACTTCAAAAGTCAGCAACCAAATCAATGCAAAAAGGATTTATAAACATAGATGACAAAGGTATAACAATATAATACACATACATACCTGCATTGAGGGAGTTAAATGTTATTGTCTAAACTTACTAAACTTACCTTACATACAGTAGTTACATACATAGTTAAATTGGGTTGAAAAAAGTCAAAGTCCATCAAGTTCAACCCCTCCAAATTA
>CM044448.1:72550860-72586091 GCA_024363595.1 Xenopus borealis | reverse complement strand
ATATGTTGTATGACACAAAACAATACCTTTAGGATAAATACATACTGTAGCTGTATGGCATAGATGCTGAATAAAATGTATACTACTGTACACTTCTTTGTGTTCACTGAAAGTAAGTATGTTCTTGAAAAGCATTGAAACATGCCTTTCCTACAGTGTTTTGGTTAAAGCACCCATTTGAGGATTGATATTAGGTCATGGCTGTAGATCGGGGGGCAGATTTACTAAATTCACATGTACTGTATTCACATGAATGATTCGAAATTCGATCGAATTTTCAAAAAGATTTTAATTTTGAATATGCAAATTAGGTGACTTTGACCAGGGAATTCTGTAAATTTGATCGAATTGAATGATTCAAATGAAAATCTATTCGAATATCAAATTACTTCCCCTTTAAATTTTTACTTGACTGCCTAGTTCACCAGTTTCAACCTACCGAACTGTCGTTGGCGAATTTTGATCGAATTATAAAAATTCGATTGAATGGTTAAAATCATTGGAATTTTTATAATTCGATCGTTTGACCAATCCAATTGCCTCTGTTTACCCCCTCCCTAGTATACATGTACCACACAGTTTACAGACCTTTCTCTTAATGCACTTAATCCTGGCAAAGGATTTTGTCTTCATGGCTCTGTTGTATCTATATACAGTTTATCATGTTCTGTCGCAGCTGTAAAAAAAAACCTCATAAAATGCTACTTTAGGTGATTTGTAAACCTCAAGTACAGCTTTATAGCAGCCTGTGATCTTGCTTGAATAGAAAATGCCATAAAAGCACAGATTGCAATTATAATGCAAGCGTTCAAAGCAGGAGAAAATAAAGGTAAACTTTGCAGGCAGACATGAAAACTGTAACAGGTCTAATTAAGTGATCCTTATTTATCTGTCACTGTTGCTCATGAAACTAAAGCACGCCTGATTATGCTTAGTCTCACTAAAATTTGTATGATAATCACAAAAAATGTGTATGATAATTTGAACTAGGTGTATTTCCTACTTGTGTGCTGTTTATAGATACACATACACACATATATATAGATAGATATGACAGATAGAATCTCAAAGCAACATTGTACAATACATGTTTGTCAAGTCCTCTAGTACAAGCCCCCAATTAATGTAAGAGGATCCACCAGTGAGAATCCTATTTGACCTGTTTACTCTTGACACTTTTTGGTTTTATGTAACGGATGCCAAAGGCATGAAACGTGTTTTTCTTGCTAAGAGCACCTAAAGTGCACTATGTGCCTGTTTAAAGTTTACTTGCAATTTAACATTGGCAATCAAAATTTGCATGGTACTCTCAATATTTAGATAACAATGAGATGATTGATGTAGTTATAGTAGGTATGATCCTTACTGGAAGAAATTGTTGCATCTGTATTTAATTTTTTAGATGGCCAGTGGCATTTCAGTGACACTAATAAGGTATTATTTAATGACCAGATGTCTGGATCAGCCCTTGCCCATCTTCTCCTCCTTTATCCTAGTAACAGAAAAGAGTAAGGGACAACGTTTACTCATGGTGCTAGACTATGCCTATCTAGAAAATTTACAAAGAAAACCAAAGAGCTTGAAGGGATTGTTTACCGTAGTGGAACAACGGAATACAAACAAATACATTTACTAAGATCAGCAGCAGGTATAACTCTCCTGTAGGAATAGTGTGGTGTTCTTCAATACTGTGCATGTCTAGACTGCATTGATTTATATCTAAAATGCTGATGTTATTGGCTGCTGGGCAGGGAGGTATGGTCAGGGCATGATCAGTAGGAAAAGAATGCCAGCATTGTCTATCTTGAGAGGTTTTACCTGCTGCTGATCTCAGCATTTATGGTGATGGCAACACTGTTCTATAGAAGGAAAAAGGAGTGGAAAATAAATTTCAGCTTAATTAAAGTATTTGGGAATGTACTTCTTTAGCAAAGTTTGCCACTACGGTAGAACATTTGTTAATTTCATAAATGCAAAAATATGTGCCAGACATCCATAATTAAATTTGCTTCATATGCTTAATGGAGAGCACTTTAAAGGACCAGTAACATACTATTGTTTATATAAATAAGTTGTTGTGTAGCCATGGGGGCAACTAGTCAAGGGAGAAAAGGCTCAAGTTACACAGCAGATAGCAGATAACCTCTGTAGAACATAATGTTATCTGTTATCTATTACTTATCCTGTGCCATATAGCCATTTTTCAATTTCCACCATTGCTACTTAGCAGCTTGTTTATATCAACTATAGTAGTGTTTATGAACCAAAAACATCAGTTTTAACAGCACAGGGCAACACTATATGATATTTTCTTTAATTTAAAACACTTTAATTTTTTGGTGTTACTGTTCCTTTAACAGCATACCATGTAATACAGAAAGGATGGTTGGGTTTAGTTAATTCAGAGTGGTCATGACTGGATGGGGTAAGTCTAAACATCTTTTTTTAAATCTTAGATGCATACCCTGGCTAGAAAGAAGGAGATGGGTCTACAATTCTAAAAGGACTTGCATTTTAAATTTGGATGCCCTCATCACTTACTGTACCCCCATGCGTTAGCATGCTCAAGCCAGTGCATAGTTGTGCTTGTTTCAGCCTATGCTTGCACATGTAACTTGTGTCTAAAGTGCTTCCACTGCATGCAACCCATGAATACAGTGCTTTATAATGCCAACAGCACTGCACTCAGAGGAATGATGATCTTAGCACTCTGTTCTGGTGCACAGGGTCCTGCAAATTCCTGTATTTAGGTGCAGTTTGCAGAAGTGATAACACATAAATGGCTGCCCATGGCATCACTTATGCAAAGTAGCTTAAAGGGCAAGGAAAGGCAAAGAAATAATCCCATTTTTACTTTCTTTAACAAAAAAGAAATCTATCTCCAATATACTTTAATTATAAAATGTGTACTGTTTTTATAAGAAACCTGACTGTATGTAGTGAAATTCTCCCTTCATTTACTTCTGTGGATAGTAATTGTCAGACGGTCCCTAACTTCTGGTAGGGACACAATCATACTTATGAACAGCAGGGGGAGCCCCTGCCTTACTTACTAGCCCTGCAGAACTCAAGCAGCTTTGTTTTTGATCATTTATGACAATCCCTAAGAAGCCCAGACCACACTGAGCATGTGTATGTAGTCTAGTCTTGCAAAGATGTATAACAAAGTTACAAGATGACAGCTCTCTGTGGCCAACCTTGAAAGCATAAATCATTTGTTTGATTAGGCTTGTGGTGCAGTAAGTTCATGTTTATGTTTAGCATACAAAATACAGCATTTCTAGCCTTATTCTATTTTACACTTTCCTTGCCCTTTAATAACCCCTCACTCCCCAGCTCTGCTGCCAGATTAGTCCCTTAAATTCATGCATTCCCACTAACAACCAAACTCTTATGTCTTGTGTTTCCTGCAGGTATAACCTTTTTAACATAATCTCATTCAGCATCTTCTGTATCATTCAGTATAGCATTTCTTTGAATTGTCTACATTTCATACATAAATTGCCATAGGGTTCAGATTACAATGTGCTTTGCTGTTTAGTTAACTTTTCAGTGACAAGCTCTCATACACCTGCTAAAAGAATATGTACAGCTTGTAAAAGCACTGTATACAAAGTCAAGTGTGTGAATACATAATTACTCTGGACTTTCAAACTGAAACATTGCAATAAAACAGGCATATGGAATTCTGTAATCCATATCGTTTCTTGTGAACCATTACCACTACAGCGTAGGACTCTCCGGTAGTGTCTAGTAGTGATCTCTTTGCATTGACCTGTACCCAGCACCCCCCTCCCAGTTCCATAATGCACAGATATCTGGGATTACTCCTATGAGCAATAGTGGAAATTGATTCGAATATTACTTGCTCTGCTTGCTCTTTACTCTCCCTGGTTTCTTTGCAGAAGTCATTAAGAATTTATTTTCTAGCTCTGATCACCTTATGAGCCTCATATTCACCATTTAGAAATTTGATTAATGTAATGGCAAGGGAATATTGCATGGTAAGTAAGAATACAAGTCAGGCCCCCACTTGTCCCGCTATACCTTCTTACCAGTACTACAGTTGCAAGATCTGCTTCTTGTATAGACACCCTTTAGTCATTTAAAGGGTCTTATATTTTTATAGTCTCCTGATTGCCCTGCAGATTTCCTAAAATCTGTTAACATGAATCTGGCTACTTTGATATTATGTTTGATAGAATGTACTGCTGATGTTAGAATCTTACCTACCCATCACAAATGGGACATGTTATATAAATGCTACACAGCATTTATTCAATATTTTATTCATAAAGCTTTAGCACATGCTGCTGCTCTTTACAAGGATTATACATTTTTCTCAGTCCCTGCCCCAGTGGCACTTACAATCTAAGATCACATTTACATACTATGGTAATATGATACTAATAGTTTCATGACCTGCCTCTATATTTTTGGGGTGTGGGAGGAAACTAGACAGAACTCAGAGGAAACAGATGTAACTACAGGCAGAATATTAAAGAGGTGGTTTACCTTTACGTTAGGCTTTAGTATGTTAAAGGATGACTAATTCTAAGCAACATTTTTAAACTGACCTTCATATTTTCTTCTTTATATTTTTTTTTTCATTATTTGCCGCCTTCTTCTTCTGACTCTTCCCAGCTTTTAAATGGGGGTCACGGATTCTGTCTAAAAAACAAATGCTCTGTAAGGCAACACATTTATTGTTGCTGCTACTTGTTATTACTCATCTTTTTATTAAGGCTTTAACCTATTTAAATCCCAGTCTCTTATGGAAAATCAATGCATAGTGTAATTTGGACCCTAGCAACCAGACTGCTGAAAATTGCTAACTGGAGAGCTGCTGAATAAAAAGCTAAAAAATAGTGATGGGCGAATCTCCCGAGATTCGCTTCGCCGAAAAAAATTCACGAATTTCCATAGAAATTCGCAAATTGGCAAAAAATTTGCAAAACGAGTCGCGGGACGCTTTTGACGCGCGTCGTTTTTATGGTGAATTTTCGCAAAGCGAAATTTCACTGGCGATTCGCTAATTTATTTGCCAGCGGCGAATCGCGGGTATTTGCCCCGAATTGGCCCCTGCGAATAAATTCGCCCATCACTACTCAAAAATCATAAACAGATAGGGTCACTTCTGGTCTATGGAGTTAATGCAAGTTAATGAGGAGAACCAAGAGCTATTTGTATATTCAGGCTGGCACTTTCAGTTCAGTTGTTTTCGGATTGTTCATCAAAAATAAATACTTTTTTCAATTACTTTCTATTTTCTATTGGTGACCATTGCCCTAATGTTGAAGTATAAAGTTTAATTTTTCACCTTCTATGACTTTCTAAAATAGCTGGGGGGGTCAGGGACTCTCTAAACTGATGGATACATTTAGTTGATACATTTCTTATCTTTGTCCCTGCTGAGCGCAATGCCTGAGTTTCATTAAAGGCAACTGTTAGAATTGATACAATGGTTGCTAATATTCCACAGATGCTGCTCAATGAGCTGCCAGACAAACACCAGAGAGACTTCAGTCGAAGATTAAAGATGGAAATAAGTTGAAAAAAGTCATTATTTCTGGTGAATAATCTGAAAAACAGCTGAACTGAATAAAAATATATTTGTGAGCTATTTTAGGCCTACACAAAGTATAGGGGCAACTGTCAAGAGATCACTGAAGCACAGACATTCCTCTAGAACAGAGCTGTCCAACTGGCCCCCGGGAGGCATGCGGCCCCCCCATTTTTGTGGCCCCCTACCTGCTGTGTTTGCTTACCATGTGTAAGCTTTAAAAGGTTTTACACGTTTTTTCAGTCAGCACCCTCACCTCCAATGCCTTTAATGTGATGCCAGTCCAGCGGGATCCCACTCGGCCCGTTTAATCCATGTAAGTAGAACGATTGACGGCACCAGTCAGCAGTAAATTTTCTCAAAAATGCCTTTATTGAGACATGGGTCTCTGACCCCAACACTCGGCAACGTTTCAGACCCTTCTCGGTCTTTTATCAAGCTTGATAAAATTCCCGCGATAAATTCGCGAAACTGCCAAAAAAATTTGCCAAAAAAAATTTGCCGAGCAAAAATGAGTCGTGCGTCGTTTTTGACGCGACGAAAACGGTGCGACGCGCGCCGTAAAAAACACGACGCGTCGGAAACGACCCGACGCACATCAAAAGCGACACGACGCGCGTCAAAAGTGATGCGACGCGCGTCAAAAACGACGCGCGACTCGTTTTGCGAAACGGCGAAAAATTTGCGAATTTCTCTGGAAATTCGAGAATTTTTCGGCGAAGCGAAACGCGGCCGTTTCGCCCATCACTACACAGTTGGACAGCACTCCTCTAGAAGGAATAACTGATATCATGCAATGTGAAAGTGTAATGGATGCCCACACAGGAAAGTTGGTTTTATACTAAATAACATATATTCTCTGCAACAGTGTTATGGGGTCTGTGCATCGTTTTTCATATATCATAACACTAATTTAACTAGTTTAATATATTTTACTGGCTTTGCCTGCAAGTGATTTAATCCTTTATTTAAAATATCACTGATATCCGTGTGCCATATATGCTAGTTATCCTTACAGCACATTATTACTCCCCTTTTTTGTACCGCATGATAGAGGACAATAATAAAGCAATTTCTAAATTTCAGGCAGATGGTCACTATTTCAATGTAAATAGACTGAATGTCTCTTTGTGGGCAAATTCATTTTGTATTCAGCATATTTCCCATTGTGTAGTCCAGTTGTACATAAGTAACTGCATTTTTTCTTGGCCCACAGCACCCTCATGCTAGGCCAAATAAAAGTGGCCTATATTGAGCAACAGCATCATCTAGTGATGGGTGTATGTAATGATTCAAAAAATGTAAGCTATAATATGTCACTTCAGTCTCTTCCCTGGTAAAACCAACATTATTAGTATCCTTTATTTATATAGCAACAGCACAACAGCATATTTCATAGCAGTTTACAGAGATTAACCATCAGTCTCTGCCCCCAGTAGAGCTCACAATCTAGGGACATCATTTAAATCAGTTGCTGAACATGGTGGAGCTTACACTCCAATGTCCTTATCACATTCACACACTTTGGTTAATTTTAACAAAACCAATTAACCTACATGTATGTTTTTGAAGGAAACCTAAAAAGACTTAGGGAGAGACTTGGGAGAACACTTGGGAGACTTGGGAGACTTGGGAGAACATACAAGGGGACATTTAGTTTTTCCCATGCAGATGTGCTAGAGCCCTAATGGGAACAAGACTGTACTCCAAAACGTGCTCTATTCAAATTGTTGTTTCATCCAGGTGGTTCTAAAGTTCATGTCCATGCAACAACAATTGCAAACAAAACAACCCCTAAATGTCTAAAATGTCTAAATGAGGAGTTTAATATGACTTGCTGTTTATAACAAGATGAGTGTATTTAAAATTTTAACACAAAGTAACCAGTATCTTTTATACAAGCCTACAATGTTGCAAAAGGTCTAATTTGTATCATTATTTTATAGATGTTTTCATTGAACTACTACTACTACTATCTACCCAGGGACAGCGTTTGGATAGGGTAAGATAGCACTTCTATTGTGTTGGAGTCTGTGTGTGCATGTTAACACAATATGGTTTCAAATAATTTTTGATGAATTTTTAAAGCCATTAAAGGGGTTGTTCACCTTTGAGTTAACTTTTGGTATGATGCAGAGAGTGGCCACTTTTTTTGAAGAGTTTAAAAAGGAACAAGGAGGAAGCTAAAATGGGACACAGGCAAACAGGTGCTTGAAAAAGTGAAACACAATCGAGGCAAGATGCAATGAAATGAATTTAGTTTTTTGCTAATATCAATTAACTTTGCTGGCCAGTAAATAGTGTAAATAGCTATGTGTATAATTTATGTAAATAGTTTATGTAGGTGTTAAAAGGGGAAACTAGTTTTGGTTAAACTAAGGCCTACTTTGAAGCATGTGACTCCACTGTGCTGGGAGTATATTTAAATAGTGCTTAAACAATTATTCATTGAAAGTAGTGTTTGCTACATGTGAATACAAAAGAGTATGCATGGAAAGCTTTTCTTTTATATAGAACAGTGCAATTGATTGTACAAGTTTCGTGAAACACTTACCTAGAGCTCTCAGAGAAGCAACGGCCTAAAGGGGCAGCCTCTCTTTATAGAGTAGATGTTGATCACATGGTGTAAGCAGAGAACACTTTGGAAGCTATAAAAGGCCGCAGACTGAATTCATTGAGAGTCTGTGTTAAGGGTTTATGAGAGGTAGCTGAAGCGTCAAGTGTGTGCACTTGCAGGGTTACTGCTGATCCTCTACTGGTGAAATTGTATACAGCATCTTTGCACATTCATTGTTTTCTGCATTTGCTTAGAAAATAATGCACACATTTTCCATTGAAGATCTGTCTGGCTACTGAACTTGCATGCGCCTGGTGACGTAAGGTGTGAACTGGTATTGACAAGGTTTACAGGCAGGCAAAGGCATTGGTAAAATCCACAGCATATGGGATAAAGTAGTCTTTGGTTCTTTAGGCTCAGGCAAAGAGCAAAGGCAAGCAGTGAACATAAAGAGAGAAACAAGCCAATGAAGTTTGCCATGCACAGTACATTGGTGACAGCGGACCTTTGAAATGCAGCTTATAGAGTTGTGCCACTAATTTATTCCATATTCATTCTGAATGTTAGTGAATGTTAGCAAATGTTAGCTTCTAAACATTTGGCCTATTTCATGGCCATTCCCTATTTCAACGAGAACAAAAAGGCTAAATAGAAGGAATAATGGATTCTAGAATAGGAGAATAGAGGTTGAGTGAGGAGAGGAAAAAAATAGTACTGAGAATGGGCCCCTGGTCTAAGGTTTTTTGGTGGTCGTCTGGTGTCCTAGTCTGACACTGCTAGCCATCGCTATTCATACTTAGATCTGGTTGCAATCTTCATCTGTGGTTAGGGAATCCTAATTTCTGTCTCTGTATGTAGGTATGTCACTGGTCACCATAACTGGTAATGAATCTCACCAGCTTCTGCTACTTTTTCTGATTCATTTTGTAAATCAATTCCGTTCTGTTAGAGGTCCTAATCCCTATATACCCTGTCTTGATAGTGTTCTTGGTATATTCATGTTTACTAAGTCCCAACGATAAATCCTTTGCCTGTTTTCCCAAGATCATCGCGTCGGTAAAATTGCTGCAAATCCACGAGGTATGTGACTTAAATGAGCAATTGTGGAGTTTGAATGTCTGCCCTAAGATATGAATTTGCTGCACTGGACTTACCAAAGTTTTAGTTCATAACATTCAACCTTTCTTATATACACCGTATCATCAAATCCTGAAAAAAAAATATTTTTCAAAGAATTTATGGTAAATTAAATTTTAGTAATGTTATCATTAGAATTCCACTGTTCCACAACCCTCAACAAGGCTAGTCCACATGCCTAATTTACAGTGAGAGATGTGACCCAGCCCACTTGTTCAGCGTCTGTTGAACCTCCACATCCTCCAATCTCCCCAGATGAATGCACATGTTGATTAGGGGGACATGTTACCCCTATGGCTGTTCCACGCAGGTGCCTAAACAATTTATTATCAAAACAAATTTTATTTTTGTTTAAAACGCATTATTGTACTGTATTTTTTTAAATGACCTGCCTCTACTTGTATGTATTCTTTTAGGGCCCCAAGTTCATGTTTTGATAAAATTTCATGCAGTAAAGATTTGATGTATCTGAATGATCAGGCTACAATTCAAACAGACAGAAAACAAGAGGCCATGCACACCAATCTATCCCGTTTCACTTCGCCGAAAAATTAGCAAATTTCCAAGGAAATTCGAGTATTTGTCGAAAAATTAGCGAAACAACGCGCGTCTCAATTTTCTCTTTTTTTTCCCACACCAGCGAATTTTCGCCAGGCGAATTTTGCAAATTTATTCGCCAGCGGCGAATCGTGGGAATTTGCAGCGAATTTGCCCCGAATTCGCTCCTGGCAAATAAATTCGCCCATCACTACTGTCTTTCTATCTTTCTGTTTATTAGTGTAGAACAATCGGAACGGCGGGAAGTGAAGGTGAGTTGAAACTCTAGTTCATTTCCTGATAAACAAAACACAAACATAAACATAAACATAAACAAACACAAACAGATATCCATGGTACATCTCTACAGAGAGCGACTAGGCAGCTACTTATTTCATTATCCCTTACCAATACATATTACACTATTGGGGCTCTTGGTGTTCCTTTTGTTTATCCATGGTACATAGATTATGGATGCACCAAAGCCACTAATTAGGATTTGGCTGAACCTGAATACTTTGTAAAAGATTAAGCTGAATACCGAACTGAATCGGAACCCTAATTTGCATATGCAATTCAGAGGAACATACGCTGCATGTGAGGCTACAAGAAATTTGATGTTTCACCACTCATTCGAATGGCTTCTTCAGTTCAACCCACTCAGCCACTCAGAGGAGTGGTGAACCGTTTTCCAGAAAAACTCTGTATGTCCAGTTACCTTTCACTTAATTGTAGAAGATACAGTATATCATGACCTGGATAAATGAGAATCTTCATAGATTTAATTTCATGTTGTTTACTGGAACACATACAGTAAGGCCAGATTAAGTGAGGAACACCTGGCGGAAAAGAATGAAGGAGACTATTGTTGAAACCCTGCAGAGAAAACATGTCAAGTAAATATGAAGGACATCTTACTAACAGACATAGAGGATTTGCTAGCGAAAGAGACTGTCGCTGTTGAATCTTTGAGTCTGTCAGGCTTACCGGAAGGTCTGGCGATGGATCTTCATAGTAGATAGGTCCCACAAGCGGCTAACACAACACAGAACCACCAGATAGTGATACAGGGGAACCGTGAGTGGAGAGAAGCCTGTGAGGCGATATCAAACAAAGTACCAAGGGATGAAGAGGAGGCGTAGTCAAAGGCAGATCCGAGTTCGGGGCAGGCAGCAAGTAGCAGGAACGAGAAGACAGGCCGAGGTCAGTATATGAAGTGAAGGTTCGAGGTCAGGAACAGGCAATAAGTCAAATACAGGAATCAATTCAGTAGATTTCAATAGCTAGGTAAATCAGGAGAACCACGATAACCAGGCACAGTTTATAGATAGACATAGGTTTAAATACCTTAGTGTTGGCACCAATTCTCCGGCGTAGGAACGCCTGCGCAAACACGCTGTGACCCGCACACGCGCCTGCGCAAACACGCCAGCGTCATGACGCTCTGCGCCGTGACCCGCACACGCGCCTGCATCGTGATGTCGGACAAGAGCTGCGGCAGAAGGGAATCTCACAGAGTCCTAGCGCCGAAATTTCACTAAGAAGAACAATTGTCATTCCGTAAATTAACTAAAGTGGGGATTTTACTGAACATTGCCTCTCTCACCAGTGTTTCCTCTACCAACTTAGACCTATAGAACTGATAAGACAAAGCTACATCCTCCTCATTCTCATGTCAGTGACATCATATCCTGTATTCCAAAAATTCATAATAGATCTAAGAATACACTGGAGTTTTTTTCATATTTTAAAGCGGGATTGTCTTCAAAAATTCAAACTATTATAGATTTTTGTGAGAACCATTTTTTTAACCAACTTAAGGTGCATGCCACATTTGTTTTAGGGTGGGCTCATGTCTAGGGCATTAGAGGATCTCTTTTGTCTTTATTGTGCTTCTTTAGACATTTGTAATAAGTAAGTAGACATTTGTAATAAGTAAGTATCCACTTCAAGCATTTGCACCATCTCTAATAAAGACATATATATATATATATATATATATATATATATATATATATATATATATATATACCCGCCCTATTCAAATTGACCTAAGTTTAAGAGTACTAACAAAGTTTCGTTAGACATAAATGAAAGAGAAAATTTGCCAGTGTTTGGCTACAGAGACACAACTATGCATTTTAGTGAATTAGCATAGTGCAATGGTTTATATCTAGCAGAGTGGTGCAAATTGTGGAGGAAAGTTTGCTGGTGAAAATTCGGCCATTTAGTGAATTTGCCCCTTGTCTTTATTCAGATAGAGATTGGCCAGCAGTCAGGCTGATCAAAACTGCCCGAGCCAAGAGAATTTATTTCTGCGACTTTTTCTAACAAATGCCATTTCTGCTTTTTCATTTAAATGGCTTTCTAATGCAGATTTACCGAAAATGGCCACACAACCATCTGTAAATGATTTTGTTGCCGTAGAGTAGTGTCTGGGTAACAAATACGACAATTGTACTGCTGTGACAACGGTGCACTAAAAATAATGACCTCTTTTTGCTGCGGCTCCTGTTATTGCTGAAATGTACAATTTACACATTTATAGATTGGAGCCATAATAAAACACAAGTACATTGTCACAACTCCTTTTAAAGTCCATTCTTCACCAGCACGAGTACATGCATGGGATGGGGAAATTGCATTAGCTTCATGTACATTTGTTTGTTACATATCTGAGGCTGCATTTCCATAACTCCTGACAGATAATCTTTTATTCTGATTTACGATTACCATTTTTTTCTCCTTCCACCTGCTTCTAAGCATCTTGATTGTTTATGTCTGGGAAGTGGAATCAAATATTCAGAAAAGCGCAGAGACGCAGACTAACTCTCTGGCTTCCCCAATACTCATGATAAATTTGAATAATCCAAATCTTTATTGCAGTCATATTTTTTTCCCTAACAAAGGGGCTTTTCTTTTTTTGCATTAAAGCCAAAAAGTCTTAATAAAACAGTTCAATCTAAAACAGAGTAAAAGAAGCTCTTAACAGCAAAGACAGTTTGTGGAAAATGATTACATGCCGATTTTCCTTTAGCTCCTCAATACATCTCTTTTCTATTTTTTTCACTCCTGCTTGCTTTATTAACGTTACGATTCTGGCAGTTTTGTGGCAAGAAAAAAATGCTGAAAGTTTTCTCGGATACGTAGAACCAATAATGTGCTATTGAGGAGGTTACTTTTTAACTATTGTCAAGAAGGAAGAATTAATTTGCGATTCAACTCACGGAAATAAGATAACTTGTAAAAGTATAATCAATTAACTTTCGTACTGTTTCGGAAATAATCAAATTAGGGGCAGATTTATCATTGGTCGAATTTCGAATAAAAAAAAAATTGAAATTCAACCATTTGAATAAAAGGGAAGTAAAATCCTTCAAATTCGACTATTGAATTTGAAGGATTTTACCGCAATTTGATCGATCGAACAAAAAAAAAATTTTTTTTTATTCGAGCAAAACTAATGATTCCCATTTCGGTAGCTTGGTTCCGGCGAAGTAGGTGGTCGAATAAAAATTTAAAGGGGAAGTAATTCGACCATCGAATAGTCGAATACTCAACTAAAATTTTATTCAAATATTCGAATTATTCAAATTCGAATATTCGATGGTCGAATTTGCCTAATTTGCCTAAAATGCATATTCAAAGATTTGAATACAAATTTATTTTAAATTCGATCGGACTTCAAATTATTTGCGTGAATAAATCTGCCCCTTAGTCCTCGCTCTCACTATTTCTCTACTTGCAGCTTTGTGTCAGAGTTGGTTACTTTTATAGACAGTTAGCTCTAAGGGCTCATCCAGACGAGAAGATTCAAGGAGATTCGTCGCCCGGCGACAAAACGCCACGTCTTTGAGGCGACTAATCTCCTTGAATGGCTTGCTCATATCTTGCACCCGCTAGTGCTAAAGTCGGCTCTAAACAACATTTATTGCCATTGCTGCTTTGACAACACATCAGTGCTACTCCCAACTTGATGGATGAAAACTTTATGAAGATTATGACTTCATTGTATGAAATTGAGGAGAAATACAGTGACATCCTTTGGTGACAGGTGTTATCAAAGCCATAAGCTCATATCTGCACTACATAACAAACATTATTGTAGGGAACAGATGCCCTACCATATACTGTAACATAATGTAAATTGTTCTTTTTTTTTTTGTTCCTCTAATAACTTTTGCATTTTACATGCTTTTCATCTTTTGCTACATAAACAGGTTTTACATTTTTCAACATCCCTGCTCAGTTCAATCACTCAGGAATAATTAGAATTGAACAAGGAATAATTATTAGTCATGTGATATAGTTACTACTATTTCTCTGACTTTCAAGAAGTCAGGATTTTTTTTTTAATTTGTCAACACACACGTGTGTGTATATATCCTGTGAAGTACAGCACTGTGCTTGAATGTTTCCAACCACAGCTAAATAGCGAGGTGTTCATATCTGCTGCCATAATACCATAGGGGTTATTTAGGTTGTAGAGTGCAGAGAAAAGGCCATAGTCAGCCATTTTTTTTTAAACTTTTCATACTTCATTCAGGCATTATAGAATGACCACAGTGCTCTATCCAAGAGGGGCAGACCGGAGGGAAAACATAGGTATCCCCGTCCTGCTCCCTAGTCACAACAACACAAGTTAGGGATCAGCAGGAAGTGCAGGCTACACCAAGGTCATTTACTTTTAGACCGCATTGTACCAAGTGCAAAAACAGTGTTCTGCTTGGCCCCTGGTCTATGTGCTCCATCCATTCAGTTTATCCCTTGCCCCTTGACTACAGCACTGGCTGTGTTAGTGGCTTATATTGAACAGTCAAAATTAAAAGAAAATATTACTGCTGTTCTCAATATGATTTTTTTTTTCTTTTTTAAATCTTCATATATTTTGCAAATAACTTAGGTACAAATACCTAAGGTCCACCTGATAAGGCTGCACACAGCAGTACATCCGCACTAGTAGGTGATCGCCTCTGAGTCATGCAGAAACTCTACTGTAATGCTAATATTCTGTGCATATACAGAAAGCAAAGCAGGAGTCTCTAGAAATCTATGTTAGCTGAGGATCAAAGGAACAACACAAACTCCGAGTTCCCCAGAGCTGAATGCCATGAGTTTCTAAACAGGGTCTGTGTGGGCCACAGAGAATTAGCAAGAACAAGGGCTGCCCTGTTTTGTCAGTCAGATTCCTCCCAAAGTGGAGAGCAGTGCCTTACAAAATGCTTAACAAGATCCCACTGTGGCAATGTACCTTTAATGAAGCACGGGGGACAGTGGCAAGCCAAGGACATCTGAAATGTTAACCATGACGTTATTAACAGACAGTATATGCTGCCTGAATACTTCCTATGTAATGGCTGTACTTTAAGTTTGTCCAAACATCTATAAAATGTAATCACTAAACAGAACTGCATTCCAACAAAGTCGAACATTTTAAAGGGATGCTATACAATTAAAGAGAAACTAAACCCTCCACAACGATGTCCCAGTGCACCCCTAGTTCTCTGCAGTAGTTGACATCGACAACAAATTGGTGAAAGCATGAGAATGCTGCTCACCGACATTCTTTAAGCTTTAAGAGTGGCTTGGATGACTTCTTGCATAGATATACTGTCATATCCAAATAGTGATCTCAAGATCTACAGATAGTATATGCATTGGTCACCTTTCTAGTTTTCGAGATATTAGCCGACACTGTTAATCTAATGGTTAGCTCTGCCAAGCAGCCTGAGATGCAGGAGAACATTTCAGAAGAAGATGAATATATTGTGGTGTTGCTCCGAGAGCCTGGGTAGTCTAGCATAAAACAAGTTGTAGAGCAGAGGAAAGAAGAGAATAATCTGACTGAGGGACTGGAAAGGGATAACAAGAACTAATTGGATGCACATCTAAGAAACTGTAGAGAGTGCCACAGTTATTCACAGCATCATTTTAATCTCCTCATGGACCAGCTGAACTGGGCTGTTTAAATATTAAAAATTGTCCACAGTTACTGATGCTTCAAACATGTCTAGAAATCCTTTGTAGCAGTGTGCTAAATTATGGCTTAGTAAGAAGATACTTTCAGCACATGTACAAACCCAATTTGAGGTGTATTACAATTTCATTATATTACAGACCAGGAGACATATACGAGGAGAATAGTACACAATGGCAGAAAAAAAAAAAGCTCCTCCATTTCTCGAGAGGTCATTGCAACACCCCAAAGAGCAGAACGTAAAAATAGTATAATAAGTAAGCATGCATGTAATGCAGAAAATGGAAGCACAAATTCATAGATATTATTTTACAATCAAGTGCTAGGAAAGTCATGGCTCATAGCTTGCTATATAGATGTACTTATATACACATACAAACAGACTAAAGCTGGCCATATACTATAAGAGCCACTCGTTTGGCACCAAACGAGCAAATCTTTCCCTGATGTTCCCACCAATGGCAGGGTTATATTGGGGTAATCCGAAAATTCTGCCCTAGGGCCAAACGATCGGCTTACAACGAGGAGCAATGGGCTCTGATGGGTCGATTGCCAGAAAAATTAGACCTTCCCGATCGTTATAGTGGCCAGATATCAATCGAGAGGACCTGACAGAAGCCCCCATATATTCGGGCAGATAAACTTCCAAATTGGTCTAAAGGACTGGTATTGGCAGATTTATCTGCCCATGTATTGCCACCTAAATACAAGAGATCACTAGTGATTAGACAATCTGCCCCATCATGTTGGCTGCAACATTTTTTTTGAAACGCAGCAATTTTTTGTGGTGTATATTTCGCAATAACCAGCAGGTGGAGCCTTAGGCCAGGAAAAGTACAACTGTATGTGTTTGGGGAGAGAGAGTGAGTGTGTGTGTGTGAATGGAGAGAATGGAGATTTTTTTTTTTTGTTTTTTCAATGAAAAGCTATTTAAGAGCATACTGTCTACATAAAACGTGTTTATTTCCCTTGCAGCCTGATATTTCATACTGTGGTGTAATAGTGACATCTAGTGGCCAAAATAGATACAAACGTCTTCTGCAACATTTTTGATGGACTGTAATATGAGTCGACTTTGCCACCTGGTCGGTACTTTACCGGCCTGGACGGTATTTTTGATGGCTGAGCCCAATGTTATTAATAGGGAAAAAAGATAAATATATAGGAAGGCCAGTATTTTTTTCAAGAAAAGGTGGCAACCCTACTTCTGAACCTGTGTATGTGTGTTGTATATATTTTATATATATTTGAACTATGAATAGACTATCATTAAGAAATCATTTACAAATCATTATGTGATCTTATGGCAGAGATCAGTAGACTTACAATATGCATGCTGAAGGCTGCTTGTTAGTCAGTTACCTGGATATGTACGGGAAAAGAGTGAAACTATAATCATATCCAGAAAGTATAAACCATTTCCCTGCTGGTTAATTCACTGTGACTGGGCCTGAGCTTTGTCCTGCAATGAGCCCTGAAATGTAGATTCTGTAGCAGTGATCCCCAGCAACATGATGCTCACCAATTGGATATTGCTCCCAATGGCCTCAAAGCTGATGTCCATTTCTTGAATTATTTTCATTAAAAACTAATGTTGAAGTAATGCTGATGTTGAATTTGGCCAATCATTGCAGGTTGAGATTGGGTGAGGGTCAGACTGAACCTGTGCTCCCAATGATTTATGTGTCTGGGAACCAAAGGAGAGAACTAAGAGTACAGAGAAAGATGATGCGGATATAGGTTAGACACAGGCCCTACGATCAGGGCCGCCATTAGTGGGGGGGAAAGTGTCCCAGGGCTGAAGTGGGGCCCGGCAGTGCTGCACTTTGCGAAGAGCCGGGCCCCCCTTACCAACGCCGAAACCGTGCCGCCTCCTTCCGATGTCCTCAGACGCAAAGTCCTGAAGCGGCGAAGTCATGAAGGAGCCGACACTGAAGTCCTGAAGCGGCAAAAAGACCCATTGTCATGAAAGGAGCTATAATTGAAGTCCTGAAGCCACGAGTTCTACTGACACCAATATGGGGTTTTCTTTTTTTAATCCCCTGGCCACCAATATTTTAATTTAATACTCTATAGGCCCCTGCCACCAATTTAAAAAAAAAATATTTTATGGAGCCCCAATTTTTTTTTTTTTAACTTGTAAGGGGGGCCTTGTCACCAATGTTTTTATAAAAATTGTTTTTTGGGGCTCCCAATTTTGTTTAACTTGTAAGGGGGGCCCTGACCATCAATAGCTTTTTATAACTTTTGTGCGTGTGGGGGTTACTTTTTTAGCACTGATGTCTGTGTAGTCTTAACTGTGATGTGGAGTGGTGGGGTCAGGGTTGGGACTTAGACGCCAAGGTGGGTGGGAAAATTTTGTTTGGCAGCCCTGCCGATGATGTCAACATTTTGCAGGTTAAGGTTTTGAAGGTTAGGGCCAGTTGCAGTCTGAGTTTTTCCTGACCAGCAAATGGCTACTACAGAGTCCCTATAGAGATTCTACTGAGCATGGTTCATTCCAGAAAAACTCCTCCATTTTCTGGTACTGCTGACAACTGTATTAACATGTGTCTCAAATGCTATTAGTATAGAAAACTGAGAATCTGCCTTACAGAGATGCTGCTGAGAAATGTATCAATTAAATGTTGCAAAATAGTATCAGTTTAGAGTCTGCACCTGAATTACTGAGCTGTCAGACTCAAACACCAGAGACACCAACATTCAACTTTAAACTTAGATTTTGTAAAAACAGTAAACAATAAATAATGAAAAGTAATTGAAAAAAGTCTTTATTTATGGAGAACAATAAAAAAAACCACTGATAATTCAGGGCAATTTCTTGGTCAGGTTTTTGATTCATTTTATTAACATGGACATGACAGCTATGTTACATACACCGATGTGGCCCAAGTGTTTGTGATAATGCCCAATAAGTTGTGACCATTGGGTTTACTAGGGGCTCACCTACTGTAAATGCAATTGTGTTGTATCCTTGGAGTAGAAGAGTGGATGTGCTAGAAAATCCTAAAAGGAATTAGGTGATTCCCTATTATATAATGGTGGAAATGAGTCACTATCTGAGCCTGGTGTGGGACACCTCATTAAAAGAGTCATTCTAAGGCAAGGGTCTGCAGAAGAGATAATGTTGGACAAGGGAATCACAAATAACTAGAGGAATGTTTAGGTGATAATAGGTGCTATTAGCAGCTGGACAAGTAGTCCACCAGACAAGAAATGCTCCAATGTGCTGTAATGTCTCAGAATGCAAACCAGGTATGAGTACAGCAACCAAAAAGCCATATTGTGTGAAATATCTGCTGTTGACAGTAAATATGTAATCTGTTTTGGAGCTTGCCTTTGCCTTGTTGCTGGCATCCTTTTCACATTCAATGGTGGTACCCCTCAATGGCTTTGTAGCTTTACTGCTGCTGTTTTACCATAATGTCAAGTCATTACCCAATTTCCAGAAGATGATATTTTTTTCCCTGATATGCTAGTACAGCTACCAAAACCTGTAGAGCACTTCCTTATTATAGTGAGCGGGAAGTCACACAAACATTTTAAGTGGCCACATTTCCCAGCACTGACATTTTTGCTTTGAGACAAGGCCAGAACCTTTTTAACCCTAGTAACTATAAGAGCTGAATTTCCATTTTCTATTAACCAAAAATGTGGTTCCTTTTGTGCAGAGGGTTCACCTTAAAAATAGCCCATTATCTAACATTCCTTGACCCAAATTTCTTAGGCATCCTTATTGATTGGGGACAGGCAGCTGTCCTGCTGAAAACTCTACATTTGAGGGGATAGCATCCCTAAAAAAATAGGTTCCTGGAGATAAATTATATTAAAACCATCTGTAAATCATACTAGAGCTCTGGATAACTTTGGGAAAAGTTGGATCTTTATGTGTGAAACACATTGCACTAACTATACCATGGATTGTAATGCCCTTATTTTGACACAACAACATTGACCCATAACGCAGAGTTTACCCAACACCCATACATTGAACTCAGAACTACTAAAACAATGTTTTTTATTGCTTTATATGAACTATACATACATTTTCCATGCCATTTAGTGACAAAAGCATGACTGTGTAGCATATGCCACTCTCTGGCCCACATTTTTTATGTAATATAATATATATATAATAGTGACATTAGAAGGCTCTTTAAATAGTCATTAAACTGCTTGTTGACTTATATATTATAATTTTTAATGTACAATTGTCTATGTAAATGTGCAGCTATTAGATATAGTTTAAAAGTTTAAGCACTGGATTTTGAAGCTCTTCTGGGGTTGGTGCTAATAAGATCCTTGATAGACTATACTTATACTTGTTCTTATATGTACATTATAAAGGTCATTAATAGCATTATGAAATTATCTTTGGTGAGGGTCACTGTCACTACTGTCATGGCATCAGTAAGTGTTTGGGTGCTACCATCACAGCCAAGGTGGCCAGAAAAATGTAGAGTGATTGGGCTTGGCAGATTCAATGACTGCAAGCCAAACCCTAGGCAATAGTTGAAAAGTGAGGATTGTGGGGTGAGGCTTTTCCAGAACACTGAAATATGTGCCTCCTATTCTCATCCCCCCTCCTCCACGAACAGTCTTCACATTCCAGAAAGTCAGGGTAGGGTTGGAGGCTGACAAACACCTGCTTTAACTCCAGGTAACCTAACTGGTTTGTCTCCCAAGCTAATTTTATCCCAAACATTATGAGTTATTCATCCTTAGCAGAAACTGTACAGGTGAATAAAGGTGTGATTTCTTTTTCTTAATCTTTAATATTTACCCAGGGAGGTCCCTGAGAAATACTCTTACACAATAGCCACTTAATGGCATCTAATTAGGATGACGGCGAGATCTGGAATTCTGCTATATTCTAAACTAATTAAAAGTGATAGCTATTGTTCCATCAATGTCAGGGTTGGTGTAAACAGGAGCAATGCTCATGGCAAAAGGGCATGATTGTGGCAAATGAGAATAAATATGTCACATGCCGACTGCCCAAATTATTGCACATTTCAGTCCATTGAGAATAGTCAAAAGCTGCAGATGGTAAGAATTATGGGAACTATTCATATGGAAATGTTGAACAGTGGATAATACTTTGTGACTTTGCAACATAATATATGCAAACAATTTAATGAGCAAAGCAATGAAATATCTAAATTGCACATTAACAGTCTCTAAACCTAACTATTTTGCTCCCTCCCAAAGTAGATTTCCAAATATTACAGATGCCCGAGAATCATCCCAACCACACAATAGAGGTTATCATGTAGTAAATACTAGCCAATATTGCACTGTAAACAAACTTTAGAAAGATGTATTTCTGTTTGTGTTCAGAACTTGTTGGCGATCCCATGAAACAGAAAAGAGAACCTCAAGTACAAACACATCAGGGAGGATTCTTAATGCATCAGTTGGGTCACTAGTCAGGGAGAGCTTATTGTGGAGTGTTTTCTTACAAATCCACCTCTAATGGTTGCTAGATGACAGCTCCCACCATGCTTTGACTCTTAAAATATGTTACAATGCACTAAAGGGCTGAAGTAATGTAATGTCTCAGTAAATGAAACAACATGATATTCTCACTTGTAATTTCTTTGAGCTGATGTTCATTCCATCTACTCCTTTGATACTTGCCCAAGGCACTTTAATGCTGTTTTCAATCATTTGAACCACGCTCTCTTCACTTACTCTTACTTGACCCACTTTAATGTACTTTTTGTCCACTACATTCACCTGAAACTATGCTAATTTAAGTCTCCAATAACATTCTGTCTCATCAATATCAAGTACAGCTTCCATATTAATACACTCCAACCCTTTTGCTGCTTTCACTACAGTGATTGGTATACAGGATATGCCACTCCCCAGTGTAAGGTATATTTCACTGTTTATATTTGCCTTTCTCACCACTAAAAATCTCTGGTGGGGTTTATTGAAGGAGAACTAAACCCTAAAAATTAATAGGGCTAAAAATGCCATGTTTTATATACTGCACTTATTGCACCAGCCTAAACTTTCAGTTTGTCAATAGCAGCAATGATCCAGGACTTCACACTTGTCACAGGGGATCACCTTCTTGGAAAGTGTCTGTGACACTCACATGCTCAGTGGGCTCTGAGCAGCTGTTGAGAAGTTAAGTTTAGGGATTGTCTGTAAAATAAGCTGATGCTACAGGGCTGACTATTAAATGCTAGTGGCACTGATTTCTTTGCTGTCATGTGGTAATTATCCATATTAATTACTGATCAGCCTTATATTATGAAAATTCTATTCTGTGTGTACTGTATATTGTGAGTGGATCCCTAAGTTCAGTAAGTGACAGCAGCACAGAGCATGTGAATCAGGGAATCAGCAGAAAAGAAGATGGGGAGCTACTGGGGCATCTTTGGAGATGCTAAAGTGCAAAGGTTGCCCAGTGCTGGTACAGAAGCCAAAAACATAATGTACAAAATTTCTAGCTACGTCTTTAGTTTAACTTTCCTTGTCCTTTAAAGAACCCAAACTGGCATTAGGCCCTTTCTCTTCTATATATATACATTGCATCAGCTAGTTTGGATTCCAATCAGTTTCAGGCCTTAGGGTGCCAAAGCTAAACCCATCTGCCCTCATGAACTAAGCTTGGCATCCTGGCCTGTCATCCCTTAAACCCAACTTCTCACATGACTTGTGCACCATACTAACAGATGGGAATAAAAACAGGGGAAGATAGTCAGAAGATGTAATTTCCCAATGCTATCCCACTGTTTGCACCATATGCATGTGCCTCTTCTGTCTACCCCTAGTTTCAACTTACAATGCCATCCTTCATGCTGATGGCACTTAATTACCTTTCTTGATCTTTTCTGGAAAAAAATACCGGCCTTCCCATATATTTATCTATTTTCCCTATTAATAACATTGGGATCAACCGACATTTATACCGACCAGGCCGGTAAAACACCGGCCAGGTGACAACCCTAATGGTGGCTGTTTCTTCTATGTCATATATCACATATCCATCCCCCTGTCTTATTGGTTAATTCAGACAACACTTACTCCCAGTTAGCTTTCTGGGGGTTATATTTGATGTTACTCTCCTTCCTACCTCAAATCCAGTCTTAACTGCATTTTAAAAACATTGCAAGAATATATTTAATTTTGGAAACTACTACAAATACTAAAATTGCAGCCCTTTTCTTTCTGACCTGCCACTCGCACACTTATCTTCTCTCCAAATGATCCAAAATCCTATTGCTCATCCACCTCACCAACCAAACTGCCGCTATTGCAACTCTCTGCAAATAAGTGCATTATTTAGACTTCTTGTATTGGATTTAAATTCTTACCAATAATAACAAAGCTCTCATCAACAATGTCCTGCCTTAAATTGAATTCTTTATACCTGGGTATTCACCTGTAACATTTTCACAGGCACGCCTATATAACTTCATCCAACCAGCTCCCTACCTGTGGAATTCATTTCCACGCATCATCAGATAATCCCCTAAAATGACCTTGTCTTCCAAGCCTCCACACTAATCTACTGGCATTTTGCATATGACATTCTCAGCCTTTACACATCACATCTTTCGGATCCTTCATTTCCTCATTAAAAATAATATAAACATTATTCATAAAGTCATTTATACCCTGTCCTCACTGTATTTTAAGCCCCTGCAGGCACTGGTTTGTCTCTGTGTCACTTATGAGTTTTGGTCACATAATTATTTCAGTAATCTAACCTTGCTTATGTATTACAATTGTCTTTTCTGTGTAAACGTGTTAACATATTTTTAAAACTCATCTATTAAGGTCTATCATATTATTAAAGTCCACAGAATTCATTTAGTAACATACAGAAAATAAAAGGCAGAGAGTTGCCATTGTTCCCAGCAGTTGCACCAAAGCATAAACTTAGCATTGTAAAGGTATTATCTAAGCAGTGCACTGTGACATCATGAAAAGCATATTGAGCCTAAAGGAGTTAAGGTCACAAGCCAATGCCCTATAATAGCTTCATGTAAGTAATTATTTAATTAAAGTTGTAAAATGTGTGGTTGAGCTCAAGGCAGTCGTGTCTGTCTGTAGTGCCTGTTACAGAAAAGTTTGAATACATTCACTACACATTTGTGCAAATTGTAAAATCTTTCATTTTTTTTGCCAGTAGATGAGATGCTATGGGTTCGGGAAACATATTTTAAATAATGACAATGGAAAATTCTTGTGTTGCACAAATTATTTCCATTACAACTTTTACTATGTTCCCCTACAAATCTGCAAACTGCTTCAGTAGCACCTTAATAGAAAGCTGGGCGAGAAAAGGAAAATAATGCCCACATTCACCTCTTAAAATTTCCATTAGACAAATATAAATGGAAGACAAGTGTAATGGCCCTTTAATCTGTTTTTATTATGTGCTTAAATGAAAGACTTTACCCAGGCAATATAGACACAACAGCCTGTGGTTAGCAGCAAAATGGTCAAAGGATTTTCAAATTCTCATAAATACTCATATTCACTTTTAAGTGAAATGTATTGCTGGGAAGCAGCTCACGTTACCTTGTATAGAAATCTGTCACTGTTGTGCTAACTTCTAATGCAAAACCAAAATGAAAACAGAAATGGGGGTTTTACACACGTCTTTCCAGTCCCAACTCATAGTGAAATGTTCTCAACTATTTATAAAAGTGAAAATGAAGTTTGATCTGCTTTGCATTTCCACTGCCCTGTGCTGTCGCTGCTGGTTGTTTAGAGGAAAGTCTGTGCTGTTTTTATTAACAGATTTTCCAGACACATCAGTCTGTTTTGATCTGTTAAATAAGTCACATTGCTTCAATCCTTGTTTCTTGGGTGTTTTCATGCTGCCTCAGTATGGCTCACCACGAGACAGTGGATTCTGATCCTGCTGGACCCTGGAGTCTGCCAACACGCAACTTTGGATTCAAACCAAATTAAAGATGACTGTGTGTTCTGTCCATCTTTATTTTTTGCCTTGAAGGTATAATCTGATTGACATTGGGTGGTAAGTAGCGGGGATGTGGGGCATGCTTAGGTCCAGTGTGGTGCTCTGCGGTACAAAGGTAGCATGTAGTGATGGGCGAATTTATTTGCTTGGGTGAATTAGTGGTTAATTCCCACTATTCGCTGCCGGTGAACACATTTGCAAAATGCCAGCAAAAATTCGCCTGGCGAAAATTTGTCGGCATCTCGTTTTGGATGCGGGCGTCAATGGGACACCCGCATTCAAAACAAGATGCAGCTGCGTTTCACAAATTTTTCACCATTACGCGAGTTTCCTGAGAAATTTGCGAAAAATTTGGCAAAGTGAAACACCCCAGATTCGCTCATCACTAGTAGCATGTGATGCACAGGTGCATGCATCGTTATAACAATGGTCACCTGTGTATCTGTACTAGCGTGCATGCTTGCTGACAACGCAGCGCATATATTGATGCAGGTGTCATGACGCTGAAGGACTGGCACCAAGATTAGAGGCATTTAAGTTTCCTTTTGTGTTCAGTCTGTGCCTGGTAATTGTGGTTTACTCCTAAAGCCTAGCCTTAAATTAATATTTTAGCTGTGAATGACCTTTGCCTGCCTTTTGACGATGAATCTCCGCTGCTTGTCCAGACTTCTGCTTGTTTTCCATTCCTGAAAGTATTCTGCCTCCCTGGTACCATGCTCCAGTTGAGCTTCACTGGCATCTCTCCACTCATGTTTACCTCTGTGACATCTTTGGGTGGGTTCCGTGTATTATGAGCCTCTTAGGAGTCCCTCTCATCCAGAAAAGATCCGTCTCCTTCATAGACATTCCAGTAAGCCTGAGACACTCAGAATATGAAAAAAGAACTCAAATAGCACTATGTATAAAACACCACCAATTGCTAATCAAAGAACACAATGAGGCATATCTACTGAAGGAAAAAAGTTGAAAAGTGGCTTATCACCAACAAGAATATTCGCCAAGACACCAGCAATTTTGGCGACATATTTCAGCTAATTTATTTCAAACTGGGAAATATTCTCTGCAAAAATTAAATCCTTTCACCAGACGATATTTCTTCAGTTTACATGGAGGACAAGAATAAACGTTCACCAAAAGAATTATCTCCAGCTTCTCCAGAATGCGTTTTTTAAATGCAGCTAAGTGCGTTTCCGAATGCAACCCTCTATTCTATTCATTTCTCAACACATGACAAGCACAAAACATTACAACCACCAGGTAGCATAAAATGAAATTATTTAGCTATTGGGTTTAGTTGCACTGAAAAGCTCATCAAAAATAAATGCCCTAACTGAGTTTGCTCTGCAGCATACCTCAGTTATAGTGAAGCACTGCAGGGCACATGTTGCACCCCTAGACGGCTGATGTATACTACATGTGGTGTTTATACAAATGGCCTGTAGATGTCACTGTGCGCATGAGTTATACTGTGTATACATGGTACTGTCTATACTGCTTAAAAGTGATAGAGTTCAATTACTACTGTTGTGTAACCTGCTCATAAAGCACTGTTATACTCTACTCATCCTCAGCAATCAAAACACAACAATAGACAGCGCTGAATGACAGATTGCCATTATATGTGTTTTAATGATTAATTAATCATCAGTGAATATTATTTTTATTATTGCAGGTCCAGGTAAAACACAGGAACCTCTAGTCTGATAATCAGAATATTTGCCTCATTTTGTATCCATTTTAGTATTTTTCATGGTCTGTAATAGTAAAATACTTTAATTTACAAAGTGGGATTTGAGTCATGGCAAACCAGAGCAAACATGCCACAACCTGGTCACTGGTTATAATAGAAATCTACCTCCAGTGACAATAAGAATGGTTAAGTTCAGGCAATTTTCAGCTGGTGTAGAAAACACAGTAGTACTCTTTCATCTACAAAATAAATGCAAATTGTTACATGCCCAAAATAGCAGCTAATGCAGCAGTAAAGACATAACTAAATTATTAAGACTCTTTAAGTCTTAAGGAGACTGACATATCACTAGGTTCCCAGGGATATTTTGGGGAATTTGGGTCAATTTTGTGTATAACTAAGATGAAGTTTGACGCATATCCTCATTGTAAGAGTTCAGTGTGACTAAATCCTTTTTGTACACAAGATAAAAAAAAATGTTGACCTGTGAGTCTGTCTGAAAAATCATGCACTGTAATAACCAACAAAATTACCTTGCAACCCATTTCAAAGATCATTATTTCAGTACAAGAAAGCCGTTCAGTCATGTAGTTTTGCATAATGTGCAGTCAGACAATTCCCAGGCATAGGTTGGGTGCGAATTGCTATATTTACACAACCCATAGTTTCATGCCAAAACTCAGTTTTGTATTTTATATGTTAAACACTAATCTTATCCTTGGTTAACTCAAGCCAGTTGTCTTGATAATGATGTGCCAAGCCTCTCTCCCAAGTCATGGCAGCTGCAAGTTACATTGCTTATCTCCCAGATGAACAGAAAACACATTAGCATGTGCCACTTTTACATAAATTTTATGTCATTTGTCTTTAAAAAAATGTTCAATACTGAATGTATATTTATATTTATAATATGCAGCAAGGTACAATATGTTCAAAACTATACTTTAATAGATTAGATAGGGGAATAAATAATGCAGTCATAGAACATAAACATAGAACATAAACAACATAAAGTTAAAATTAAGTGCCACATATATTGAGAAGAGATAAGATGAAGTCCCTGCCTTAAAGATCTTAGAATCTGAAAATATATGTATTTATGTAATACTATTATATTGAGCCTGTTTATCCAAAAGCAAGAAGTTCATCACAAATACTAGAGGTTGTTTACAAATGCAAGTGCATTTCGGACTCATGTCACCATGTTATTGTTTACAAATAATTCTGCATTCCCCTCCATAATTCCAGCTAAATTGTGGATGTGCTCTAATTTCTGTCCAGCACAGTTATGCCCAATCAAAACAGACACCGCTGCGCCTGTATTTTAATCAAGAGACAAGATCATATATAAGTGGGGTGCATTTATAAAACTTGCTGCAAATTTGCACCTTTGCATTAATCCAAGGAAACCAATCAGTGATTACCTTTTTTAAAGCCAGTTGTAGGTAGAACACTGTAAGAAAACATTTCATTGATGTAGGTTACTGCAAAGGTGCAAATTTGCCCACTGTATATAAATGACCATGATGTACTTTCACTTTCAAGTGGGTTCATAAATGTCCACTTGGATGTGTACTTTTAATTGTCAGATGCCACAGAATGTGAATAACTAACGGCTAAGATTCTAGCTCACAAAATATTAAAAATAACTCCATCATGTAACTACCTCATAATGTAAAGAAAGGAGGTACTGGGGTGATCCAGTGGCAACTGCTGCAGGCCAAAGAGGAAGGTTAAAACCCAGAAATTTGGCAGCTTTTTGCTAATTGGCTGCGGGCAGCAGCCTGAGGCGAGAAATTATATGTCAAGGTAACCATAATTTGGATTAAAAAGGCAAATACCAACTGGATGGGTAGAGCATGGGCTGGACCCTCTTCCAACAGAATGGGATTTTGCTAGGTGGAAAGAGCACTTGAGAGTGTTAGAAACAGACACAAGGGGTTCATAACAAACGAAATAACAGCAGGCTTTATTCAGTGTAAATCTCCACAGAGTTGATGATCAAAGCATATGAGGCATTTAATAAAAATGCCAGGTACAGTCACCACGGGTGTAGCAGATACAGACAGAATAGCACCACTGAAGGAATAGCAGGAGGAGTTGAAGCATACACCATCCAGGTTATCAGTACCACTTGTGGTCAGGGATAGAACTAATTCCCTTGTCAGTACTGCAGTCCATTCACTACAGGCAGGGCCGGAACTAAAGTAGGCAGAATAGGCAAGTGCTTAGGGCGCAAAGCTGGAGTGCTATAACAGTGGCTATCCTGCACACTAGCTAACTTTGTCCATGGGGTCCCTATTCCCCATGTTCTCTAAAGGGGCTGTTATTTTATACATTTTAGGGCATTGTTGACTCGAGGCTCAATGGAGCATCCACCAAGATCAACTGCTGCTGGCTAAAGATGAAGGACCTCCCCCTGCCAAACACTATGTTATAGTGAGTTAGGAAATGGTAATCAACTTGAGGGCCAATGAGTTTTAACCCAGGAACAAGGGAATGAGGTACTGGTAGGGAATGAAGCCAAAGGGGCCATGATCCTATGGATCCCTACACCAAGTTAAAACAATTTAAATGGTGAATATTGTATGCTGTAATGGAAAAAAAAAGTGAAATGTACTACACATATACTACACATGCACCCTAAGAAATTGCAACCAGCCAAAAACCCATAATCACCAGTTGCAACAATTATGTTTTTTCATTGGAATTTTTTACTAGAGCACCAACCAGAATCAAACATGGGAAGTCAGAGATTCCAGTTCTGTGTTGGGTAGCAAGCTAGTATGTCAAAGAGGACAATTTAAATTTTCACTACGAATTGTCTTTGAATACCACTGTTTGCATACAGTCAACTTAATAGTGATGGATCTTTAATAATAATATCCAATTTACCCAAAGATTTTGAGTTGTATAATTCCAGCATCTATGATCCTGGGTTACATCCAGAAAACTGCCTGGGCATTCCAGAATCTGATATCCTGGTTTACATAAACAGACACTGCCTAGATAAAAACAAGGCTACTTCTACTGTACATGTATAAATGGCTCATATATTATGTGCAAATGACCATCCTGCAAGACTATAATTAAGCAGCACTTCCTATAAAAGCTGTTGCTATAATTAAGTTGTACGTGTACAGGCAGGGAGAAAAGCAGGAAAAGTCATGTAAAGTTCACAAAGTTATAAATGAATAATTAGGCTGTGATTACAATAAAAGCTGGTACAGTTTCAGATTCTGGTCGCCTAGGGCCAGATTCTGTCTGCCAATAACATACAGGCCCACACACCAACAAATTAGAATTACATAGGATTTTGGGGTTGCTCTTAGATTTTCTGACATTTGTTCTATGGTTCTATGAGAGCACAACTAAGGCTGTTGTGGGGTAGAAAAGATGTCTTGTCAATCAAAGTATTACCCTGAGATGTAATTAGTGGAAATTACTGGTGCCACTTTTCAGCAGTACATAAACCTATAGCAACCAGCTTTGTCAGCTATAGTACATTTATACTAATGAAAGCAGGTGGGAGATTGGTTGCTATTCATTAGTTCATTGGGTTTATAGCCTTTCCTGATGAAGAAAGAACAACAACAAAGGAACTATTCAACATTTTTCTGGATGTAGAAAAATATGGCTCCATAAAGTCAATACAGGTCCCTAGAATTATTGAAACAGCTTGAAAGTATTACTTGGTGTTAGGACACAGAAGTTTTGAAGAACCTTACCAGCCAGAGCTTCAGGTCCCTATACCATCTATCTATTTCTCTCTTTTAATTCAGGAGACTGGGCTCTGTACATGGCACTGTAAAAAGTTCACTGATTTATAGGCAAGCACAGTGCAATAAAGACACTAGGGATGGGCGAAAGTATTCACCAGATGCGAATTCGCAGCGAATTCGCAGCGAATTCCCACGATTCGCCTGGTGAAAATTCGCCTGACAAAAAGAAAACGAGACGAGCAATGAAAATGATGCGACGTGCGTTGAAAACTACGCAACGCACCCCGAAAACGACATTGTTTAGAAAATTTTTCGCCAATTCGTGAATCTCGCTAGAAATTTGCAAAAATTTTTGGCGAAGCAAATCTGGATAGATTCACCCATCACTAAAATACACAAAATTGTGGCACTGGGACCATTCATGGTCTTGTTCTGCCCCTAATTTCTTTATCATTTTCAGTTCACTGTGCACTGTGCCGAGTACTGTAAAGGGCTTATTTATTTATAGTCAGACACAGTGCTACATTTATTATTGGAACAGTCTGAAAGTTCAGCTTCTTACTTGGTGAATACAGTATAAGTGGAAACCACAACCTTTGGAGAACCATAACAGGTATACCTTCAAGATAATGTTTGTGTTTTCGGATGACCGTTATCTTGCACTAGGGTAATTTATGGTCTTGTTTTGCCCCTAGAGACAATAGCTACCCCTATACCCTTCATCTCTTTCCTTTATGAGTATATGGCACTGTACCCTGCACTGTAATTTGCACATTTCAATAATGATGCACTAAATTGTGTTCACCTAGTCGATGTGTTGTGTTTCCTTATAGCACCTTGTATCTCATTAGTATCCTTTTTGCATAGCTGGATACGTCAGGCAAAATGCACAGCATGCTTGGGTGCAGCAAAGCTCTATCATTAACATTTGCCTTGAGTAACTGCTAAAGAAACATTTCAAATCTACAAATTAAAAGATTATAATTTAAGGGCTATGTATACTGTACACATAAAATATCCATTTTCAACAATACCAGTTTTACCCTTACTGTCAAGGTTTCCTGGTTAAAAATACAGCTGAGCCAGTGACTTGATGGAATGCAGTTGATAGACCACTTTTCTGCCACATTGTTACAGGCGTCAGAACAAGACAACATAAAATGGTTGAACAACTACTGTTTTCAATTGCAACCAATATGCAATCTTATGCAAAAAAATATCTTTTGTGTGTATACCCTCTAACCGGGCCCCTTGATCTATATTGTGCTGTATAATCTTACCCCAAAAATAAGATCTACATTGTACAAGTCATTTCTGCTTCTCTTTGTGCTTGTGCTTTGTGTGAAATCCAGACTGCCTTTATTTTATCAGGATGTAACACTTGTGGAACCACTGGCACTACCAAGCAGTATCACACACTGTAGGCACTGGCTCTTATTTTGGTCTAAAACATTTGACATTAGGTGGCACTAACATCAAATAGACTCTACGTAATCTGCTTCCTTTGCAAAACTAGTGGCTGGGAACATAATGAATAATGTCAGGTAAAAGCAATGCAAGATAATGAACTGTTAGATGTTCTGTAACTCACGAATAATTATAGTTCATCCATCCTAATTCAGGTTCCTAGATTGGTTACCTTGGCCAATTGCAGGCTCCTATTGACCCCATCTCTAAATGTGAAAAGTACAGTTTTACCCCCCTTCACTTCCAGCCACAGGGGATATCACTTCCAATTTGCCTGGTTCTCAGGTTGGGTTAGCATTTTGGCCAGACTCAGGAAGGTTCATGTAGCAGACTATCAGATTTGGGTCGGGTTGTTCATTAGTGGGTCCTAGCTGGGCATGGGTCGGACCAACTTGACCTGTGCAGGAAGTGAAGGCTCACTGGAGAAAACATAGGATCCAGAAACACATGCCTCCTACCTACAGTTTGAGGAGATACACCATTTTCAGAAGAAGAACATTTTTATGTACTGTACAAAAATATTTAAAGGAACAGTAACACCAAAAAATGTGTTTTAAAGTAATGAAAATATCACGTAGTTTTGCCCTGCGCTGTTAAAACTGACCTGTTTGCTTCAGAGACACTATTATAGTTCATATAAACAAGCTGCTAAGTAGCAATGGCGGAAATTGAAAATTGGCTACATGGCACAGGATAAGTAATGGATAACAGATAACATTATGTTCTACAGAGCTTATCTGCTATCTGCTGTGTAACTTGAGCCTTTTCTCTTTTGAATGGCTGCCCCATGTCTACACAGCAGCTTATTAATATAAACAATAGTAGAGTGTCTGAAGCAAACACAGCAGTTTTACTACTGCAGGGCAACAATATATTATATTTTTATTACTTTTAAACAATATTATTTTTTGATGTTACTGGTCCTTTAACATGTTTCATGCGAAAGGGCACCTAAGGGGTCATTTACAATGTACCATGTGTAATAAAGGGCAGAAAATAGCAGAAAATGTTCATTGTGCAAATAGCCACAACACCCTCAAAGCTTGACAGTGGTTTGAAGAGACAGAAAGTTAAACAGGAGTGTGCCTGTACAGAAATATAAATGATAAATTAAACACAGATAAGCACACAGTGGATTTTAGCAGGATCAGTGACCCTGAAGAAAAAAAGACTGAAAGGCAAGTACATCAAAAACTACACATAATTAAAAAAATGAAGACCACATGCAAATTACACTGGAATGTTCCTGTGATACTAGAAGTTATTTTTAAGGTGAACTGGTCGGGAGTGCCAAGAATTTAGATTAAAATCATGCCTATTGGGTGCTTATCTAACTCAGTTGCCTCCTCCCTTTTTAGTTCTCCTATCATTTGGGCAGGGCATGCAGCACTGCTATAGGGAAAGCATGATGCAAAGAGACCAAAGTAGGTGTCACTGAGAGTTCATATGAAAGTCATCAAGCTATTTAGCAAAATACAGGCGGCAAATCCTTTTCTCCCTGGGGCCAGACAAGTCGACCAATGGTGCCTCCTACGCACTGCTCTTAAACAGGACTCACCCAAAACAAAGCTCTCGGCACTCCTGCAGGAGCTGGGAGCGGTTACCTGTTTTGCACATGGAATACTAGTATTAAACAGCTAGCTAATTTTATAGAACATTACATGCAATTATATGGAGTTGCCTGTTACAGAGTTTGTTGGCACTGCATCTAGAAATGGGTGGCACCTGGGCATCCCCTTCTAGAATACATATCATCCAGACACAAGTGCTGGGGCTGCAACGCATTGGGGAATCCTTTACTGCCTGAGACAGCACCCAAGCACAGGGCCCCCTCTACCCCATTATGCACCTTGCTTAATCAATTCCACAGGTGCAAAGGCCCTAAGGCAGGCCAGGGATAAGCTATGAACCCAGAAAGGAAGGTCCTTCTTGCTATAGAGTATGGCACCAGAGACAGACCTGTCATCCCTGATAAAACCACCCTGTGGTGGCACTTCCATGGATGCTGCTGTAGCCTTTTGGCAGTACTGCAGTTTGTTACTGGTACATTATTTTGACAATGGGAGCTGCTTGCAGTTCCTCATATACAAAAACAGGAGTAACATAGCTTCCCAAGTCAAATACTGACTTGATGACTGCTCATAGAATTGTTATATAATTAAGCATAACACGTCTTAATAACCTTCATGACTTCAGATCAGCATTGTGGCAATATTGTATCAGTCACTAGGTACCTGCTACAGCACTGGGTAAATTAAGTGTTAACCAACTATTTGGCCAGTCAGAAAGCTCCTGACAGGTGCTTGGAAATGCTGAAATTAACATGGGGGTTTGATGAAAGAAATTGTCTTAAATTTGCTACTTGTCTAGTAACCCTGTCAATAACTCTTCAAGTAGTATTTTCTAGTCAATTGTTTGAAAACAAACATCTGGTTGCTATCAGTTATCAGGCAAGCAACAAACATAAGACTTTCTATTGTATTATCCCACTAATGGCTTTCTTCTTCTTTTGCAGCGAGGCCACCGTTTGAGATTTTCTCTGTTTCAGTGTGGTTACAATATGATATTTTCTAACGTAGGAGGTAGTGTAGTAACAGGTTCAAAGTTGTTGAGTATCCTCTAGCAACCAATCAAAGGTTTGTTATCAAACAGAAAAGAGCTGTTGCTTTGGGTTACCAGTGGTTTCTGTTGGTAAAAATATGTGTTTATTATGGGCTTCTAGAAGCCGTTACACCTGTTACAACATTGCAACCTTATAGTTTAATGAAGCTGTACCTTTAATGTGCAGGCCAATCTTTACTGGGGAACACCTGGCTATCAGCATTATTATGGATACTGCAATTGTTTATGCTTTTCAGAATTATTTGGAAGAAAAGAAAGTTAAATGGTATAGAAGGAAAAAGTTAAATCACACAGCCCTATTTTATTATGTACCCGAAAAAACTTCAGACAAGAGATTCTGGATTTCACTCATCACTATAGATAGTGATGAGTGAAAACTGCTTATTTTTTGCTGGAAATTCTTTAGATTGTACTATATGCTTTGTCATTGGGTCAATGCAAAGAGGCATTTTATTGTGGTAATTGCATTTTCAAGCTCTACAATGGAATACACAATGCCTAACTGTTCTTCATAGAAAAGAATGACTTCCATGTTGTCAACTTCTTCATGGCATGGACTGCTCCTTAGATAGACAATGGGAATGATCTGATCCAACTGGTTGATGTGGAAGGTAAGGGGCTAAAAAAATGACATCTGCATTTTTTCAGCATTTTTTGCTGGTGCAAAAATCCAAAGGTTTGTTGGCAAAACATAACACATGATGAAATTCTAGCACATATTTGTGAAAATATTTACCCCTGCAAAATTTCCGTTCAGAAATGTTAGCTTATCCCTATTGATAGAATCTGGGCATGCTAGGGAATAACAGAGGACACAAGAAACTGTGGAACCATGTCATTACTCTCATCTTATGGCACAAGTCTCATTTATGTGCATGAGTGAAAGGCTGATGACTGGGCACAAGGTCTAGAGCACAGCCTGTATTTGTATTATTTATTCTGACCATTATATTAAATTAGTATATTTCTATAGAGGTAAAAACACTCTGGGGCAGATCCACTAAGATGC
>CM044448.1:72523253-72543760 GCA_024363595.1 Xenopus borealis | reverse complement strand
GAATCAATGCATTTCAAAACCTTTTCTAGGTACTTGTCATGAAGATCCATAGTTGGAGCACAGACAATTGCATCATCCGAGTAGCATTGTACACCAGGTATGTCATGGAGTATAGAAGACATCAGTCTTCGAATACAACTCAGTGCTGAAGCCAGTCCATAAGGTACATGCTTGAACTGAAACAAATCATCATGGGTGATAAATGCTCTGCTTTCCTCATGTAGTAATACTTGATGATAAGCACTCTAAAGATCCAGGGAGTTCTGAAAATACTTTCTCTATGGGTGGCAAGGGATGATTATCCATAGCAACTGCTTTATCAGGTTCACAGAGATAAACATACAATTGAATACCTCCAGTTTTCTTCATTATTACAACAATTGATGAAACCCATTCAGAGGATTCTGATTTTTCAATCAAGTCTTGCTCTACCAGTTTATTTAGTTCCTGTGAGACAGTCACTGTAACATTTGTAGTTGTGACTTCATTAACATGTTTAGCAGAACTACTGCAGGTTTGAGCACAGTGTCCTACTTTTCTGAATTTGCGGCAATGTACAGGTTTTGCAGGACATTCCCAGCAATTCACACAATCTGTACATTCCCAGCAATTCCCTGACTGAAAGTTTTAGTCTCTGCCACTGCTGTTTCAATTTGGCTAGCAACTGTAATAGCCTTTGCAAGGGTTAAATCCCCAAACTAGATTCCCAAACTCACAGGTAACAACCATCTCTCTCAAAGATGCTACAAATTGTACTGTGGAGTCACCATTATGTTGTCCACGTTGGGGGAATTTATATCTTTCAGCAAGCACATTTACTTTTGGTACAAAAAAGTAAGAGCAGTTTCATAAGTCTCATCAGGTAATGATATAGAATATACGCTATCCCTCTGCTCCAAGGCAGTGAATAAGTAAAGCACACATTCTACCAGCAGAAATCTCCCCTTAGTCAGCAGCAATAATGTAATTGTCAAACATATTGATCCAAGCAGTAAAAGGTATGGTAGGCTCACCAGTCTTTGTTGTGTTTTAATAGCTGAGGATGAGCAGAGTATAACATGCAGCCATTACACAACAGCAACATAAACTCTATCACCTTAAACAGTATAGCAAGTACTGTGCATGCACAGTGACATCTTCAGGCCAATTGTATAAACACCACATAGGTGTTTATAGGTTATAACAATAGTATAGGTTATAACAATTGTGTACCCTTCATTGCCCTTCAATTGTTCTAGGACTAGCTAGCCAAGCAACAGTAGTGCCACCAAACGTTTGCAGTGGCTTTAGCACCATAGTGGTACAACCAACAAATAGGATTTAAAAAATTGCATTTTACTAATATAGATATTAGATATAGAAGGAATGTGCTTGAAAATGTGGTGTTTCTCGTTACTTTATTGAAGAATTCTGCACAATCCCTACTAGTATGGCCCATCTGTTCTACTTCCTGCTCTCTGAATTCTCTGGCTGTGCAGGGGAGCCTGCGGCACTCAGCACTGCAGTATAGAAACCAATCAGTACCTCACAGGGAACTGAAGCCTGTATTTGCTTGTGTGACTGCAGGGCTATGATTAGTTATCTGCTTCCCATTAAGCTTCTTGCAGGGAACCTTAGGATATGCCCACCCTTCATGTGAAACACAGACAGGGGCCAGTAAACATTTATGGGGAGCTTCAATAAAGGGGACATTTTAAAATATAATATTAACCTCTGTCCCAAAGTGAAACCAGCACTATATACTAGTCATTTTTGGCTTTTTAAATTTATGCTATATATTTCCTTTAAGGGTAGCGTGTGGTTTTATTTGTGACCTTCTCTTTGTTTTTCTCTGATAAACAACTCCAGCATCCTCAAAGAGCAGCCGGCAAGACCAGAGACAAACCCAATTTCAACCAGTTTTTTGAAAATCACAGACACATCATTATTTCTATTTCCATCTTGAAATGAGAACCTAAATGAGAACCTAAATAGTCTGTGCATGGGCTATACCAGTGGCATTGCTACTCCTGCTGTAATGACCGTGCAGCAATAATCTCCTGCTTTATTGTCAAAAAGAATGGCTGTACAGACAGTACAAGAAAGAATACTATTCTTAAGATGCTTTGTGAATTCACACCTGAAGAAAATATAATAACAGGTCCTGAACATTTCCTTTGTAAGTCTACTCACCTAAGAAAAGTCTTACCTATGGCTTACTGGTTTCCTGTTTTTATATGGCTAATATGGCACCACCCTTGGTCTTAGTTGTTCCATGCATTCTTCCAAACATGAATCCACTTTATTTTTATAGAAGGTATGCAAAACTAAAAACAGCAACATTTAATGGATGAGACCAGACTGAAGGTTGATTATACATCTCTTTTGCTTAGTAACTGTTGTGTAAAATCTCATGATTCCCAGTGATGTTTGTGGGAGCAGTGTTTTGTTTGGATTCTATGTCACTTGCTTTTGGCTCATTATAAGTCTACACTTAGGGGCAGATTTATCATTGGTAAAATTTCGAATTAAAAACAATTCGAAATTCGACCATACGAATAAAAGGGAAGTAAAATCCTTCGAATTCGACTATCGAATTTGAAGGATTTTACCGCAATGCGATCGATCAAATGATCGAATAAAAAAAATTAGATTGGAACGATTTAATCAATTGATCAAATTTTTTTTATTCGATCAAAACTGATGATTCCCAATTCGGTAGCTTGGTTCTGGTGAAGTAGGTGGTTGAATAAAAATTTAAAGGGGAAGTTATTCGACCATCGAATACTCGAATAAAATTTTATTTGAATATTCAAATTATTCGAATTTGAATATTCGATGGTCAAATATGTCTTATTTGCATATTAGAAGATTCTAATTTATATTAAATTCGATCAAACTTCGAATTATTCACGTGAATTTTGTAAATCCTCCCCTTATTGTCTGTGATAAGAACACTTGGAATGGAGAGAGATATAAAGAGACACGTCACATTCAGGAACTTTTGAAAGAAAATGAGTTACAAGGACCATGTTGCAGCCACTCCTTGGCATGCAATGTGCTGCAGCAGGATTTGAACAGTTCTTATCAGATTAGTGGCTGTAATGTGGATTGCGCCTGGGGGTGGGGAAGGATTGTGGGGCCTCAGCCTGGGAACTTGATTGCAGAAAAACACATCAAACCTGTGTCTGACTCATGAGTTACACCTTTGCCTGAAGACTCCTGAGGGAGATATTGTAAGCTCTCCAGTAGTAGTATAGTAATATGCAGCCTGTATCAGATGTCTAAAGTATTAGACAAAATAATAGACTCAGCTGAATAACCTTGTAACTAAAACATCCCATATTGGCAAAGTTGTATGGCATCTAAAATATATCATCCATGATTTCTAAATTTAAATCACATCAGCCTAAATTGCAAATTCTTGACAACTGACGGCAAATTAGTGGTAAAACATATAAAGCCAAAGGAGGCTATTTTTGGGTCAGCCCCATCGTGTATTCAGACATGTTGCTATATTTCTTGCTTGTTCTTTCCTTTTTGTGTTCATGTTTATGTGAGGTTAGAGAGATAGCAGTGTAACTGTATATGGTGTGCATGGTATATGGCTAAAGTCTCTACATTATATCTAAACAGTTAAGTTGGACCCTGTGAACCATTACATGAACTATTACAAACTACAGAAAGAAGAAAATGAATTGAAATAATTCAGAAACAAAAAAAATTTAATAAAAAGACCAACTGCAGGTTGTCTGCAAGGCACTAAAAGTAAATTTAAACTCAAACTGCCATAGTATCTAGTTACACCATAATGCACTTATATTTGTAGGAGCCCACCCTACATGGGTATAAGGGGTCTAAATGTATTGTACTGGAAATTAAATGCTTTACAGATTCACACACAGAGCTATTTTTTAACCTGAGACTGTTAGTTTCACAATAGACTATCTCTGTAGAACATTGTGTAACATATTAGTAGTAGTAGTATTATAGTAATAATGAACTTAATTCTTGAGTATCACAAACAAGCTAACTTCTGAAATTGTACCCTGATTAAATTATAAAATGGTTGTAGCAGGTCAGGTGGGTGAGTAATAAACCCCATGATTGAAAACCAGTGAATTCAGAACTAGGCCTAATCATTACTTTGGAAGGGTATGCCTAAATTATTTGCCAGTCCCAGGCCATTAGGTTTATCATGATCCAGTCATGGGATAATTCCTATTTATTCTACTTGGTTGCATGAAATACAGTCAGGAATAGCCCATCATCACCCTAATGACAAATTTGTCATGTCAGTGAGATATGTATTGTTGCTTTAAGTTGACCAGCATTAGCTCTCAGATCTTAAGAGTTGCCCCCTGTGAACAATATCTAGCCAGTGTCTAGTCCATAGTACAGCTGTGGTATTATCAGGTTACCCAAACCTTTAAAATCAATGAAGACTATGTAGCTTTGGGGGGTTTTAGTGCAGCAGGTGTGATCTTACTGGAATCCTCTGTGGCTTCCTCCAGGATGTACTGGTGCTGAGCTTTATAGAAGCCACAGCTGGAGCTCAGACTGCAATTGTGCAGGTGCCTATTGTAAGTTAACTCCTTTCACTGCCAAAAACAATTTAAAGTGAACACACACCAAACATCCCTCCATCAGCCTAGGTATGATCCCCCCTGTCTGCCCTTAATGGAAATGTGTGGCTTGGTTGTCTTTTAGTTGTGGCTCAGAGACAGTGGAAGAGCTGAAGTCGTAGAATTCCGAACAGCAGCAGCTGGTGAGTCTGCACACCTCACTTCTACCAACTAACAGCAAACTCAGTTCCACAGTGGAAAGTTTACTGACAATAAGATTGACATTTGACTTTCCAAATTGCTATATAGCAACACAGTAGGATGCAAATATTCATAGTATATTGCTTGTTCAAACAATTCTGGTGAGAGGTTTATTAGGGATGTAACAACAAGAGCCTCCCCTAAAAAAAATTAAGGCCTTCACCATGTCCTCATGACCCACATGCACCAGTTCCAGTGTGTCCCCTATCCTACAGTCTCCTCATCTACATACATAAATGTTTTATATATATATATATATATATATATATATATATATATATATCAACCCATTATCAATATACTCAAGACACTGAGACACTTTGTGCATATAGCTACTAAAAAAATGCCTTACCCTTTAAACAACAGGGATTGTTTGTCCATATATTGCAATATATTTAAGCTGGCCAACTACGTCAAAGTCATCCCATATCTGGCCAGTCCTACACTCAATTTTCATCTGATTCATTAAGAATTCTATTGCTTCATTATACATTTTACAAAGGGACAACATTTTTTTACCTGCAACTTACTTGCTGCTTTCAAAGTAAAACTCCCAATCATGGATGCCCTTTTATTAGACACTAGTGGGATCACCTGACTATAGCTGGGAAGGGTGGCGGCTACAACAGAGAGCTGGTCACTGCTCCAGTATAACTCGAACAAACACGGAAAAGTTGTACTCACCACTGATTTTTTTAGTAGCTATATGCACAAAGTGTCTCAATGTCTTGAGTATATTGATAATGGGTTGAGTGCAGAGGACCTTTTGTATTTGTCTATATGTATTTTGTGGTCACAGCCTCATTGCACCCCCGCCTAATGGTTTTTAAAATCAGTGGTGAGCACAACATTTCCTTGTTTGTTTGTATATATATATATATCCTTGCGCCTATGAAAAATTAAACTAATTGAAAGAATACACCTCTTACATATATCTGATTTGTGAGAAAAGAGTAAAACAGACCAAAAAACTATCCTAATGTGCAGTTTAGGGATTAAACACTGGAGACCCTAGTACAGAAACTGAACCATTTCTAATTTGAAGTAGAAATGAAAGCTCTGGGAATCATACAAACTTATTTTACCTACAAAGCAAGAGACTGGTTATTTTGGTTTGCATCAGTCAAGAACAAACCGGGCCCCTGTAGCTTGTGCTAAAGCACATGAACCCTTTTTTTTCACCATGGCCTTCAAGATTTGCTGGCTTTTATCATAAGAAAGCATCTCAGTGCAGCTTTATAATTGCTTTACCTTTTACATTTCTCACAGGACAAGGATGCACAGGCACAATTATGTAAACAATCCTGAAAACTAAACAGTGGTGACCACAGAGGTTCAAGTTGTGAATCAGATGATGGACAGGCAGGTGTCTGGATACTTATGGATACATATTATTTGTGGAAATAATTACTACCATTAGAACTAGACAGAACAGAAGTGTGAGCTTTAGTAGAGATCTAGAACCTTTTTAACTAATGGGAATCAGTTGGGCAACAGGTAAGGAGCCCGCATTCAAGCTGTTCATTCTAAATACCTGAATGTGTACAAAGCTACTTAAGCTAGACAAATGGATCTGTGAAATTTGTTGAAAATGTGGTACTATACTGAGCACATTTTATAGAACACAAGGCATAAGAACTGCAATGACTACAGTGGACTTTATAGAGGATCTATCACCATTGTGCCAGAATTCTCAGATATATAATATTCTATCCAACAATTTTATGCTTTACTAAACAGTGCATTGTTTTTACAGAACAGGTCCTGATATTGTTAATGACAGCGTTCTTTTAATTTCTTTTGATATGTCCAACATTTTTATTATCCTTTGAAGACATAACTTACTCCCGTATAATCAGCAGAGGGATCTGCCGTAACACAATAATAGGATAATGCTTCTATATGTTGGAATCAATTAAGTCAGGGGTGCCCAAAATGTTGATCGAAATCTACCAGTAGACACGGTCAACAAATAACTTGTCTGTATAACCCTCATATTTTATGCTTTTCATCCAGATATTTATTACATAATAAATATTTTTTTGTCAAATATAGCTATATATATTGTCTCAAAGCAGTATTTAAGTAATATTTTACATGGAACAAAATGCTAACAATGTTATTATGGATGATTGTCGATCATAATGGGAAATCGTGCCTAAAATAGACCTTGCATTAATAAAGTATGGGCATTCCTGAATTAAGTCAAGTGGTTATATAAGTGGTTATATTATGTGTAGCCTATTCCAGAATTCCAACATCTGCTGTAAAAAAATTGTATGTGCACAACTTACACCTCGAATGTCAGTATGAGTCTGACAGAATAGAGAGTAAAGTTGACCATAGGAACAGTGATATTATTGTACAAATTGAAGTTTTGTATGATATTTGGTGTGTGTATTGTGGGAGAGAAGGCGACCAATATCCAAGGCTTTTGTTGCTATCAGTCACTTCTTCTCCCACTGCACTTGCCAATCATCAACAATCGGCTCCTTTGAGAAACCTGAACATCGCAAAACATTAATGCTGAAACGTCAAATAGAGGGAGAATTCTTTTGTTTCTACCTGCATATCTGATAATTTAGCTCTTAATGTTAGTAGAGAAAACAAATGATCTTAAGGCTTGTGAAACACAGGCAGATTCGGGGAGATTTAGTCACCTGGCGACTAATCGCCTCTTCTTTTGGGCGACAAACTCCCCAAACTGCCTAAAGCACATGTGGGGCTTCGTTATCCGAAGTTACCTCACAAGGTAGGTAAGGTGGGTTCAGAAAACACAAGAACAGGCAGGTAAGGCAAGACTATCAAAAGTCCAATGGCAAAGTACCAAGGGATTAAAGAAGTCCAAGTAAAGGTCATGGAAGGCAGATTTCTAGGTGTAGGATATCATGGTAAAGACTTAAACAGCAAGGTCAATAGTACACACAGGCAGATTGGACACATAAACTTTCACCATTGGCATAATTGTGTTTAAATATTTAAATGTCATGCCATTTGCAGACAGTGCTCCAGTTGGGGCAGAGTAAAGATCTTATTCTCCACTCCACAACGGCATGGTCCCTACTGGGCAAATTTATAGAGGCACTGGATGCAAATACTAAGGAACACTGGACTGGAAAGCAATACTCTTAGTACTTATTCACTAACTATCCAACACAAGGTGCTGAGCCCAGTGCTCTGCAAAGCAAATTTGCAAAAAATACGGCAGTTTGTTTTATTTTCTTTGCCATGCTAGGGGGAGCAAAAAAGTCAGTTTTAGGGAAGGTATTTGTGCCCTTTAAAGCAATATTGCTTAATAAATATATTCCTCAGCGCTCTAGGACCATGAGCTTCAACATCCTCCATGATACTGTATGTGTAACCCTGGCTCCATGTTCTTTGTTCATGCAGTGGGAAGCGAATGCATTACACAATGTTTTCCATATAAGTATGTCCTCTTATGTCTAATTACAATATTTTGTAATGAATCCAGAATTAAACATTAATCACTGTATGTAACCAGTGTCGGACTGGGATGCCAGGGGCCCATCAGAAAACCTTAGACCAGGGGCCCAACTTTCCAAACTATTATTCCTTCTCTCCTCACTTAACCTCTTTATTCTCCTTTTCTTTTAGATCTACTTACTATACTCTATTCTTCCATTATTAAGCCTCTTTTTCCACATAAAGAAATAGGGAATGAACATGAAATAGGCCAAATTGTTAGAAGCAAGAGGCCCACTGACACCTGGGCCCACCGGGAGTTTTCCTGGTATCCCTGTGGGCCAGTCCAACACTGTATGTAACTTAACAAGTTTAGGCCACCTACTTTATAGAACTAGGGGATGTAGTGAGATTCCTTTTAACATCTTATTTGTGGCAATACAATTGCCAGATTTTTCATAAGCTTTGGGGACACAAGTATGCAGTAGGGCCAGTTACTGAACAATTTAGATCATATGAAACCTGATTTAAAGTGGATTTTCTTGTCACATAAATATAACAATATGAAATGAAAATTTCTCCACTGTCCGTCAGCACCCCTGAAGCCAGGTACAGAGGGATGCAAAATCCTTTGTGTGCTCACTTCCATATAAGAAAACAGAAACCGGTTCCTATTTGTATAAGAAGAGGCTTTAAAGACAACAAAGTCAAAGTTCTGTCAGGGTAAGTGATGAGGAACTGAGGGAGGATTAGGCTGATTTGTGTGGAGTAGGAGGAGGGCTTGGTCAGGAAGTTACCATGGAAAGTTGGAATCCAGCACAACAGGTGCGCTGGAATATCTTCATTTCAAACCCACAGAGACTAAACAGGGGAAATGTCAAGGGCAGAGACTTGGCAGGGCAGAACATGGAGGGGCAGAAGCTGTGAAAGGAGGGTGAAGGCAAAAACAATATTGTAAGCTGGAAGTTTGCCAAGGTCACAAGTTATATATATTACATATCAGTGAGATATATATGTATTTATGTATATGAATTGTATAATCAAAAATAGCTAGATGAATAAATAAAAGTAAACCAGAGTTTCAAGCATAGTGACCCCTTTTGGATTATGATATGCAGGGCCAGATTTTCAATGGGCGCCCCTAGGCCTGTCGTTTGTTGCCCCTGTCCCCTCAGCTTTATTCTTGCAAATTTTTGGACCAATGGAGATTGGTGCACGGGACATTTAAAAAAAACTTTTTATCTCCAGTGCATCCCCAGAGTTTCTGAAGCAATGTGGGCGTGGTTGGGAAGCATGCCCCCCTAAAATCCTGCTGCCCTAGGCCCGAACCTTGATGGCTTTTCCACAAATCTGGGCCTGATGATATGATTACTGATGATTTAAGGGTACTGATGTTGGGAGGTTGCAGACTTCTCCAACAATATCCATCATGCATTACACATCTGGAGCACCAGGGTGTGTGAAGGTGATCTACTCTTACCCAATGACAACTCTTCCCCCATAAGCCTGACCTTTTCAGAATTCAGTTGGGATTAGTTCCCCAAGCATGGTTAATGGCTTTGACACGGCTGCCCTAGGACAGAGGTCAATAACTAAGGTAGCCTCTGGAAAATGGGGACTAATGAATACTAAATGCAAAACAGAAGGAAAATGTATCCCCTGTCTGAAAACATATTTTCTGTGTGTCTGGCACTAGTTATAGACTTCTCTTTAAGCCAAAAGGACACATTCTCTTAAGTGGGGAAAGTTTCAAAGTGCAAAAAATTAGGCCAAAGTGCTGTTTAGTCCTACAATGCTAATAATCAGCCTGTTCATTGTGGGAAAGATAAGCATTTTTCCATGGACAGCCAGTTTAAATGTCACAATTGTGCAACCCTTAGCATGCCAGAACCTGCACCTATTCCTTAGTAAATGAGCCTAGAGCCTTTCCATTTTAACAGGTAAAAATGGGTTCAAAAGCTGTTTGTTGTTGTTTTATAATCTTTATTTCAGCGGCTGCTGGAAGTGACACAGTTAATTTTCTTCCTTTAAGCTTCAGTACAGCTACATAAGAGCACTGTTTCCTCCTCACTGTGTGATGACAGGCAGGTAGGTGTAAGTTATTTTGGTGACCCATGAGAAGGGTTACTAGTGACTCCCACAATCACAGTGTATGCAAGTTCTATCATGCTTATCATGAAGAGTGGATCCCATCCATGCTGGTGACAACAGTAGAAATAAATTCTAAGGATAACTGGATAAGTCTTCATAATCCTCCTATAACCTTCCTCATGCCTTCCAAAGAGTAGCGCTTCTAAGGTTATAGAGCTGGATTGAATAAATAATAATAATATAAAACTGCTTTTTGTTCTGTATACTACAGTATAGTACAGTATAATGTATCTATTTCCAGCAAACAAGTATATTATTAAATTAAACTTTTAAAATAATTCAAAGGACAGTTAGCAACAATAATTTAAGTTATTTCAGCCAAATTTAATAAACAGGTGTTGAACATTACAAAGGGTTCAAGGGCTTTCTGCAAATATCATTACTTGCACAAAAAGTAAATTGGATTCCAAATGTTATCTAAATTCACATTTGAACCTGATAAGACCTCTAAACAACCATGGGTGCAGCTAGAAACTCACTGTATATCACATTCCAAAAAAATGGTTTAGTGCTCCATATTACCCCACCAGAAATAGTTCCCAGTAAGCACCAACTTCATAATATTACCTTTCACTATCACTACTTTTATCATCTACCTGAATGTGTCCTTGGTACAACATAAAAGTGGATATTTACAGTGGTATGCAGGCTTCCAAATGCCCATACCTCCCATGACTTAAAAGATATAAAATCAGGCCAATGACCTGATTTATGCAAACATGCCCAGATCCATTCAACCCTCTTATAGCTTCTTCTAAGTAACACCCAATTAAGGACTGTTCAGCGTAAACTGGGACAATTGGGAGAGTATGAATTTCTGGGGAGTAAGAAAATCTTTTGTTTTTTCTCTTCTGTGAGACCCGTGTATTTAAAGGGGTTGTTCATCTTTGAGTTAACTTTTAGTATGATGTAGAAAGTGATATTCTGAGATGTTTTACAATTGGTTTTTATGTTGTATTATTTATGAGTGAAAATAGCTTTTTATTCATCAGCTCTCCAGTTTCACTGGTCCTAATTGTCCAAAGTGTGTGGTCTTACAGAACATTTGTTTTTAGATAAGGTAAGTGACCCCATTTGAAAGCTGGAAAGAATCAGAAGATGACAAATAATGTAAAAGAAAATGGCAACCAACCAAAAGGTTGATTAACATATTAAAAGTTAACTTAAAGGTGAACCATCATTTTAATATAATGAACTCCTCTAAAGCACCTTCAGTCTGTTATTGCCAAGCTTTTTGTATCCTGCGGTCTCTATTTGGCATTGATATGATTTTCAGCCCAAATCTACTAATTGTCAACTGCCATAATTAGGACAAACATCTTTTTTGGCCTCTGAGACAGGAAGTCTGATGTGACCACATCTTCAGCGGGTATAAGAAATATGTATGATATAAATATGTATCACTAGCTCTTTGTTAATCTAAAGTTGTATAGTTATGTTTTGCGTTTAAAGTTGCACCCAGGACAGAAGCTTCCAATCATTTTCAGAAAGCATTTAAGATAATGTTTTTTGTCTCTTTCATAAAGGCATTTCTGGCATTCAGCAGGATAACCTCTCGGGTGTCCAAAATGCCGTTTCTACAGTTGAAAATGAGTGAACCACTGACCTACTTCCCTAAGTCTGTCACCATCTGGAGTGTGGTATTCCAACCCCAAAGAGGAGCAAAGTGACCTGCTTCACATCACCTGTTTTGTATCAATCATGCAGGTCAGGAAACTGAAATAAGGAAATACAGTATACAGTCATATGAAAAAGTTTGGGAAACCCTCTCAGCCTGCATTATAACTTACACCACTTTCAACAAAAAAGATAATGGTGGTATGTCTTTCATTTCCCAGGAAAATCTGAGTACTGGGGTATTTTCTGAACAAAGATGTTTAGTGAATCAGTATTCAGTTGTATGAAATTAAATCAAATGTGAAAATGTGGATGTGCTAATTTGAATGCATATAACTGCTCAATACTGATTACTGGCAACACCAAATCGGTTGGATTAGCTTGTTAAGCCTTGAACTTCATAGGAAGGTGTGTCCAATCATGAGAAAGGGTCTTTAAGGTGGCCAATTGCAAGTTGTGCTTCTGTTTGAGCTATCTCAGAGGTTTAAATTGTCAGTTTCAACTGTAAGGAATGTAATCAGGAAATGTGTGGCCACGGGCTCAGTTGCTGTAAAAACCAGGTCTGACAGGCCAAGAAAAATACAGAAGTGGCATATGCGAAAGATTGTCAGAATGGTTACAGACAACCCAAAGATCACCTCAAAAGACCTGCAAGAACATCTTGCTGCAGATGGTGTATCTGTACATCTTTCTACAATTCAGTGCAATTTTCACAAAAACATCTAATATTAACCTAATATTAACAAATGCTTCAGGATAATTTTCAAGCATCAGTTACAAAGTTGAAATTATGCAGGGATAGGATATTCCAACAAGTCAATTACCCTAAACACACTTTGAAATCTACAAAGGCATTTATGCAGAGGGAGAAGTACAGTATTCTGGAATGGCCATCACAGTCCCTGATTTAAATATCATCGAAAATCCATGGGATGATTTGAAGCAGGCTGTCCATGCTCGGCAACCATTAAATTTAATTTAACTGGAGAGATTTTGTATGGACGAATGGTCAAAAATACCATCATTCAGAATCTAGACACTCATCAAAGGCTATAGGAGGTGTCTAGAGTCATTTGCAAAAGGAGATTCAACTTAGATTCAACAAAGTATTGATGTAATATCTCTGTTGGGGTGCCCAAATTTATGTACCTGTGTAATTTTGTTATGATGCATATTGTATTTTTTCTGTTAATCCAATAAACTTTATTTCCCTTCTGAAATAGTCCTGTTTACATAAGGCATGTTATATATTAAAAGGAAATTGCTACTTTGAAAGCTCAGCAAGGATTATTATTGTTATTTACGATACCAGAAAACCTGAATTGTTGGAACATAAACTTGTCAGTCTTGATTCTTATTCAGAACACTTGTAATCCTAATGTCCTTCTATTCATCTGCCATTCCTGTAATTATTCCAATATCATATAATCCTTTAGTTGTCCTTAAGAGGTGGATAACTAACCATAACGGAGGTTATTCACTGACTGAATGTCACGCACAATGAAATGTTATTCTTTTTACTGACTTGTACACTCCGTTTTCCAAACTGTGTGTATGAATGATATAGGAACCAAGATTGTAAACTACACCAGGGCAGGGACTGATGTGAATGATATATAATCTCTGTAAACCACTGCTGAATGTGTGTGTTCCATATACAGTAAGTAAAGGATAAAAATAATAATAATAATAAAACTTCCTGACTGACAGGAAAATGTTAACATGATAAAATCAAACTAGTGGGTATCCTTCAAAATGTATCAAAACACGGAGCACCAGACAGTGTTATGGTCCTTAAAACAGTCCAAATGTATTAATCTTCACAGATTTAGAATAATGGAGAGAAAAAAATATATTTTTCAACACTGTTTCCATTCCATAAACCATGTCAGTTGTTTTCAGACAAAAAATATGTGCATTCCATTATGATGATCAGTTCACTGTTACTGTGAGGTGAAGAGAGTGCCTTTAGATAATTAAAGATTTTGCAATGCTTCATTTTTTGTAATGAATTTTTCCTGTTACAAATAAAATAAACTTGTATGCAGGGGTCACCTTTCTTGACATGCATCTGCTAGCAGGTGTTTATTTTTAGGGATAGGCCTTTGGTTTTGAATCACTGCCCCTGAACCTCTATCAAATCAATGATATTATCACTAGTTAGTTCCTAGCATCTTTTCTCTACCAACTACAGTTATAGATATGGGGTACTTAAAATGGAAATATAATAATCTCACCCAATATAGTACATAAAGTGTGCTATAAATGGTGAGCTTGGCATAGTTGCACCTTTTAACATAATTTCCGGTCACAGACTTGATAAACAAAAGCAAAGAATTAAAGCAGGTAGGATTTCAACCCTCAGCGAAGAAGCCTAGGAGAAATATTGTGTCATTTGTTGTATGTTTGATGCTTTTCATTTAAGTAAACAAGATGTATACAGTATTTGTTTAATGATACAGGTAAACAACTCTTATGCTTCAACCCTACCATTGATAGCATTTATTCAGTGTATCATAGGCTACCTGCTGGCACTTTGTAACATTGGCTTGGGTAACTAGTATGTCAGCTGCTCATAGTCCACACTCATGAGCAATTGTTTATTGGACCAACAGTAAAAACACATTTAAGGTAACAAAGCAATACCGCTTTACTGAGCTTCTCTACCATCTAGTATGGTCACTATCCAACCTCCCAACCACCACCATACACACACCTTGCTGCATGATACAGTGTGTGTGCTTTAATAATAGAGGTGAATACCTCTGTACAAGGAGTCAATATATTTGTCCATGTTTTTACGTCAAAGAGCCATTGAGCTACATTTCAAAAGGATCTGCAAGGCCGCTGACAATGAAAGACTGGGTTACTTTAGCATTCTTCCTCTAAGTTAAACTAACCATCCCATTCCTTGTCAGCAGGAAATTTATGATGTAGCCTGACAGGTTTTTCCGCAGTGTTTTATTAATTCCTTTTGAACAGTCCCCTAAGAAAATCTTCTGCATGACTTCTTGAACAGTAAAGTCCCAGGCCTCTTTTTCTTTATTGAGAGTTGAATTCCCATTGTCACCTTTCAGAGCCTCATATTTAAATGCGCAGTATTGCATTGTGGATAGAGTTGATATATATAGCATGAGCAATCATAGTAATACTTGTGCCTAAATACCATTCAAAAGTGACTTTATGTGCAGGACACGGGAATTATTATCCCTATTAGTTGTGGGATGATGCAAGAAAGTCAGTGGATTTTACTAACCTATATATGTATCTGGTATATGATACATGCAATCAAGATCCAAAACACTATAATGAAAAGCAGCAGAGACTTCCACATACTGTAATATTGTTGTAATGCACTGCTGAAAATGATATCCCCCTAATTTAACCGAAGCTCTGTGTAATCCTGTCACAACCAGAATTAAATACTTGTTGCTTATTATTTCAGTTAAAGAGGACTTACATGTAGTAAGAGGGCAATGATCCCATAGAGGAGTGTATAAACTAACCAGTAGAAACATTGGGTTTTGGTGTCAGGCCCCAAACCTACAGTTAGAGGGAGTAGATTAAACCATAACAGCAAAGATAAAGAAGGACTTGCTACAATTCCAACATGATGGTTCAATAAATTAAAAGAGTATATGTTTATTGAATTTTCCATTAAGGCCTGATATGTAACGCAGTCAATGACCTATACTTTGTCCCATGGGTGGGTTTTAAAGGAGAACTGAACTAAAAATCTTTGGGTGCTGCCAAAATGTAAGGCACCCCCAATGATTGTAATAGCTTTCCAGATACCCAGGGTCATGCTAAAAACTGTACAGTATTGCTGCAGAAGTTTCCAGTCACCATCTTTTTATATTGTATCTTTGTTCTGGTCCAGGCAGGAGTATGAGTATAAAAGAGAAACAGTTTTTTGCTGTACTGAGCAAGCCCCTGCCAATGCTCCAGAGCCTTTTTTGCTCGTGAGCCACATTTAAATTTAAAAAAGAGTTGGAGAGCATGGCCAGAACTAGGGGTAGGCAGAGTAGGCGGCTATTCTGTTATAGAAAAAAATTAAGGGATATACTATATGACTTTCCTAAGTTTGACCATTTTGTTCACCCCTAGCTCTCTAAAGTAGGCAACCCAAGTAATTTAAAGATGAAAGAGAATTCCCAAATCAGAGTCATTCTTACCATCTCTACGTCAGTCATCTCATTATTTAATAATTAATTGAAATTACAATTTTGGGTCAATGTGCAATTTCTACTTGCTAATGTTATACTGTAGTTCTACTGTAGTCAAACCAAAGAATGACCAATGCTACTATTTAGAGCAAAAGAAAATGGTTTATTGCCTTTGCAAATGATTGTATGACACCAGCAGCAAGGACAACAGTGAAGGGACTGGCTGTGAGATGTCAAGTTCAGTAAAGTAAAAGAGAAATAATGCTCACCACTAAACAATTTTAAACTATTATTCTAGGGTGCAATGATAATACAAGCACAAAATTCATACAGACATAAATTCATTTTTTTAATTACCTTTATGCACACAATATCTTAATGCCCTAAATATATTTATATGGGTGCATACATTGGTTTTCTTGTCTTTTCTTTGAGACTGTTGTCGTCAAATCCTAATTGCACCCCATCCTAATGGTTTAAAATTGTTAACTGGTGAGAAATATAAATCGGATATTGCTGTACTACAGCTCTCAGCATATCTTAACCACTGACAACGATAATGTGTATTTGGAGTTGACCTGATGGTTTCTTGGATGTTCTGCTGCTCATCATGTTAGGGTACGAAAGGGTCACTGTGGAATTATCCATAAAGACAAATGAAATTAGGATCACATTCCCTTTATCAAGTTTGAGGGATATTGTCAGAGGTCTATACGATAGTAACTATAATGTGCAAAGTCAGGACATATTCACCTGGTTTCTTGGATGTTCTGCTGCTCATCATGTTAGGGTCCAAAAGGGTCACTAATTATCCATAAAGACAAATGAAATTAGGATCACATTCCCTTTATCAAGTTTGAGGGATATTGTCAGAGGTCTATACGATAGTAACTATAATGTGCAAAGTCAGGACACATTCACCTGGTTTCTTGGATGTTCTGCTGCTCAACATGTTAGGGTCCAAAAGGGTCACTGTGGAATTATCCATAAAGACAAATGAAATTAGGATCACATTCACTTTATCAAGTTTGAGGGATATTGTCAGAGGTCTGTATGATAGTAACTATAATCTGCAAAGTCAGGCCATATTCACCTGGTTTCTTGGATGTTTTGCTGCTCATCATGTTAGGGTACAAAAGGGTCACTGTGGAATTATCCATAAAGACAAATGAAATTAGGATCACATTCACTTTATCAAGTTTGAGGGATATTGTCAGAGGTCTATATGATAGTAACTATTGGGGGTAATGTAATAAAAGGCACTAAATTTGCCCAGGGGCAATAACCCATTACAACCAATCAGCAGGTAGCCTTTACTGGTCACCTGTTTAAAAGCAAGCATCTTATTGGTTGCTATGGGTTACTGTCCCTGGGCAAACTTAGTGCCTTTAATTACATATGGGGGATAATGTGCAAAGTCAGGCCATATTCACCTGGTTTCTTGGATGTTCTGCTGCTAATCATGTTAGGGTATGAAAGGGTCACTTTGGAATTACCCATAAAAACAAATGAAATTAGAGTCCCATTCACTTTAACAACAAGTCTGAGGGACATTGTCAGAGGTCTATAAGATAGTAATTATGTCAGGCCATATTCCCATAAGGTCTCAGGGGCCAACAGTGGTTCAAGATCTCTTGTCCAATGCTGGGAATTGTTCCTGGCTGTAAAACTTTGCGAGTAACTGGTTAACATTCTACATTCTATGAATATGACATTAATTTCCAGTTACTTTACAAATACTCCTTAACTTCTTGCTAAGTGATAATAAACAGCACTGTCCTTTCTTAGATAAAAGCTTACCCAAATTCTGTCTAAAATGTCAAAAAAATGAAACCACACAGACAAACTGTTCCGCCAGGCAACTGAAAGAGGAACTCACTCCTGATGTTATCTACCAGTGAAGTTATGCTATCTTTACTTTTCCTCTCACCTCAAGTTTGACCATCCCAATCTTCTCTCATCTCCACACCGACCATGTTTATAAAAACTGACTAGTCTGAAACTCAGAATAGTGTGTTAAAGTTCCAAACATATCAGCAACACACATCTTTCTTCTGCAAAGACTTTATCAGGCCAATCTGACACTTGGAAAGCAATGATATGAGTAAGCACATTTTATAGAAATATCATGTGTAGTATGGTCCGCAATCCTGAATAAGCTATTGCCAGATGTGAACCATCTATATTTTAATATACTGTATAATGTGTTTAGCAAAACGGTCACATTTTAGCACACCCGTGCAGCTGTGGCTTATGGGTCATGGGGTATGCCCTGGCTCTTATAATATCTTTTATTGTCAGAGATTATAAAGCTCTTAGCCTTTATTCACTCGGTTCTTACATGCTTATCGTAATCCATGGACCAGGACATGTACATTCAAACAGTCACTTTTTTCAAACAGTTTACTCTTTGAAAAATCACATTTAGGCTGGAGATTATTTGCCAAGTGATAAATCTTTACTGCTGTGGGCAACTAATCCCCCTGAAATGCCTTCCCACCGACAAGAATGAGAATTGCAAGTGGTATGGCATGTGCGTTACTTTGTTTTCCGAAGTCGCCCAAAGTTTCCTCTCAAGGAAACTTCAGGCGATTTCAGAAAATTAAGTGACATTTTGTGGAGTTAGTCACCAGCAGCAGTGAAGATTTATCATTTGGCGACTAATCTCCCTGTGTGCCACCAGCCTTATGTACACTTATTTTACATTACCTCAATAGGACAATATAAAAAGTGGAAATAGCTTTTGATAAGCGATATTAGGAGCTGTGTCACAGCAGTTGAAGAATGAAGAGTATGATACTGTATAATAGCAGGAAGGACAATGGTGAAAGAACTAGCTGGGAGATGTCCAGTCCAGTAAAGCAAAAGGGAAATTTACGTTCACCATTATACAATTTCAAACTGTTAGGCAGGGATGCAAAGATGATACAAGCACAAAATGCATACAGACAAAAATAGGAGTTTTTGGAATTCTCTCTATGCACAAAATTTCTTAATGCCTAAATATATTGAGACAGGTGCATACACTGAATTTCTTTGTGTGAATTATGTTGTAAAAACCCTAATTGCACCCAACCTAATGGTTTAAAATTGTATACTGGCGAGCACAACTTTCTCATTCACTATACTTTATATACTGTAGGAGCAGTGACCAATGTTGTGGCTCCCATTAACAACCACTTCAGTCAGGTGGTTCCTGTGGTGTCCAATAAATAGGAAAACCATTTGAGAATTTCAACCTTGGAAAGCAAGTTGCATGTATACTTTGTCCCTGTGTATAATATACAGTATAATGAAGTAACAGAATTCGTAATGAATCAGATGAAAGTCAGTGTAAAACTGGCCAGACTAGGTAAGATTTTGATGTAGTTGGCCAGCTTGAATATATTTAGTCCATCGACAGCACTCCAATTACTTATTAAAACCACCTTTATTGTTTGCAATTATTTGCATGGCAGTACAGCAACATGATGCAACGTTTCGAGTGGCACCCCACTCTTTATCAAGCATCAGGCATGATGCATAGTAAAACTATGGCAGAGGGGCCCCAACTCCAACACCAGATATAATAGATGTGATGTAATGGAGGTGTCAGGTGGCCGCTTGATTCTGGGTGAAAGCTGTCAGTTTACTATCTTCTAAATTAGTACTGCCTAGTGTCTTATCTTGTTATATTTACAAGATATACTGTAGTTGATGACTTTGTCCCAAGTGTGATAAGAGTAAAGTACAAAACACATCTTTGCTTTGCTCATGCACTTAATGAGCCAACTATGTCCTGATGACTTCAGTGAATAATGAGCTACACAACAGAAACTTCCATAGCCATTTCACTTGAAGAAATACAGGCTTAGACCAATGCCACACTGTGATTTTACTGCCACTATGCTAATGTGAACAGTGAACAGCTAATGAAAACAGTGACTGGCAAAACATCCCACTCTGCTGTTTATCTGCAAATAGATACATGGGAAATATTCTGTTTTAGACAGATATGCTGGTGACTTCTCAGAACCACTGAAGCTATTTATTCTGAGATGTGGCCTACCTGTCACCTCTGATTCTTAAGCTCAGTACTGGCCTTTTCAAAACCATGGCATGGCTCTCCACGCTTTATTGAAGACAATATGAGCTTAGCAATGTTTGCCCACTACAGCTAAACTTGTCTAGTAAAAAACTGATTTCATCTACACACTAATAACAGAATAAAAAAGGATGTTACCAAATGCTGGGAAAGCATCTCAGATAAGCTCTAAGGCAGTTAGTAAGAAGTTTATCTCGTGCAGAAATTCTGCCTTTGTTTCCATTTTGATAATTATCAGATTGGAGAAGCTGTGTGAACAGA
>CM044448.1:72443308-72513615 GCA_024363595.1 Xenopus borealis | reverse complement strand
TATTCTGTGTAAAATGCACAATCCAAAGTGGCTTCATCTGTATATATATATATAATTATTCAAGAGGGACCAGCACTTCGTATTTTCAATCACCAAGTGTTTATTATCGCATCACTGTGCATCCTGCGATAATAAACACTTTGTGATTAAAAATACGGAGTGCTGGTCCATCTTGAATAATCTTGCACCCACTACAAGAGGATTTTGGGAAGAGTGTGGGTACTTTCCAAACAAATATATATATACACACACAGCAAAATTGGAGCATGCATGGAACTTATATATATTTACAAATAAAGTGGTTATTTATTGGTGGTTATCAGTGTTTCAAGACTATGTCTCCTCTTGCTGGGACTGAAACACTCCAATTTTATTGTATGGATACAAATTTCACTGGATGCATCATTGTACTAAATACTAGCATTTCTGTATCACACAGAAACAGCTCTGCTATTTGCAATGGTCCAATGCAAGTTAGACGATGAAGCAAATGTCTGACTGGAATATGTAAGTGCATTGGTACAATGTAATTCCTATGGCCTATGGTGGACAGTTTACCAGAGAGAACACTGAAAACCTAACAAAAGTGAATGGAGAGATGTGTATTATTGTGGGGAATGGTCCTTTCAACCTTCAATAAATAAGACCCTTAAACAGAATTATAAAAGGCAAAAATTATTTTTGTACAAAATAGCAAGGAACAAATACAGACAAAACTCGTACCAAGCAATGATTCCCATCAACTTCTGGAATATATCCATATATATATTTAAAGAAACATCTTTTATCCTCCACAAAAAAAAATTACTTTAAAGGAACATTTACAACTTTACAATTTCAACTGTTTTTCTATAATAAAAGCATCCAGTTTCTTATACAAAGATATACATTTTAAGAGCAAAATAAAAAGGAAACAAATTACAACCAGAGTTAGAAATAAAAGGTGTGAAAGCAGTTATACAAGTTCATTAGCAGATTAGCAGAGATGCATTACAAATATTAAGTACCTTAAGCATTCTGCGCCCTCAAATTAGTTTTTCTGTTGCCAGTCCTTTTCTCAGCATTAAATATAAAACTACATTTCAGTACAAAAATATGTAAACAGACTGTACAAGCAATGAACAAAACAGTTGTTATAACAAAATGATATTTTACACACACAATTTCTTGCCAAGTTTATAGGAATCATTTAACCACTTGCAGGTACAGACCTGCAGGACAATGCACAAAGCAGGGATAGGCAGCACTAGCTTCTTCTGCAGCTCAACTGCAGTTTATAGACTATCCCCCAGCTGAGCCAGTTTGCCTATCCCAGAAGGCTTTGAGATCTTTCTAGTTTGAAAAGCCCTTAAACTGTTACACCTCATTTACAAATTTCCGCAGCAGTAACAGCATAAGGAACATGCTATTAAGGGTGTACCGATTTGTTTTTAAGGATGCAAAGATATTATTACAATGTATGGTCATAGGAGAAACCCCCGTTTAAATGAAATGCAAGTGTGTTGCAGAGGAAGCTGTTCTAAACAACTGTTTTATTAGATTTTTATGTTTTCTGGATTGTAAGCTTTCCTAGTCTGCCTCTCTACCGTAAAGCTTGTTTTTCTATTAGCACACCAGCAACCAATTTTCTTATTCTTTTCTCTCTTTCTAAAGAAGTCATGCATGGGCCATACTGTATAGTGGGCTAAATAGACAGAAGCTGTATGAGGGCTATTGTGTGCAGCAACCTCTTAAACAATATCTTTCTTTGGGCTGGCTGCCTGAACATTATGAATAGCTGGAAGCGAAGAAAGGTTTCTTGCAGCATCTGTCTAAACAGCCTTCCAAGTAGGCACATATGCCCAGAAGGTAGGCACTATGGTCAGAATCAACTAAATTGCCAGACCAAATCTGGGCATCTTAATAGCATATAAACCCTACTTGGCAGACAACAGTTACCATATTAACCTGGAGAGTTGTAGAAATGAAAAGTTGATTTATGCCATGCTACATTTTAACTGGGAACCGCAAGAAAAGGCTATAAAGGATTAAGAAGAACTAAAGCATTTCCACTGTATGGATGCTCCCATGCCAAATATCATTCTGTAACATTCATCATTTCTTTTAATGTTTTTGCAAAACTTGCAAAACTGCTCTCCTGACAATGTCAAAGCAATTCCATTTCCTTATTCTCTTATTTTTAAGGGAATTGTACGCACATTTCTGAAAGATAAGAAGGGTAAATCACACAATATGTATAATATATACTATGAATTAATTACCAATAGCTGATAACTAATATAAACGGTACCAAATGTGTAGTAAATACCCTGTCATATTTTGCTTGCTGATACTTAGGGGCACATTTACTATTGGTCGAATTTCAAAGTGATTTTCAATTGAAAATGGACCATTTTGGATCGAATAGGTCCGTTTTCGGTTTTCAATTTTCCAAAACTTTTAAAAAAACTCTGTAAAGGCTATGGGAGGTCCCCCATAGGCTAAAATAGCAATTTGGCAGGTTTAAGGTGGCGAATGTTCGAAATCAAATTTTGTTAAAGAGTCAATACTTTTATTTTTATTTTGGCCTATTCTATAGTTGAAGTAGCCAAGAAAAACTTTGAAATTTTAATTTTTTTAATTCGAAATTAATTCGAATTTTTACTTCGACCCTTAGTAAATGTGCCCCTTACAATAGTGTCCCTTTCTACCCACAACTTTTTGCTTTGTAGAACAGAAAGTTACTCCTGTTCTTCTTTAAGATGCTCGATATTAAGCTGAAGATACTCTTAAACTCAAGTAATTTTTCCTCTTTTTGTTCAGGTCTACATTATTAAAAATAACAACATATACATTTCCCCAAATATACATTTGTTGCTTACATTACTTTTGTTTAATTACACATGTTTTTACAGATGGAGAAATATAAATGGATATCTGCTTGACCACGGCCTGATTTGTTCTCATCTGTACTTAAAGGAGAAGAAAATTCTCAATCATTGGGGGGGCGGGGGTTCCAATAGGTAATTGTAATCACCTACCGGACAACCCATTTCTGGTGGCAGAAAACTATGGAGCAATAATCTTCTTCTTCAGCTTTAAGTTATAGTACAGCTATTCATTCTATTGCACATGCTTGGTACACCCCTAATAGTATTTAAGAAATGTTGCTACATAAATGAGGTGATAATATTACGATTTATCCAGGAATGATGACCTGCAGTTATATTGTTAATCACAGTAAAAGAAAACACAAAGTCCAATCTTTGTTTTAATGTGCAGAAAAAAACCAAAGATTCCAGTGCTGCTGGACACCAGTAAGTGCATAGTATAGGGACAAAGTGGAGTACCCTCTTCAGACATGTTGGGGTGTCACTTGAGGTAAGTCTGGGTTTTAATGACCCATGTCCAGCTGAAGTGTGCTTCACTTTCCCAAAGTTTGCTCCCATGGTAAAGAAATCAGTGGCCTTGATGGAGGGGGTGCACAATGATGCATTCCTCACTCCTTGCCCCTCTTATGGCACTCATTCTGTACACAAAAGTATCTTGGATTCCTGCTGTGCTTAGATATGGGACATCATTCTGAAGCCCCATCCATCAGAGGTGACACCAGAAATCCAAAGCGGAGATAAATTATTAATATAAAAAAAAAAAACACCACTGAGTGATTTGTAAAACAAACTAAATAACAATTGTCTTGCTATTATTAAATGTTCAAGAAGGTATCTTAAGTAGAAATGCACAGAATTCCAGTGTTGGGTCCTACTACAGACCTGTCAATGCTCTAGCAGCATGATGACTTTCCAAAAACGTGTGTACTTCACAAATATAATGTTCAGTACACTACCTGATATGTTATATTATGTTGGCTGAATAATAAGAATGACAAAGAAGTATGCAGGAACACTTCATAGGTATATTTATCTACTTAACCATGCTTACAATGGAGCAGACTGACAATTCACAGTACACTATTCTCATAATCATATAACTTTGTAAGTGTTGAAGATATGAGAATATAGTGTGGTGATGTTATCAGCTGGTCTACAGCAAAGCAGAAAGTCACAGAAGCCCTTATCTCCACAAAAGAATCCAATGCCCATAGATAATAGCATCAGACAAAAAGAAATAAGATTCTGAGGGACTGAAAACACAAAGGCAATAGTGTACTTATATTTGATATATATTAGACAGAGTACTACTGCATGTATTCTTAAGCTGATGATGTTTAGAAATAAAGTTTGTCAAATTTTCGGGTGAGAAACCTATGACATTACTACTCTGTTGCCTAGATGGATCAAGGACCTGCTGTTGTATTTGTTAATTTGTCACGATATATAGTCAAAGCTGCTCAACTCATACACTCTCCAAACACTGTCAAATTGGCATTAAAAAGCTTATTCTAGTCTTATCTAAATTATGCCTGGTTTATGGAACCCCAGTTCAAGCTCTCGATGGGCACCAACCAGCAGGCTGTTGTTACTATTCCAGTGTGTGGAGCTGCACTTATCTGATGGAATGTGGCATCACTCTTTATACTATACAAAATGCTCTCAGTAGAGTCAGAATTTGTAGACAATGAAAAAATTTGAGAAATGAACTGCTCAGAAACTAACTGAGCAGATCCTACATATATGTGTAGTCTACAATATAAAAATATGGGTGGCAATAAAGTTGTTTTAATAGCTTAAGTGCAAATATATGGTGCCAAATTAGGGCACAAGTGAGCTGCATTCAAATTACATTTCATTAAATCCTCCAAGACATTCACTGTAGTTATTCTCTCCCAGTTAAAGGTGATGAGTGTAGCCTCTTGTATAGACTGGGTCAGAGACAAATCTCCTATTGGCAGACATTGATACACACATTTAAAATGTATGAATTTACTTGGAGAGTAATGGGTGCACCCTGGATCCCCACTGCTGTGTCAGCAAAATTCACTTAATCTTAAATATATACGATAGGGGAGTGCTCAACCTGCAGACTTGCCACTTGTTGAGAATGGTGGGTGCTCAACTGTAAGTCCCCCTCCTTGCACTGGGACAAAAGTCAATTTCAAGGCTTGATAATGGGCCCGAAACGTTTCCATTTTTTGTGAATGATTATGGGCTAATAAATCACCTTTTTTCACTTGAAGCAACAAAAAGTTTTCTTGGTGTGCTTCCTGATTTTTGCATATATTAATCTTAAATATAAAGGGAATTAAAATGCCTACTTCTTGTCAAATGTTTTTTTTTTCTGACACTATTTACAATTTATCATGATGGGCAATGTCCAGCTAATAGGACAAAACGTGTCAATTCCTGGAAGCTCTGCTATCGACACCGGTAAAACTAGCAATTAAACTAGGAAACAACAAAGATAAAAGTAGTATTACATGTTATAAAAAACTATACACAAAATGAAAAATGTTAGGAACACAATGATGAACGGTATCTCTAGATACCTACTGTAAAAAAACTCACATACTGTATACATTTGTTCATCTTTTAAAGTGCTACTAATATTTGAACATCCTTTAAAAATCCAAAGTAATAAAATATGTAAAGCTGGTTGAGCCTCAATTTGTTGCTGGTCACATTAGCTCCAAATAGTCATTATTATTATTATTAAGCCAACACTAATGAACATAAAATTAGAAATGAAGAAGAATTACCCAATCCCCGCCCCCTGTGTAATGCTGTGTAACTGAATCGTCCTGACAGATGTGTTTGCGATGGTCTGAACAATGGTACATTTGGTTGCCTACCTACCAAACCTTTTTGTGGTCAGAGACTGAAAGTACTATGGACCATGGGTACCATTCCATGCTCTGTTTTCTGCTTCCATTGTAAGAATGAATATTATTTTGTTAGCTTGTAAAAATCTGAAAATAACTTTTTTCTGTAAAGGTCAGAAATAGTATGTAACGTGTGACTGAAAATGCAAAACAAAATGAATTCAACAAAAAGTGAATCCTTTACATTATACCTAATGACTGTCAGCAAAAAGGTAAGTGCAGTATTTCTTCATGTGCAGTGCTTCATAATAACCTGGTCCAATGATGAGCTATTGAAAGGGGTGCTCACCCCTAACAATGTGAGAAGAGAACTCGTAGCGGTCCTGGCTCCTGTGGCCACAAATGTTGCACTCAAGTGGGTTCCTGTACCCATGGCAGCCCATATGGATCGTATACATAACATGGTCAAGAAATAACACCCGACAGTGCTCACATTTAAATGCCCTAATCTGCTCTCCTTCACTATTAAAAACTCTGTAGACATCCTTAGAAGAACCCAAGCTGGACTTTGTGGCATCCAGTGCTTTGGCATCCATGGGACTTTGCTTTCTCTTTGAATTTAAGGCATGATTGCCCTGGTAGGATTGTCGCTCCTCATGGCTGCTTTCCGAGTCAGTAGTATCAAGGCAGCTGTTGCTGGGTGATGCCTCTCTCTCCTGAGGTTTGGTCTTTGGTCTGATAAGGGAGATTGGGCCATCCATGTTGTTATCATTGCTGTCTGATGTCTCCCTGCTGGTTGGTCTCTCCACTCTGGCTGGATGATAGACCTGAGAGTAAAGTGAACTGACAATTGGTGGAACCTCAGATATGGCAGCTGCTGAGTGGTGTATGAGAGGCCGCAGTGCATCTGCACCCAGGTATGTTATAGCATTGTTAATAGCCTGATCCATCATTTGTGACTGAATTATTTCTGCCTCTTTCTCATAGGCCATATCAAAGTGCAAGTCAGGATATCCATATCTCATGAGCTTCTCACCTGGGAAGTAAAAAAAATTCCAGAAATAATTTTCAAATTGGAAAGAGAAAATTTACATTCTATACCATCTGTAATAAGTTTGTGAATTGCAATACAAAGTGTTCTATCTGTAGCCAATATGTATAACCACTCATTAAATCTTCAATGCCTGCTTTCAGTCGGTGGATACCAATCCATACAATATGACCTAAAAGCAAGCTAAGTCTTACAAACTCCTTGTATACAACCATTATTCTTATATTCTTTACATTTCCTTATCTTAAGTAAATAGTTTTTCATTGTGTTTCTCTTGTCTTGTTAAACATGAATGTACTTGAAAATAGATGCATGAATACATCGTTTGGAATGCCCAGGGTTTGCTCTAATTGGGGGCAATGTAAATCATTAAAAGTTGCACAGTAAAGCTGTATATATATCCTAAAGCAGGGATCCCCGACCTTTTCTACTCGTGAGCCACATTCAAATGTAAAAAGAGTTGAGGAGCAACACAAGCATGAAAAGGTCCCTTTGGGTGCAAAATAAGGACTGTGATTGGCTATTCGGTAGCCCCTATGTGGACTGGCAGCCTACAGGAGGCTCTGCTTGGTACTATACTTAGTTTTTATGCAATTAAAACTTGCCTCCAAGCCTGGAATTCAAAAATAAGCACCTGCTTTGAGGCCACTGGGAGCAAGGGGTTGGAGAGCAACATGTTGCTCACGAGCTACTGGTTGGGGATCACTGTCCTAAAGTGACAAGCACAGATAGAGTACTACTGGTAACACTAACCACAATTTAGGGTGATTTCTCACCAGTTTTCCAGTGAACACTACTGACCAAAAGAATTGTCATCTAAAAATGGGTGAATGTTTAAACTCAACAGATGGAAAAAATGGCAGCAGATATAACAGCTGATAAACACATAATAAGAACAGCTGTGATTTTGACCCAGATATCTGAATATTTGCTTCTTTGCAGAAATGCTAATGTTCTATTGTCATGTGAGCTTATACAACTACAGAAGCCATTCATCTAGTATAAAGCTGAATGTTTTCCTGATTTCTTAAAGAGCAGAGTCAAAGTGTGAATACTCCCTTATTTAATGCAAAAGGATTTACCTTAGCTGGCATGTGGGGCCAAAACATGTTTTTACCATCAATATTTGTTTCATGTGTAAATCTGTGGTCTATATTAGGGTAGCCAACTACTCTTCCAAGACCTTGTTATACAGGTGTAGGACAAAGTAATGCCATTGAACCCCTAAATCATGTCAAAGCAGATGTGCCTTTAGCCAATAGATGTCAGATCCGTTGCTAAATGATGGACTTTGTAGCTATGGGAGGTTTTCTGGGGTTTCAATGAAGCCTTAATAGGTTGCATGCATATTGGATGAGCATGTTGAAAAGATATAGGCCATTTAGAAGTGTTGACCCTTACCATCAATGGCACTAAGGATAACTGTTAAATATTTAAGTTAAATAATACGTTAATAATAAAAAAGGATCTTCATCACAACTGGAAGTTTTAAAGAAATATTTTGTTCTGCAGAACATACAGCTAAGAATTGAAGGCGCCTCATACACTGTCAGGAAAATGTGCTAGTTGAAACTGGATTCAAAGTTATATTTACACAGCATAAGTCTAATGTGAAATTCACATAGGAAAACAACTGCCAAATAGTTTCTTCAGTATGCAAGCTTTTAAGATGGTTTCCTCAAATTTGTCAACAAAAATACCTCTAACACTAAAAGAATAAACTCAAACAAGAATAAAAAAACTAAACTGTGAAAACTGTGAAATTATCTGATGGGGCTTACTCAGTTGTGGAGTTAGTTTAATAACACTGGGGACATAATTTTACACTGTATTCCTAGAGGTAACAGTAATATGTTCAGAACTTTGCTTTTATGCAGGACATCTATAGAAAAAATATAAAATTTTATAGAAAACCATTAAAATTTTACTACCATTCTACAGTTATCCAGACCTTTATGTCTTGGATACATGGTCTGGACACCTTACAAGTAAGGGAACATATAACGAAAGATGAAGATTAGTAATGCAAGCAGGAATGCCCTTAGTGATGGAGGGAACCAAGGCAAAATGCAGTGCCGTTAGCTATGATGCAGTCTCTCTCATTGCTGTTGAATTACAGCAGCACTGGAAGACTCCTCCCAGATCATACCAACCAGCAGAAAAAGAAGGATTGCACTCTCAATTTAAAACTAAAAAATATTTATTACATTAAAAAAAAGGGGGAGTACAAATACAGCAAAATAAGTAGTGAGCCCAAAGCATTTTGACCACGGTTGTCAAAAAAATCAAAAGATTTTTTTATTTGTTCCCCTGAGGAAGACCACCATGGTCGAAACGCGTTGGGCTCACTACTTATTTTGATATATTTGTAACCCCCCTTTCTTCTTTTGATGTAATAAAGATTTGTTATTTTCAAAATTCTTATTTTGATTTTTATGTATGTGATTTTTGGACACCCACATGGGGAGCCTCCTTTGTATTAGCACCTCGATATTAGTTTCTATGGTGTGCACCTTCTGATTTTATATTTTCATACCAAACAGCAGGTCTTTCAAATTAAAGTGAGATGTGTCAGAGACAAGTGAAGGGTTAAGCTTTGCAGTGCTATGTGTGTATTATCAGCAATTTCATTTTAATATTGCAGAAAGGGACTTTCCCTGCAGCAGTATCTGTATTTTAGGCGTTTGGAACATGTAAAATAAAATGGATGCCGTTTCCTCTCATAGGAAGTAGTGGTTTTGTTGTACTGAATGTGTATTTTATTTACAATTTCTAAGGAAAATACAAAAACAAATTTAAAAAATACTTATCGTTAGCGTACTTGTAGTAGAATGTTATTTGTAAGCCTCCATGTTAACACAGAAAGCACATATAACAAATAGCTCTACTTGCGCCTAGTTTACGGCTTCTGAATGCAGCACCCTAAACATGGGATCTGGCAACCTCTGGCCTCTGTGTGCTATTATACACAACTTTCAGCACCCTGAAGACCTTTGGCTGTGATTTGCTTGCAAGGAATTGTATCTTCCAACAGCTGGAGAGCTACTGGTTGACCAGCCCTGCACTTAACATTGGCTATTATCAGTATATATATTAAGGAATTCTAAGGAGAAAAAAGTGATGCTTACCCACAAACTTCTGTGGGGTGGAGCTCTTACGCTTCCCCATGTTGCTGGCAAGTCTCTCTATAACAGCCGGTCTCTCAAATGTCATTAGAGACATGTTGTTTTCCATCATGGTCTCTGGATTCTTACACTCGTCCATAGGAGATGCTACACAGAACCAAAATGTCACGTAAGATTGACACTCTTATTAGAAGAAAAATGCTAAAAGGATTTTCTCATAGTTTCCATCAAACAAGACGCAGATGTCTGTTGATATTCAGTAGCTGTTAAGTTGCAGAGTCTGACCAATAACTACTCTATCTCTATGGAAATTAGTGTTTTAACACATGGAATGCATTCTGCCACCTCTGCACTTTTTAGGGGAAAAAGTACTAAGTTGCATGGTAATTTAGTAGAAAGTGGATCATTTACTGACATTGATAGTTGATAAATTGCCCCACTGCAGTAAACCATCTCTTAACTATCAATACACAACAATTTCCAGGAACATCTTCCCGCTGGACCATTGTGCAAAACAAGAATTGCCAGCAAAGTGGGCATAATGCACCACATGTACAATAGGCTTGTGCAAGTAAAAAAATTAAAGCATGCATGCATGATTGATTACTATGAGTTACTGCTCTGGCACAACATCTGTTTCTTTCATGTATGCCTGCTTGCCTACAAATCAAACTTATCTGTACAGTAACACCAAAAACCGAAAATTGTGTATCAAATTAATTAAACTGTAAAGTAGTGTTGCCCTGCACTGGTAAAAGTTGTGTGTTTGCTTCAGAAAGACTACTATAGTTTATATAAATAAGCTGCTGTGTAGTCATGGGGGCAGCCATGGGAAAAATGGCAACCTGGGAAAAAAAGTGAAAAGGCACAGGTTACAGATAAAACACCATGGTATTCTACAGGGCTTATCGGTTGTCTGCAGCACCCATAGCTGCACAGAAATTGGTTTATATAAACTAGTAGTCTTCCCGAAGCAAACACACAACTTTTACCAGTACAGGGCAAAACTACATTACAGTTTAATTAATTAGATACACATTCAGTTTTTGGTGTTACTATTCCTTTAATCTAAGGATAATTGACTGAAAAAAATACTGACTGAGCACATACACCATTAAAAAACAAGAATGCCAATTGCATATCCTACACCCAAAACAAAGGTTGGCAACAGTCTTATGAGGGAGAGTTCACATAATTTCTATACTTTTGAAAATATGGAATATATCCATGTAATACATATGTACTACTCACAGTTGTCACCTGATTTATGTTTTGCTATTGGCTGTTGCTCTGAAGTAGCCAACAATGTACTGAAGATGTCCTGTTGCACTCTCCTGATATTTCCCATATTTCTAAAATGTTACTGATTGCAATATTTACAGAAGTAATAAATCCTTACTGATATTAATTAGGTAAAAAAAGGAATTAATATAACTTATAGGTATGTGAGTTCCAAAACACTGAGTCAGTAAGAGATTGATAGCCAGGACATAATTCTCAGAGGTGCTCCACGATTGTCTAATACACATTTTACATGATAATGTAAACACTGTAAAATGCTAATGTCCTCTAAATAATCTAAACATCTTTAAAGGAATTGTCCAGTATAAAAATAAAAACTGGATAAATAGATGTTCAAAATAAAAAATGTTTCTAATGTAGTTAGTAAGCCAAAATTGTAATGTATAAAGGCACAATAGAGTTAGTCAGTGACTTTAAGCGGGGCTCCATTGGACATAACTGTTCAGTAAGTTTGCAATCGATCCTTAGCATTCAGTTCAGATTCAAAAGCAAACAGTTATGACCCATGTACCCCCCCCCCCACCAGTCACTGATTTGTTACTGCCTGGTAACCAATCAGTGGAAACCGAGAGAGCTACATATTAGGAAGTAGTATTCTGGATATTATGTTCATTACAGCCTTTATACATTACATTTTGGATAACTATATTGAATATTTTTTTTTTTTGCAAAGCCCATCTATTTAACCGGTTTTTATTTTTATACTGAACAATTCATTGAAGCTTGGAATCCCTTATTTGCCAAACAACACAAACACAAGTTTCACTTTAGCACGTTCTGCTCCAGGCAATTATATTTGGTAAAAAATTATAAGGGGCCATTAAACCCATTGTCTAATGAAAATGTAAATAACAAATCTGTTATGCTTTCTTTAATCTAAAAATACAAAAAGAGTGCATATGGATCACAAACTCTTTTAAAATGCACTCTCGGTATCACAAACTCTTCCCCCTGCCGTTTGTGGGCTTGTGCACCAAGCAATATAGATCAGGCATTCTCTATAACAGTTGAGAGCAAAAATTCTTGCATTTGCTCTTAAGGGTCAAGGACGGTGGTGGAGTCAGTGAAAAAGAAAATGTTCCATGACCACTGTTTTCTACATCTACCATTTGTGCATGAACAAAAGAACAAATTAAATAAGCACATATTAGCACATCCTCTATTTTATGCCCTTATCTTGAACACCAGTGGGCATTATCCTTTAGGAATCAGAAGTGGTGTATTTGCTCAAGCAGAAATGCACTGTATCATGCAATCTTGCATTCGCACTGTGACTAATAACTGTTTATCTTGTATGTAAAACAGAATTTATACACTTACGAGCACATATAGAACACAAAGAAAGCAAGATTATTTTTGCCTTAGTAGTGGGTAGCACAGCTATTAGTATTCTCCCTCCTCCATTAACTCTGAAAAACCAGCAACGTAGATAGATCCTCAACGCCTAAAGAATTTAATGTGCCTATAATGGGGGGGGGGGGTTGGGGCGGGAGGGTGGATTCCTATTACCCACATTTTTTTGCTCCTGGTAGTAGTAGTGTGGCATACCTAGCTGCACTACAAGTCAGGAGGTGAATAAGTTATATAGTTATAGCACAGATAGACAATAATAATGTAGTATTCCTCATGTACTATATACTGATGGTGCATTCCCCTGTTTACCAAGACATATGCCAACTGTACTTACCATGGTGCACAATACCTTGGCCAGCCTCCATCCCTACATTTTGCAAGTAGTTGTGACAACGCTCCTTGTGTTCCTCCAGAGAGCTCCTCTGCTTGTAGCTTCGGCCACAGTAGTTGCACTTGTGAGGTTTGCCAACTGCAGAAAGTGAAAAGAATAACAGTGCTATAACACTACTTCTCAAACTCTTTCTCATCATTCTCTACAGCACAATCCTGATAGTCAGACAATAGAAAACAGACCTGGGATTTTGTGTACCAGACGAGGAAGAAATTCAGTGGTTTACTGGCAAGCTGAGAGAACACTATTATGTTCTACTAGTGCCAGACCAGTATGTTGATGTGCAAAAGGTAGTACTTTGTACTGTTTGTGGGCCTAATATGCCCCATTTACAGCAGAAAGTCGCAAACATTTTTGTGCTCAAGAAACAGCAGTCAGATTGCAGGGTGTGAAACCAGCTCACACAAGGAATGCTGCTGGACAACACTCCCTCACCGGCAGGATTTTTGTTTTTCAATGCACATTGAATCACAACTCCCAGTTTGCTATAGCTAACAGCAACTGAAAATGTACATTACATATGTTTTATACAGGTCTATGATTATTGTTAACAAGACCCAGGAACACCCAAGGAAATACAACCAACTTGTAGTCAACAATGTGCAACTGCAATCAGCATCATCTGTCCATATACATTAGTTTGTATTAATAGGCAGGGTTTATTCTACCCTGGTTTGCATTTGTATCAAATTGTTTACAATGAAATGTGCCATGAAAAATACATAATCTTTCAAATGTTATATTTGTCCTAGTATTCTAGCACTTCACTGATGGGGGTTTAATTTAAATATGAAGAGTAGACCCAAAAAGTCCAATAATATGTAATGTTTTTAGCAAAAATTAAAAAAGCCCTGTGTTCACCCCCAAATCTAGGTCAATACTGAAAAAGACATAGGTTTACCTAAAGGTCATTGAGCCAATGAAGATGTGTCTTACAGTTCTATCTCGCACAACAATTCTACACACCTAGGAAGCCTCTTATCAGACCAGTTAAACTGAAACAGCAAAGTCATAAGATCAATTACAATGGATTTATTAATAATTTCATAGCATAGGGCCAATGTGTAGCTCATCCAAGTTGTTCATACAAAAACTATTAAGAGTTTACTTTTATTGGGTCACTAAAATGCATTTTAAAGAGGGTACTCTGTAAAATTAACTTTTGGTGTGGTGTAGTAATCAGTACTGTAAGATAACCACAGATATTAAAAAAAAATTAAATCCTCAAAGTATATCTATCATCTCTAGTTTACAGTGTCAGTGGACCAGGCCACCAAAGATCATTTCTTTGCTCTTTGTTTTCTAAAAACAGGACAAGCCAACATGTTTACTGAATCCTCACCTCCCCCAACTTGCACATCATTCAGAGTTGCCAACAGACTACCTTGCACATGTGATTAAAGAAGCCCTGAAAAGCTATGTTGTCTGGAAAGACACCAGTTGTGTTCTTAAACTTCCTCAAGTAACAGAGGTGGCATGTATCCACATTACAAAGGAAACTCCATTCAAAATGTCTATGCACTTTCCAGCCAGGTACCTTGAATGCCTATTTCCTGGGCAACAACCTTTGAAAAGATGTCTCACTAAATTAGAATTCAACATATCTTGTAAACTGACTTTCCAGATGCATTCACCAGTGTGGCAAGTGTTTTACAGGAGCATAACAAATTATATTCTAATCAGTCCTGACCGTTATGTCCTAAATATATACAAAAATATGAAAATATGAACAACATACCGGAGTGTGTTCTGAGGTGGCCAGAAAGTGCATCTCTCCTCCGACATGCATAGCTGCAGAATGGGCATTTAAAAGGTTTCTCCCCAGAATGTAGCTTAATGTGGCGCAGAAGGTTGCCCTTTTGAGTGAATGATGCTCCACACTGGTTACAGTGGAATGGCCGCTCACCTAGATAGATACAAAACCAGGGCCCTTAAAAATGACAAGTGGGACAATAAACCCAAAACCACAGTTTAATAGGTGAAGGTGCAATACTACCTACAGATAAAGACGAAGCCAACAAAGGGATGATCCCTTGGAACACAAATCATTTTGGTGGGAGAGCTGGAGCAGAATACAAAGCAAGTATAATGATTTATATAATGTATATAAGTGTATTATATACATGTCAAGACATATTGTCCAGTAAGAAGTAAATATACATTAGCCACAATTGTGTACACAGCTTATTCTTAAAAATCACAAATAACTCAGTAGTTTTGACACAACACTTACCCCCATATGTAATTAAAGGCACTAAGTTTGCCCAGGGACAGTAACCAATAGCAACCAATAAGATGCTTGCTTTTTAAACAGGTGACCAGTAAATGCTACCTGCTGATTGGTTGTTATGGGTTATTGCCCCAGGGCAAACTTAGTGCCTTTTATTACATTACCCCCCTTAATTTCTTAAACCTCCTGGTGGACCTGCTCAGTGGCTTCAAAGCAGTAAACTCAAGGGAAGCAGTTTAACTGTACAAACTTAAATGTTTAATATTGGATTAGACTTTGCAAATGGTATCGACTTTTACATCTGATACATTATTTACATTGCATACTTGTATATTTAATTCCTGAAGTCAATTTAAAAGTTGGTCCGATAAAAGGTAACATACGATACAAGTTTTGTTTCTGCTTTTAAGAAAGGAAAACTGAGGTTAAGCAGCCTTCTTTCCAACAGCAACACACTGAAATCCACCTGCCTTATTGAAGAGAGGATACATTGCAAATGTCTAATCATTCCTCCACTTCAATATGAAAGGTGTTGATTTGTGGCTTTGACTAAATGCCTGAAGAATCCGAGCATATTACCTGAAGTATTGCAAGCACACACAGACATGTCATATTCCAAAGGGTCAATATGCTAATACAAATGAATTACTGTCATCAATATTTTCCTTAACATTCTCCCAATGCTTGGGATAATAATCATCCCCTTTCTTCTATACAGATGTCCAGAAATGGCCAGACTAAGGACCTGATTTTTTTTATTGTTTTGCAGCTCCCACCCTGCCTTACACCTTTTATTTCTATTTAGGTATTAAGGCATGGTGGCAGTAGTTCAATGATCACTTGAAGGTTTGTGGGTTTGACCATCACTGAATCCTCTGTAAAATGTTAGACCCTTAGAAAACCTTAAGATGGCTGCCACAAACACAGACGCTTGAACAAAACTAGAGCAAAACACTAGGGATACTCCATGACACACTGATAATCTACACGTGACAACTACAGACAAATCAAGTGGAAACTTAGGGTGGAGATATTTCTTTGCTCTCGAGCTAAACCTTTAGTTATCCAATGCTGGGAATTTTAATTCAGAAACAGCAATACATGCTGCTAAAAGGCAATGGTTTAAAATGAAGGAACATTTTCATAAGTTCCTGCATTTATGTAAAAAATGACAGGTTTATTCCTAAAGAAGGTTTACACTGGACAGTGCTGGCAGGATTCATTTTTTTCTAAAAGCAGAGGCTGACTTCCTCTTAAACATCTGCCACATTGAATTTCTGTGTATTTTTTATTGATTGTTTTCCAGTTGAAAGATGTCAAAGAAAACGAAAAAGGGTGAGTTGATGCAGAATGGCATATTTTAAGAAGCCTACATCTTAGGCACATTTTAAGAATCCATATTTTAAGAAGCCTACATCTTAGGCACACATTTCAAAATATGTCTCTAAGCTTAAAAATAAGGTCTTATGTCTGGCCCTGTATTTATAAGAGAAGGAAAGGTTAAAACTAAGTAAGCCTTATCAGAAAGCTCCACTTAAATATATCAGTAAACCCTCAAAGTAATGCTGCTCTGACTCCTCTGTCAAAAGAAACACTGCATTTCTTTCTTTCTGTACAAATGAGCTTCTTTATCAGACTTCCTGCCTTCAGCTTAGATCCTCTTGCCCTGGGCGTGAGCATGCTCAGTTTGCTCCTCTCCCCCCCCCTTCTCTGCTGTAATCTTAGCCCAGAGCTATAAGTGAGCAGGGAGAGACTCAGAAAGAAAGTGATGTCACACCAAACTAATACTGCAGCTGCTTCTAGAGCTTTTTACTCAGGTATGGTAAAACATTCTACAAAATAAATATGCAGAAAATGTTTGGTGATACCTTTTATTGGCTAACTGAATACATAACACTTGCAAGCTTTCAGACCACACAGGCACCTTCACATTTTGCCTGACGAAGGGGCCTGTTTGCTCCGAAAGCTTGCAATTGTTACTTATTCAGTTAGCCAATAAAAGGTATCACCAAACTTTAGATTTTCTGCATTTTTTCAAATGGCTAACATGGTTCTACATCTTAAAACTATACAAAATAAATATAACATTCTAGCTTGCACTATTGCAGCTAATCTATTGGCAATAAAATGCCTCTGTTTATTTTCTTCTCCTTTAAAGTAACGTTTACACTTTAGTACCTTTAACAATGCGATCTGTTTCTTAAAGATGGGTCTTGTATTTTTTTTAAATCTATTCAAGATCTTGTTTTGAAACCCTTTTCCATTAGTTTAAAATTAAAGTTTGTATCTAGTGAAGTGTTTTTTTTTTTGCTATAATACCATGCATCCATGGTAAACATAAAGGCAAACCAATTCTGCAGCAGACCATGACCTAATCACAGACTATACATACATAGAGCTACTTTAATATAAGAGACACATGCAACCCCCTTAGTTTCCAAGCACAAAATCTTTAGAATTGCATGCATGACCAAATTGCACTCAATTTAGAAGGTAAACATGCCACTCTGTATGCCAAACTATGGCATCTTGTTTGTTCTCTATTGCTTCCACTTCAAAACATCATTATTTACTACACATCTTTCTTAGTATTAGTCATAAGTAATACATTGCTATACAGTGTAGCATGTTTATTTCTAAGAGGTGTACAAGGTACTTCAAATGCAGTGCACACCCTTGTAAAATATCACCATGAAATGTTGCAAAATAAACAAGTGAAATTTAAATGAAATTATGTTTAAAATGATTGGTTCGATATCAGGAGGTGGGCTTTTATGGACTGAATGGTAGGACTTTTCCCTGGGATAAGGCCAAACTGTTTTTCTTCTTTGTGGCTTCAGAGCACGAAAAACTCAGGGAATGTTAACCTTCCTTTACCACAAATTACAACTTTCTGTCTTCAAACATCTGCAGTGTTTAACATTCTTTGGTTTAGTTTAACAAAGGGTGCAACCTGCTTTTAAAAGTCAATTATAAGAAGCAATAGCAGGCAATAGTATCAGGTAATATTAATGTCAGATGCTGCAGGCAGTTAGGCTTCAGGCTGCTTACCCGTATGACTCCTTTTATGGACCATTAGCACATTGGGGCCAATGCAAACCATGCCACAGACGTCACATTTCAGTTTACCATTCGGCAGCCGGATGCCACCATCAAGGGGCATTTCCTGACTGCTGTGGCTGTCTGAGATCCCATTAGCATCAATCAGGGGCTCTTCTAGACCACTCTCATCATCTTGTAACTGCAGCGGTGTGTCTCGACGAAGAGGCTTACTTTCACCTTCATCATCGCTTTGCATCTCCATCTTCACTGAATTTGCTGAAAGAATCATTATTATTATTATTTACACAACAGTGTTTCATAACAGTTATTATATATAGGATATTACCAATAAATCAGTTACAGTAAAAGCTATACCCTGTGTAATGCAGTAGTTCAATAATGAATTTAAGAAACACAAGATTGTACAAACAAACTATACTTGTTAGGTCACATTAGCCAATTAACAGACAGAGTTCTGTCTTTTGCTTCCACACTCCTTCCTGTTACAGTTAAGAGTTGAAATATTTCTGGTCAGGTGATCTCTGAGGTAGCACACAGACCATCACAAAATGGTGGTTTAAGGCATCTGTTGCTCAAGTATTCATTGTGGGGGTATAGTTTTCCTTTAAAGTAGTATTTAGATAGGGTTAAAATAACATCTAATAATAGGTGTGAAAAGTTATTGTATTAAATGTGCTTATCGGTCTGTAAATATAGCGGCAACAGGCCCTGGAACTAACTACAGAGTTTGATGTGTTAAAGATGCCATTTGGGTGATGTTCCAGTTCCATTACAAGGATGCAAAGAGGATTAGGCTCTCGCACACCCTTTTTTTTTTTTTAGAGATATCTGGTGCTCAGTGGTAGAGGTACGGCCACCTCACAAACCAGTCCTGGAAATAGAAAAAAATCCACGGCACACAGATCTGCTGCAAGCAAGGAATCCAAACCAATCTGAATAACTTCAGCAAAGAAGTAAGCCTCAAAAGAGGTCATTACACAGACAAACACACATCTTTCCATCACTCTACATGGACAAATGCAACAATTGTGATAAACCAGCAGGTACAAATCATTTACAATGGATCAAGAACATTTCATCTGTTAAATGTTGACTACGTGTATTGGAATTGTATTTCGACCAAGTAAATGCAAGAATAGTTCTCAGTGGGTCATGGACATGAATACTCATAAAAACAAGTTAGTTCACTTACCAAATTTTAAGACTATACAGGGAAAAAGTTAAATAGCTCAGAGTAAAAAGGTGTGTGCTCTGTGGAAAATTATCACAGCACTATATTTATGCTATCATTATTAAAATGATAAAATCTGTAAATTACTCATCTGAATTGAGATAAAAGTTACATGAATAAAGTAGAAGGTTAGATTTATTTTTCGAAAGCCCTAAAATGTGAAATAAATTGTATGATAGACCAAAGAAAAAAACACAGCAGATAGATACAGATACAGATTTTTCAAAAGTGCAGATTAATTGAAAATTATGTGTAACTGCATACACAGCATTTTCATTTTCGGTGGGTAGTGATGGTTTAATCCCTTGAATACCAGACAGTAAAACTAAGCAAGAAGAGTTGGCAGATAAATATCAAACTTATCAATATACCTCTTGCTCATATTCCTCTCTTGGTGCAACCAAGCACTTTAGACTTTCAGTCAGACCCATATATCTGTAAAGACAGGATGCCTTTTTTCAGACTGAATGCAAAAACATGTAATGGGTAATGGATCTCTAGAACCAGGCTCAAAAACCAGTATAAATTTTATTTAATTGTGTGGCTGAACAAATGTAGGGCATGCTAGAAGGAGATCAGTGGGTCATGGACATGAATACTCATAAAAAGAAGTTACTGTAGTTCACTTACCAAATTTTAAGACTATACAGGGAAAAAGTTAAATAGATCAGAGTAAAAAGGTGTGTGCTCTGTGGAAAATTCTCACAGCACTATATGTATGATATCATTATTAAAAGAGTTGTAGCACCAAATCTGTAAATTACTCATCTGAATTGAGATAAAAGTTACATGAATAAAATAGAAGGTTCTATTTATTTTTCATAAATTGTAACTTCTGCTCTCTTATCTACAGTCAACCTTTATCTGTTAACCCCTCATGGTGTGGTACAGAAAGCCCTAAAATGTGAAATAAATTGTATGATAGACCAAAGAAAAAAACACAGCAAAGATACAGATTTTTCAAAAGTGCAGATGAATTGAAAATTATGTGTAACTGCATACACAGCATTTTCATTTTCGGTGGTTAGTGATGGTTTAATCCCTTGGATACCAGACAGTAAAACTAAGCAAGAAGAGTTGGCAGATAAATATCAAACTTATCAATATACCTCTTGCTCATAATCCACTCTTGGTGCAACCAAGCACTTTAGACTTTCAGTCAGACCCATATATCTGTAAAGACAGAATGCCTTTTTCAGACTGAATGCAAAACATGTAATGGGTAATGGATATCTAGAACCAGGCTCAAAAACCAGAATAAATTTTATTTAATTGTGTGGCTGAACGAATGTAGGGCATGCTAGAAGGAGATCAAGAACAGGGAATTACAGAAATATTATTGTCAGTGGCTCAGTAGAATCATTCCTCCTCTAGTCTGCTCTCCAAAGCTATGAAATTTTGAGTCATAATTGTCACCTATGGAAGCAAGAAACAGTTCAGCTGATGTAGGCAGGAATGAGCAATAGCACTTTTCCTGAGTCCACTTGTGCCTCCATAATCCATAAAATAGTTCAGTATAGACCACAAGACTAAGTTCTCTCTTTGGGGCCCAAAGTGGTTCTTACAATTGTTTGGCTGCTAACAGGGAAATCAGCAATATTCTGAAGACTCTCCTGGTTGTAAACAAGCTTAATATGTTCTGAAAGAATCATATCAAATTGTGTAATATTCCCATTTACCTTGAGACACAGCTCTTTCATGACCTGCATGCTTGCTACAAAGCAACTGAGAAACAAACAGTAAGATGTGTGGGAAAAAAGACACACCTCTGTCCATTCGTTGGTAATGTGAGCTAGCACTTATGTGTGCCATATGCTTGTGTGTGTGCAAGGTGGTTCTTACAAGTCCAAGGGATTGACATCAGTTGTTAAAATTGTTATTCTCAGTTTGAGATATTCCACTGACACATAATAGCAAAATATATGTTGTATATACAGTGAATGGCTTTATTTACTGTATATGAAAAATATTTTTTAAATCGGTTTCTTTTATAGAGACCTGGGGTAGATTTTGCCTTTATAATAAGGGTCCTGGATTATCTATTAACATCTACCTAAGCTATCTAACATCTAGATGGATATCTAAAGTACTGTATCTATTAACATAGACAAGCTCTGCCAAAGACTTCCTGGAAAAGCAGATGCTTGCTTCATTATTCTGCACTTGACAAATCTTGACAAAAAAGCTTATTGGCTGCTATGATTTATTGGAAAAGGGCATACTTTGTCCATGTTGCCATATAATAGTTCAATAATAACTTGATATAAACAAAGGAGGTGACAAAAAAAACTCCCAAAGCCAGTCAACTGGTGATACAAAAATGTTGCTAAAATAGCAGTTACAAAGCATGATCACACAGGTTAATGAATAAATACTGCATTTATGTAAAACAAGTAAATTAACTAGCATTAGATAGCTTAAATATGTGTTAAAACAAATATGAACATTTGCTACAGTAGACATACAAATATATGATTAAATTTAAGATAAAGCAACTGGGTTTCCTTCTTGGTGAGCTGTGCAAGTTTATTCTTCCTTCCACGACTTCTTAATCCAAAACTGCTTCTTCCTGCTCCTGGCACTTTTCCACTTGGCCAAAACAGCTGGCAAATGTAAGCTACAACTTATTTACCTGGCTCCTTTTGGTCTGTAAATTTGTGCCCACAAATAATGCAAAATCCATGAAAGTCCACATACTAGGGAAGACTGACCTCACACAGCCCTATCTTTCAGATGAGCTTTTCTCCATCCTCCCACTTATAGATCCTGCCGTCAGTGCTTGTTATGTGCCTGTATCCTCTCCCACAGGGATGGAACGGCGAACAGCAAATCTCCATAGAGGATAAATGCTGCAAGAGGGATCTCCTCTTTACTGTGTAGAAAACACCTAAGTTACACGGCAAAACCAACAATGAACTCCTGAGCATTTAATAACCACAGCAATCTAATACAAGTGGTCTTGGATGTACTGTGTGTTATGGGGCATTCACTCAAAAAAGGGTTAAGTGCAGATGTTCCTTGATATCCACAACATATACAATAAAAAAGTATATAGCAACATGTGATAAGCAGACTGTAAAATCTTTACCCAAAGAAATATATAAGTTGGTCATGGATAAATACCAACTGTACTTTCTAAACTGACTGTCTGCTTAGAACTCATGAATGCATGTTATTTTATGGCAACATAATTAATATGCATATTTTAAGTCATCTCCCTTCTACATTGCCCACTGCCACTTCTGCAACTGGACAGTTCCAGGAATCAACATATTATATGTTTACAGAGGGACTGGTAATTGGTTCTCCCAAGTCAAACTATCTGTGACAAAGTATTATTATTATCCTTTAAATATAGCATAGTGGCAGGTATCAACAGTGCTTTAGAGAATGATCATCAAGCACATCAGTAACTGCCCAAATAGTTAAATACTTTCACCTCTCTATTTTCTCCTCCAAATTATTTTATGGGCTTAGCATTATCAGCATGTAGGCCTTGCCACACTATGAAATATTGTTCACATTTTTCTTTACTTATTTCAGCATCTGTAATATCAGCAGGAGACCACCTCTTCTGTAGGCAGCAAAGTGTCCAAAAATATTTTGTAATGCAGAAGATTGAGGATCGGAAGTGTTGCAGAAGAGGAAGTCTGTCATTGCCCGCTATACAAGTCAATCATCCTCATAGGCATGCTCCTGTTAAATAACTGACTGGCATTAAATGATTATTTACAAAATTAAGAGAAGTCAGTGTTTTCTTTCATTTATGATTTCATAACCTCTTACATTTGATAAGGGAATGTGACAACAATCTCATCATTATGAAAGTGCTTACTATCAGTCTGTCCTTACCCTATTTGAGCAATTCTCTAAGTAACTGTCTCTTCCTGAATTCACACAGTTTATTTGGTAACACAACCCTTAAAGGCGATTAGAAGGATGTTTAAGCATAGGCTTGCTAGATACACATAGTTAAAAATGAGGCTGGAATACAGTCACAGTCCACTGTGCTCAGTATTAGACAGAAAAACACAATGAAGGAAAAGTCTTCATCCATTTAATTCTGATAAACCTAAAATATATACTTTGTTCTTATGAAAAATGTATTTTTTTCTTTCTGTGCCCTGCTGTTTTAACAGTGATGGCTATGTTTGTTCTTCAATTGCATACTTGACTACAGCTCAGTGTGTAGTGGGCCACTGGAAACAAAATGCTCTATACTTTTCATATATAAAAAAAAGTTTAGGTGAAGAAAGAAACCCTTGTCCAACTGTAGATTATCAGCCAAAGTGATAGAACATGGTAGGGATCATTTATAAACTTTAGGCAAATTTGCACCTGAGCAGTTACCCATAGCAACCAATCAATGATTAGTTTTTTAACGCCAGCTGCTGGTTAAACAATGAATACAAACATCTGATTGGTTGCCATGCGTTACTGCCCAGGTGCAAAATTGCCCAGTGTTTATAAATTAGTCCCAGTGTATATGGTGCCTAAAGTCTATAGTGAAATAATAACTTAACACCTTTTCTTCAAAGAAAAGTATGGAGCCATAAAAAGCTCCTTGGCCATAAAAAACACAAAGAACACCCATGCTCCCTGGTCTTGTATTTGGACAGTAAGCTGAGCCACAGAAATACAATTATATAGTCAACTGTAGATCAGCTTGTCAAAAAAGTGCTACCTACAATTTTATAAGTAGAAAAGCATGCCACATCTACATAACCCTCCAAGTTGTAACTGGAGATCCATACTCAAATACAATTCACAGTCCCCAGCAAAAATGCACAATAAATTGTGTGTGCAAAATAGAGTTCTGAAGCTAACAGTATGTGAAAGCCACAAGATTCAGGAGCAATGCAGAGCTGTTTAGACAGAGCATGTCGTGCGAACTGAAACCTGGAGGCTTCCATGGAATACTGAGGTCAATTCTTGTGGGAATGTTGCCGAGCCTGTACACGAATTAAGTGCTTCAGTTCCAAGAGTTTAAACAAATAAATACTTGGCAGCTCAGCTACTTGCTGCCAATTTCTAGCTTGCAATCAAGAGCCAGAAGCAATGTACTACTCAACAGAATGGTGGGTGTATTCTCTACACTTCTTTCCTGCTCATCTCTATGTGAACTCCATGAGTTCTATCACCTTATTTATTAGGAAGGTAAGGCAAGAAAGTATATATTTTCTGGTAAATTTCATGGTAAATGGGCTACAAGTCCTTTTATGTTCATCAAGCCATTCACTGGTGGATAATGGAAAACAAATGCGGTTCCAAATTAGTATTCGGAGACTTAATAATCCTGATCTTATTTAGAACCATAAAATTACACAAATATTTTCACAAAACAGATATATTCTTCTCTGGTGCCATAAGAAAAGAGAAATAGAAAGCAACAAGCTTGGAAATACTGAAACAAATACATAAGGGCTGCTCACTAGCTGGCATTTAACCCAGTTTGGTGGTCATTACAGAATAGTCTTGGGATAGCATCTAATTTTAATTTAACTGATTGAGTTATTCTGATTTGCGAGAGACCTTTGCAAAAAATAAGACATCATTTGTAACTCAGAGGGGATTAAGATACAAAATTGCTAGTTGAGATGTCAGAGTACATGAGCATTATAATTTTGCTGGAAAATCAGAGAATGATCTTATAATAGATGGAGAGTGATGGAGAGACTATAAGATCCTATAAGAACTGAAGAATCCTTGAAGTTTATTTAGAAAGCCAAACAACAACTGCCCATGCTCTGTACTTCTCTGGATATAAGTATAGATTTTCCTGCAGAGAATCTTCTTTAGGTGTGTGCTTTAAAGAACGGTGCACAATACTTCCTGCCATTTCTCCGAGAAAGGAATATTTTGAAGTTCTTTTTGCGTGCAATTTCAACATATTTGTGTAAGATGGAAAATGATGATAACCACTGAAGAAGCTACATTTTTACCACTGAAATAGAAAGATCCCTCCCTTACATCAAACTGCGACCACGTAATAAATGCTATTATCTACACAGGATGCATGATGAATTTATGAAGAATGATAACAATCTCCCGAAGTATCCCAACTGTCTGGCTTTACAGAGAAAATTATAATTTAATTGCCAGCAACAAGAATCTTCTATATTCAGAGGGCTATAAGAGAGACATTGGGATATTATCCACCAGGGCTCTGTGCAGAGAGACTACATGGTGCATTTATCTAGTACAAATACAGTTCATGCACAATTTGCTTTGGTGACAAGTAGAAAAGGTTCAATTGATAATGTCTGCTACATAAATTCAAAGATTAAATTTTGTTGCATAACACAGGGATGCCTAAGCGGTTAGTTTTACTAATGGTTGTTGTGGTTCTTGAAACATTGTAAAAAGACTAGTGTCAGCACAAGAAAGGAATCTTACATGTATATTTCGAATTATAATTGTGTATACATTTTATCTGCTGAGTAATCATGTGCCCTGTAGCCAAATTTAAACTTAACTAGAATGCTTGGGACCTGGGGGTTTACAGAAAACCAACCTTTCCTTAATTTGGATCTTCATATCTTAAATATACTAGAAGAACATGTAAACATTAAATAAACCCAACAGGCTGGTTTTGCTTCAAACAAGTGTAGGGAATTGCAAAGTCATAGCACATATCCCTGTAAGGGCAGAAGCACAGACTACAGGCTATGTCTGTGTGCTGTAAGCTGTTACCTACCAACAAGTAGCAGAGATTCCCATCTGAGCATCCAAAGGGGCTGTATGTCTGAATGTGCTGGACTCGCCTGAAGAGAACTCTAAAGCATCCAAAGAGGATTTGTGAGTATCCTGTTTAAAGGGACAGTACCCTAAAGAAGCTCTTGAAGATAAAGAGACAGTTTTATTAAAGGACTTTGTCTTCTTTATTTAGCTATACAGCTTGGAGCTAGCAAGTTAGTTGGTGAGGCCCTATTGCCACCGGTTAGGAGTGCTGCATGTACTAGTTGGCCAGTTATTTTATATAAACTGTTATTCAAGTTAACCAATACGGTGTGTGTGTGTGTTATCACTGTGTTCCTAGTGGGACCACCCGTAGGTGCATTCCCGGATCCCATTAGGTGGAGCAGTGCGCTAGTAAGTACCAGGTACCCCGTCTCTCCCAATATCACTGGGTAGTGTCTCAGGTTTGTTCCATGACATCATATAAGCGCCACACATGGAGTACAACACTGGATCAAGCAAAAGGTACTGTCTTATTATTACAGGGAAAAGGTAATCCTTTATAAAAAAAAAAATAGGATTATTGAATAAAATGGAGTCTTTAGGAGACAGCCTTTCCGTAATTCAGAGATTTCAGGATAGCGGGATTCTGGATAACAGATCCCTAATGTTAAGGAAAAACTTGTAACAGTACAAGTTAAGATGGCTATAAGTAGGGTCATATTAGTAGCTGATGCACCACCCCACAACACTATTGTTCTGTACATGAAAAAGCCTACATAACCAATATATAATTACATAGATTAATTGGGTTGAGTTGAAAAAAGTCCATCCAACTGAAAACCCAGCATCCATACACACTTCCCTCCATACCTTCACATAAATTATATATACCCATATACTATATGGCAAGGGATAAGCCAAATATCTATAGGGCAGCTTTCAAAATTATGTTGGGGGGTGACCAAATTATTATTATTTTATTAACATGCATTTCTATAGCGCCAACATATTTCGTAGCACCGTTTACATGCTCCGCTACAAATGTGTCTGCACAGGCCCAATTAATTACATGTATTTCACTAGTTAAGGAAAGCAATATGGCAGCTCCCTGTTACATGTACATCTTCGAATACCTTTCTTAGACAAAGGGATGGACAAAAAACATGCATTTATCTATTTGTGCTCTCCCCACACTTGGGAGCCACAAGGGGCTTAAAAAAGAAAATTGTTAAATTGAACTGACAGCCCCCTCCCCAACTTAAAGACTTATATAATTTATTGCAACCAGAAATCCTATTATTATTTGACTTAGCGGTTCTCAACCCCTGCCTGTGCACATCTTAATGTTAACCACACAGTAGGACAGGTGAAGGATTCAGTAGATGGTTAAATATAACAGATCCGCCTGCACTACAAAATGACTCATATCTTTGCTGCTGTGGGGATATCCACAAAATAACCACAGTCTTGAGGATAGGGGTTGGGAACGCCTGCCCTACCTGCATTAGACCAATGAAGAACATTTGCTGAATGGCTGCTGCAGGTTGCAGCTGTAATAAATATGCTTTATTATGATATATTAAAAGTCTAGACCTGTTCTATGATAGTTAATGAAGCTGTGGCCTAGAACATGAATGGGGGAGATTCACTAAAGGGCAAAGTAGCTAATGTTAGCAACATTTCGCCAGCTTTACCATCTGCAGGGACATCCTCTATTCACTAACAGGCGTCCATTCACTAGAGAAAGAGATTGTTGCTAGTGTTCATTCGCACTCTATCCTCAGGCAACTTTTCTCTCTGGAGAAAGGTTGTTACTCCTCATATTCAGGATTTTGTGGAATGTTACCTGTTTCGCCAGATTTGACTTCGCCACCTCAGACCAGGCGAAATGCTAAAAAGTAGCTAGAACTTCCTCAATCTTCTGTCACTTACATCATATCCTGCCGAAAATGCATTAAAGTTGAAAAAATGCTGGCAACTTTTCCTTTTTTAAAGCGGGATTGCCTGCAAAAGTCCTAACTGTTTATGGGTAACCGGTTTTCTCCAAACATTTCGTAACATATGGAACATTCATTTTACAGTGGGCTCATGTGTAGGGCATTATATTCGCTTGTCTTTAAGGTTCCCTGGACATTTGTAAGAAAAAGCGGTAACCAAGCATTTGCACCAACATTTATAATGAAGACCTCCAAACAGCTTTTAATTGCCCGCCCTATGCAAATTGACCTAAGCGCATGATCACTAGCGGATTTTCGCTAGGCACAAACAAACGCTAGCAGATCTTCGGTATGAAATGCTTGCAGTGCCGAAGTAACGCTAGTGAAAAGTCGCCAGCGTTTCACGCCCAGGCATCAACTTTTTTTTCAACATTTTAATGAATTAGTGTAGTGGCAGCGAATTAAGTGCAAGGTGTGCAAAACAGTCGTTGCGACAACTCACCCTTTAGTTCATCTGCCCCTATGTTTCTAGGAAATAATTATAAATACCATAAGTAATTAGAGGACAAGTAACGAAGAATACTTCATGCAGACACACCCTATACTTGATCTGGCAGCATCAAGCATAGCTCACAGCCATAAAACAGGTTCCGTGTCAGAACAGAAAGTGGTAGAATTTTATAAATTCACCCCAGGTACTTGTTCATACAGTAAATTAAGCCATTTTCACCACAGAAGGGAAACCTACTGATATAATCTATAAATAATGGGGGCCTCATATCAAAAGATGAAAAAAACTAATTTCAGCAATGTCAGATTGAAGAAGGGGCTCATCTGAACTATGTGAGGATGGCGTTAACTATTAATACATAAGTTCCATTAAAGAAATGTTGCTGGATTCGAAAGGCGCAGAATATAGGAGCAAAGATGCCAATTGTTTCATGAAAGGGCACACATTTTGACATTTCAACCCACAATATAATTGCTCCTTCATTCTTTTTAGGGTTTTAAAAAATTACCAAATGTGCAAAAGGACAGTATTATTGCCAAAAATGAATAAAACATTTTTTTTAACTTATCGAGCTACTTATGCATAGAAAGTGTTTTAATACAGTTAATTTTGCCACCCTGTATGGTAGCAAAAAGACACTAGCCCATGAAGCTAAACCTTTCACTGAAACACCTCCTACCTTGCTCTGCAATGATCCAGCACAATTAGTAAAATCTTTATAAAAAAAAAAAAAAAATGCTTTTCAACAGTCATTTTTATCCTATAAAAATTAAAAATAAGATATGCCTCCTAGCACATTGTAATAATGTACTGAGGTTACAAAGGCATTAGTTACCTCTAAGTCAGATCAACATCCTACGATAACCTGCATTATTATAATGATTCAAGTACATGAAAACAAAATAGGCAGCATTACTGTATAATGACATACATTGTGCCCATCAACATTACAAAACAGATTTATCATGAAATCAGAATTGGCCTGCTGTGGGATACAGCAATACAACAACAGTTGAAGGGTCACAATCGCATAAATCTATTGTCTAAAACGACTTGTCTAGCTATGGAGAGTGTATTGGGTAATGCTCAGCTGCAGCACAGTAAACAATATTATACACATGTTATCCTTCTGCCTCAGTCCCATGGGCTCTTTTGCCCTTGGGAAACAAGCAGTTCCAAGGAAGATCTAAATGTGGGTGAGCGGCAACTTTAGATGCACGTGTATTTCGCATTGAAAACTGTACAACAAAAAAAAATGTGCAACAGCCACATTGATCAGATGCAAAAATATGTACACAACTGACACCAAACCATAATGACCTCTCATTACTTTTTTTTGGGATGTAATACTGCAGTGGGATGAAAGCCTGAAATTGCCCTGTGGTTTTTATATATGTCTGATGCTCTGATGACAATTCGTATCCTTTATGGGATAGAACTCTACCTCTCTTGAAGAAATACTGCCATAATAAAAATTTTTTATAGATTTTTGTGCAATCACTAACATACCCTGTAAGATAATAGACAGTAGTATGCTAAAATAATAACAATAAAGATAATAAAGCAACACAAATGTACATCAGGGCAGGGAAGGCAGAACATACATATGGCAGTGTGGACAAATGCCTATAGTAACAAGATGGCAATCACTTTGTGCGTACTGTATGTTGCCCAGTTCATGGCCCTTCAGTTAAAGACTGTCTTTTAGTCCTGCTTATTATAGCTGTATTTCCGCTGGAGGGCTATAACTAATGTAAATAATGGGTCCAGAAACAAAGAGAACAATAGGCAGCATCTATTGACAGAAATGGAAGTGTAACTTCTGCTCTAGTACTTAGGCCAATGTTACCTAGAAATATTTTAAAGGAGACAGCAAAGTTGAAAATGCAGTGAAGGTGCCTATTAAACTCAAGTTCAAAGAGGGAGGTTCACATTTTATTAACTTTAGTGTGATATAGACATCAATATTGTGAGATAATTTCAGTTGGTCTTTATTTTTGTTGTATGCTTTAAAAATGATTCAGCTTTTTTTTATCAGCTCTTCAGTTGGAATTTCAGCAGCTATATCGTTGCTATGGTCCAGTGTACCCTAGTGACCAGTCACTGGTTTGAATAAAGGCTGAAATATGAATAGGAAAGCCTGAACAGAAAGTTAAGCAATAAAAAGTAAAAATATACATTCACAGAGCATTACTTTTTGGTTTTTTGGGGTTTGTTCTGGGGTTTGGGATACCATACATTACAATGTTAAGATAAAATAGATTCTGGCATAGTGCACTGAATTCAGAGATAACACATAGAAGTAAAAGGAGTTGGGGAGCAACATTAGCATGAAAAATGTTCTTAGGGTGCCAGATAAGTGCTATGGTTGGCCCTACATTGAAGCTCTGTTTGGAAGTACACCTGGTTTTTATACAACCAAAACTTGCCTCAAATTAAAAAATAAGCACCTGCTTTGAGGCCACTGGAAGCAACATCCAAGGCATTAGAAAGCAACATGTTGCTCACAAGCTACTGGTTGGTGCTTCTTTGCACCAAAGTCTATAGAGTTCTTATGCTCATTAAAGGGGTTGTTCACCTTTGAGTTAACGTTTAGTATAATGTAGAGAGTGATCTTCTGAGACAATTTTTCAATTGGTTTTAATTTTTTGTTTTTTGTGGTTTTAGAGTTATTTAGCTTTTTATTCAGCAGTTCTCTAGTTTGCAGTGTCAGCAATTTGGTTTCTAGGGTACAAACTACCCTAGCAACCCTGCAATGATTTGAATAACAGACTGGAATATGAATAGGGGATGGACTGAATAGAATGTCAAGTAATAAAAAGTAGCAATAACAATACATTTGTAGCCTTTCAGAGCATTTGTTTTTAGATGGTGTCAGTGACCCCCATTTGAAAGCTGCAAAGAAACAGAAGAAGATTGCAAATAATTAAAAAACTATGAAAAATAAATAATGAAGACCAATTGAAAAGTTTCTTAGAATTGGCCCTTCTACAATATACTAAAAGTTAACTTGAAGGTGAACCACCCCTTTAAGTTTCTCACATTCTCACAATGTTAAATTCAGCTAATCACCACTACACAAACACGGACATCTAGACTAATGTATTGTACTGTTTTCTGACACCAGAAGTTAAACCTTTTTTACCATCTATCACAGGGATCCCCAACCTTTTGAACCTGTGAGCAACATTCAGCGGTAAATGGAGTTGGGGAGCAACACTGGCATGAAAAATGTTATTGGGGTGCCAAATAAGGGCTGTGATTGGCCATTTGGTAGCCCCTATGTGGATAGACAACCTAAATTGTGGCTCTGTTTGGCAGTGCACCTGGTTTTATACAGCCAAAACTTGCCTCCAAGCCTGGAATTCAAAAATAAGCTACTACTTTGAGGCCACTGAGAGCAAAATCCAAGGGGTTGGAGAGCAACGTTTTGCTAACGAGCTACTGGTTGGGGATTACTGATCTATCATAACATTGTCTTTGCATGCTATTTACAATTTTGCCATAAAAGTATATGCCCAATGCTTTTACATTACCTAAAGCTGATACCCCCATGCTCCTCTATGAGGAACCAGATTTGTGTAGGAGTAGTCCGTAAGCATTAGACACTCTGACAGCTTAAGAAGGGAAAGTCAGGTTTAGGAACTTCAAGTAACAATTACTTATAAAAAACAGACCTATCAGCAAAAAACGATTAACATGACCTATAAGTAACTTTTAATCTTCGTTAATATTTGAAGAGTAGTTTTTAAGTTTCAGCATCACTTTAACTACTTCACAATGCCGCTCTACTCTACATGATGGCTTCACAATGCCATCAAAGAACATCACCACAGGTCTCCCAAGACCCAAAATATTTTATATAAAATTGTCAGTTATGTGTTTTTGGGTGATTATCACTAGTGTGATCCATGTGAGATTTTATCTGCCCACATTAAATGACAGGGAAAGTTAGACTAAAGAAGTAAGTTAGAAATGTTGTACATTATATTTTGGGCTTCTGTAACAACCCCAGGCAACCACAGGCCTTTAACAGTATAGATCTGTGTCTCCAAATATGCCTCAGTATCTCCCCATTTTCTTTTCTGCTGATTCAGATTCACATGCACTGTCACTTACTGAGCTTAGGGACCGACTCACAATATAAAGTACACATAGAATAGAAATGTCACAGTATAAGACTGATTAGTAAATAATATGAATAATTACTACATGGCAGCACAGAAGCCAGTGCAACTAGCCTCATCATTTAATAATCAGCCCTGTAATATCAATGTGTATGACAGGCCAACCTCATTTTCTGCTTGATAATTTGTAATGCCCCTAAGCTTAGTGTTTCAACACCTGCTCAGAGCCCACTGAGCATGTGAGTGTCGCAGACACTTTCCAAGATGGTGACCCCCTGTGACAAGTTTGAATTCCTGGATCATTGCGGCTATTGACAAACTGAAACTTTAGGCTGGTGCAATAAGTTCAGTATATAAAATATGACATTAAGACCTATTCATTTTTAGGGTTTCCTTCTCCTTTAAGGATGTAATGACAACTGTTTTGAGGACAGTATGCTGTCTATTGGACCTCAATCGCAAATGGCTAAAGGTCTAATAGTCTATACTCTAAAAGTCTAGCTAAAGGTCTAATATACTGCCCTAAACACTATTAAGACTCAGGTAGGTATGAGCTACGCTGCGCACTGAACAATCCTGTTTTTAAAACTCGTCATTAAAATAGATGTCTTCATGTTAAATTGCTTGTTAGCTGCATGGTGCATCTGTATTTCTAGATCACAGCAGTGCCAGTTAACAAGGGAGTATGGAACATCTTCCATGTTCTTCCTAATCTCTCCTATTAACTCACCTATATAACCAATGAATCAATTGAACTTATATGGCTGACCATATTGAGTTTCTTTTTGATTAGGGGGAAGATGAAAACCTAAGACCCACAAATCCACCCGGATATGACCTTGGAATTGTTTGAGAGAAAATGTGGAAAGACCAGAAAACCTGTTCTGTTAGAAGAAAATACAGGTGGGAGGGAAATTCTCTAAGAAAAAAAAAAGTCTTTTATTTCTAAGATTTTGGCCACAAGCCAGAATAACCTGGAGGAGCAAGGAAGGTGTGGAGGGGACTGGTGAAAAGTTTGTTAAGGAATAGGGTGGAAGGGATTGGAAATGTGATTTCAACTGAAACATAAATACTAGCTCTGTTTTAACCCTTTGTTTGCCTGCAGTTAGAGATGAAAATTTAGCTTGCTAATAATTTATGCATGGGTGCAGACATGTACTGTAATTTCCAGCATACCTATATAGGCATTACTGGAATATTAGTCAGTGTCTTCACGAGCAATGTGCTCACAGATGCACCATATGCTCCAGGCTTTCATCAAACAAGTCGAAAGCTGTCACATCCAAGGGTTTCTCCAGGGGGACCGGGGCTTAAAATGTAAAATGGAGGCATGTAAAAATGGTGTAAACTATTAAAAAAGATTAAGATTTATAATGCAGGAAAACTAACAGGGGAATAAACTTGGATTTTTAATGAAAATTGGTCAAATTTATTACATAAAATTCAGGAAAGCAAACTTGAAATCCAGGAAATGCATTAGAACATGAAGGTACAGGTATGGGACCTGTTATCTGGTAACCCGCTATCCAGAAATATCCGAATTACGTCACCCCAAAAAAATGATTTCATTACAATCTTTAAATTTTGTATTTTTTTCTAATAATTCATGCCCTGAATGCAGTCCCATATTAGGTACTGTAAATTTTTGTCACGGTCGGCACCCAATACCGGAACAAACGCAAAGCACCCTGGTCTCGGCTCGTGCTTCACCAGTAGTGTGACCGCCTTTGGCTTCGGGAGGAGCCCTCAGCTACTCAGATTCCACCTGAACTCAAACGAGAGGTGCAGGGCAGGAGTTCTGGCCAGCGTTGGGGCACAACTGTATAATAAGTCTTTAAGGCCGAAGGTCACGTTACAGACAGGAGTTAGGCAGATATGTGGTTAAACAGGCTGGATCAAGGCAGGCAGACAGCAAGGAATGTCAGGCAAGAGGGTCAAAACCGGGTGATCAATCAGATAGGGATGAGGCAAAATCGGTGGTCAGATAACAGGATCGGGTCAGGATACAGATAACGGCGTAGTCAAGAGTCAGGCAGGGTCAAACACGGCAAACAGGAACACTCAGAAGCTTTTCAGCACAGATACAAGGCACTAGGAACAAAATATATTTGAAATTCGCGCCATTGCGCGCTGGCGTCATCACGCCAGGCGCGCATACATATAAAAACAGGAAGTGCGTGCCTCGCAAGCACCAAGAAGACTGCTGAGGGACAGGGAAGCGGCGCAGCAGGCGTCCCTGCCGTCCCCCCACTAGACCACCAGGTGATTTTGTGACATTTTTAAGGTTTTATCTTTAGATATTTTTTTTACAATTCGATATATTGCTGTAAACCACAAACAAAAAAAATCTGCTAATTATTTGTTTTGTATGCATACAATAAATTGACCATTAGCTCTCTTTACTTATGCCCTTCCAGCAGCTGCTGGGTCTGCTGCCTCCATTGTTATACCCTTACTTCCTGGACATATTACTGTATGTACTGACTGACTACTACAGCCGAGGAACATCTTAGCACTTTTTTTTAATCTATCTGGATTTACACAGTGCTCCAGCAAACAGAAATCAGACTGAATGTAAAGCTAGAATGGTATATGTATTATCCTTTTGTCCTACATCCCTGTGTAGTGTCCATCTCATATTCATCTATCTGCCTTCCTGTCATTCAAACTGCAGCCTGACTGCTAATGCCAGAGAGCCTTTTACTGGCCACTGACATAGATTAACATATAAATATACCCACTTTGCTGCTTATATTAACTATACATCAGAGATAACCCCCTACAGCCTAATAATAGTTTCAATAATTTGTTGCTCTATTTTTTATTTTTGTGCTTTAACTGTCACAATGTGGTTTCTTTTCCTGACTTGACAAAGAGATTCATAGTGACATAGCAAATATATAAAAAGTCAACTTTGAATGTGCACAGACCAGGGAACCTATGGTTTGTGCAGGGCCCCGATGAAAAATGTGGGGTTGGGCTAATCAGTGATCCCTCCCTAAATGATATCAGTGCATGCTAATTACAAATGTGCAAAGGCGCTTCTTCATCAATAAATGTTCATTGTGCATGCACAGAGGTCTTTCTTAGATCAGCCAGTGTGTGCACATCTAAACTAGCCAGGGAATATTTTATAAATATTTAAAGGGGTAAAAGGTCGAAAACCAGGTAGCGCCCGAAATTTCTGGGAAGTTGACGGGTATTGTGAATTTAATTTATTTTCTTAGGACAAAATAACTCTTATTACAGCCTAGGAGCTAATTTGATATAGGAAGAACAGTAAGCAAAGCCTTTACTTTGCCAGTTCACAAATACATATGGTTAATGTAGCTTTTATGGCAAGAAAAATATTAGTCTGGAAAATTGCAGATTGGCTAGATGTTCCCTGACTACCATTACTTACCTCATTGATCACCTAAAACAACATTCATGCACACACAAAAACCATTAAGTAACCAAGAAAAAAATTATTTTCTGAGATTCCCAAAGAGCATGTCTGTTTAATGTTTTTTGAGGTCCAATTTCTCCCTTTGGCCACTCACCTGCTACACCCAGTCAATCAGAAAACTGGCAAACCGCTGTTAAGCTTATGGAGAGACAGATATCTGATATTGTTGTCACTTTAGCTTAGAGCTTAGGGCAATATGGGAAAGGTTAAACTAGAATGATATCCTTAACCCTGCTGGAGCTGGAGACTGCTCAACTGAAAAGCAATAGAATATGGTTTCAACATCTAACCAGTGTCAGGTAATCTGAATATAACACAGTTCTGAAGCAGCTGTCATTCAAGCAGATGAATAGACTGTAAGTGCTACGGGCAGGGACCTCCTTCCCACTATGTCTCTTACCACATAGCACTTAAGCTCTTTGTCCTATGATTCTGTATATATTTATTATGTGATTTGTCTCCCCCATGTATACTTATATATAATGTACTTTTATGCACTTTACAGTGCAGCGGCTCCTTAACAGCGCTTTACAAATAAAGTTATACAATACAATAAATTCATACAGCCACAAATAAATAATTTAATGACTAGGACCATAAAACACCTAGTAAGGTAAAGATTTTAAGAAACTAAGCCCCTTTTGATTTATTTCAAACTAGAGGTATAATGGATTCTATGGACCCCTGGCCTAGCCAAAGGTTGTGTAGCTTATGCAATAGTATTTGACCCATGCAAACATAATAACCATAATGCCAATTATCATTCACATGTTCAGTGGAGTATTCTTACTCTTGTGGCTACTGACAACATTGGTTGCTAACCTAGTTTTCAGCTTTAGAAGGCAGTTATACGGTTTAAATGGTGGGAAGAAATCAAAACATCTAGAGAAACTTGAACAAAAACTGTACACAGATGGAATTAAGCTTAAAAGCAACATCCCGGGATTATTTATTAAAGTCTGATTTTTTCTAGTCAGACTTTTAAAGGGGAAAACAATTTTTTCATAGAAAAAACTAAACTTTTTCATGATTTATTAAATGCAGATGGTGTTAAAATTCAGAATAAAAAAGCAATCCATCTCACACAAGCTGATTCCTGGAGAAGTCAATGGCACATTTCCAATTTACAACTGGAAGATATCCTGATCTGCGCTGGGTTTCATTCAATAATCCAGTAGATTTTGTGGATTCCAGGCGATAATCCAAAAGAGTCACAGGTTTTTGGGCATCAAATACAAAAAGTCAAATTTTTTTGGCATCAAATACGAAAAAGTCAAATTTTTTGGCATCAAATACGAAAAAGTTGCGGTTTTTGGCGAGAAATCAAAATAATGTGTACAATTTGGATTTTGTCACAGCTTTATAGAGTCTTTTCCCACACAAGAATTTTTTATGAACACATATTGATAAATATGGGAGAAAAGTCCATGCGGATTTGGTAGGAGTGGTTTTCAGAAAATATTGAGAAAATTTCAGATTTTGATAAATAACTCCCTTCCTGCTTCTGTAAGGCAGAAAAGCTATCCACTGTGCCAAACATAAAGAGCTCCTCCACAACTGAAATGCCTTACCAATTTATCCTCAATGAAAAAAGCATCTTCCATCTGCTATTCACTGGGCAGCAAATATGATGTGGGGCTGCTTTGCATCAAGAGGGACAAGGTATCTTGAATCAATATGAACAAGAAGAACAGATATACAAAAGATACAAGGAAATACAGAGAATCTATTTCAGTAGTCACAAAGGAATTAAAGCTGAAGTGGACAAATATAGAAATGTTCTCAAATTTATCAAATTAGAGATGTTTCATTGCCAAAGCATTTTTAACATGTTATTTCTCATTTCACTTATCCTCGTAAAAAATAATGATGGCATCAGGGCCTTATCTTCCATACTGTTCTTGAGGGACCAAGCCTAGGGTGTCATGGTCCAGGGGGAGGGACAGCAAGGAATTTTTTTTAGAGTGTGGACTAAAATCAGTGGCAGTGGGGTTTCAGCTAGTGTCCGCATTACTCTCAGTCAAGTCCTGGACACGCAAGACCAGAAGGCAGGATGGATATTATTTGCTGCAGATTCCCCATCTTCCCCCCTACAAAATTATCAGAGCATAAAGTGCTGTTGAGCATTCAGATCCCCTTTATTACACTGCCTAGTGGTGTTTATTTACTCTTGTCACTTTCAAGATTCTTGCAGTTTGGTGGCTGGTTCTCCTCCTTTCTCCCTCTGTGACACTTGTAATGCTTTTATTGTATTAACTTGTAAAACTGCCTCTGTGCCATCCTGCTATGAGTTATGGGGTATTTATATGTAATATTGCCTCTGTGCCTGTGTGTTTGAGTTAGCGCCTGCCATATGCAGGCTGATAAAAAGCTGCTGGTTCAGTCTATCTAGACTGATTTAGCAGCTTTTTGGCATGAATTTGTTAAATAAGCAGATCTTTATATGTATGGTCAGATCACTCCTTTAAAATGCCAAGCAGTTTCCTTTCTTTAAAATACAATCTATGTTGATCCTAATGATGTTAAGATGTATAAATACATATAAGGTGCTATTCACAGAACTTTGGTATGGAAGACTGAAAGACGCTAATGTTGTAAGCCATACAAACAAGCCATGAAAGTCATAATTGAACTGCACCTGGAATTACTGCAGTGCTGGAGGAGTTACACATAAAAAATAATGAAGACAGAGGAATCTGACAAGTGCACTTTTAAAACAATAAATCAGAACTGGATCATCTGGCTCTGCTTTCCTGCCCCACCAAAGGAGAGCTGAAGACACACGGAAAGCGTTTCTCCACACAACACTCCCTTTGGCTGTATAGGATGGGACAAACAGTACATACAAAAATACTTGTCAGTACGCTAATTGTGGTTTCCTGGTAGACCTACAGCTCTGAATATACACATTATACAAATACAAAGGGAAACAATGGTATTAACAACAGAGATGATATTGCAATGGTGTCTAAGGAGAATGAATCAGGGCTGCAAATCAACCAGCTCATTGTCAATAAATACTGTTTTTCTGCCATAAAAAATACAAAATATTCAAAAGGTAAAAATAGTAAAATAGTATATCCTTATTGCATCACTCTAATTTGGCATACAACACCTACAACAAATGACTTTAATAATAAGTTGTGTAATAAATTAAATGGAACAATTATAGTCTCTGAATCTGACTCTTTTGCTCCCTCTACCTCTGCAAAGTAGGCATCCCAAGCTTAATTACAAATGCATATCCCCCACAGAGTATAACACATGCTCTACTTACTTTAGTAATTGCTGACATATTGGGATTAATGTGCAATTGTTGCTTGTTAATATTACACTGTAATCAAACTTCAGAAAGGTGGATAAAGTACTGGTGTGCAGCAAGAAAATTATTGCATTTCTTTTGCTATGATTGAAAACCATAAAGAGTTACGTATGTATAACAGTGAAGGCAGTAATCTAATTGGTGGATAGCCTTGCATAAGTTGGGCCAATGGCCTTGGAAGACCAACAGCCTTAAAAATGTATGTTTGCTTTAATTATCTCTATGGTTGATGGATTATGCAACCTATCAACTTTTAACCCATGATAACATGCTAGGGAATGTGGTAAGTTATAGTCCAACAACATTTGAGTAGAGCAATATTCCTGTGGATCGAAATGCCCTTTTTAAGTGAAGCTCATATGTACTGAATAACATTGACATCATTATGTCAAACACAGAATAGTCTAGTCAAATTCTATATTATTTTAAATGAAGGTATCCAACCTAAAACATATGTAAAACTGTCCCATGATGCCCAAAATGCTTTAAGGTTGGTTTGCCTTTGGCAAAGCTTTCCTAACAAAGCGCATGTCAAGTGCTTAGCTCTGCAATTCAACAAAAAGATAGAGAACAAAAAAAGGAGAACAAAAATTGAGGGGATTCTGGAGGGAGGAGGTATACAAATCAAAAGGGGACTTTAGATCCCAACTTTTATACAGCGAGCGCACAGTATGCAGTGAATCCAACTGCTGAGAGTGATGATTTGCTGCAATCCGTATTAAGCTTTGGGATGATTAATTACACCTCTGTGACATGGAAGATGCCTCAGTTCAGCATCCAAAAAATTTGCCACCTCAAATAAATTTTATATTCCCCCATATCTATGCTCATAAGAAAATAATTTCAAGTCTGTTAGCAACATAAAACTGACATTTACATGCAATAATTGCAATCAGCAGCCCTTTCTGAGCAAGAACAAAGTTGATTACCAGATCCTAATGCTCAATGGAAAGCAGTTTTCTGTTAAAGCACCCAGTCACACCAACTCTATGTTATGCTAAGTGGGTCTGAATACTTCTGGAAGGAATCCTCCATGTCTGACATAGTCACTGAAATCTGCTTACATGTAATGGGGATATCCAGCGGACATTTGCACTAGTCTTTGAAGATTGCTTCAAAAATGACAAGGGAGTTTGTGTTGAACCTATTAGTTTTACTGCAATAATTCAAAGTCACAAAAAGGAGAACTTCTGAGCCACAGAAGCAGCAAGATGATAAATAAGATAGATTAGAAAGAGAGATGTGGAGCAAGAGGATGTTATTTTGTAGCCATTTGTCAAAGAGAAAACTATATCATGGTATACTTTAGTCACACTTTAGTCACACTGAAACATTTCCTGTGTAACAGAGATAGCAATTTGCAATTTGATACTGAGGTGCAAAGACTCATTAAATACCCATACTCCATATCCTTAGCTATTTGCCTGCTCTTAACCTTATGCCCAATCAAGAAGTGAAAAGTTTTACCATTTTCACATGTAGGCATAGCAATCTTGCCTTCTCTTAATAATTAGCATTGCTTCCAGTTCTTGCCTAAAACCCATGACATATGTAGACATCATAATTTTATACAATAAATAGTATAAAACACATACTGTAATGGTTCATTTACAGTGGCGTAACTACTGGGGAGCAGGGGGTGCAATTGGGCCAGGGCCCGCACTCACATAGGCCCCCCCCCCGGCAGATCGGGCCTGCTGCAGCCAACTGAATTCGTCTGCATACGCTAAGAAATTCCGCACGGAGGAAGGTGGGGGCTGCACGGCCGCCCGCAATTAGCTCTGTTACTGTTCATTTACCAACGTCAGGCGAAAGTGTAAGGCACATAATTCAGCTTGTTATTAGTTGGTAACACTTAAGGCTGATATACAGTATCAATGTGTGAAAATAAAGCTCAACACAGACAAACTATCTATTCATTACGATGGGATTTTTAGAAGTGTTTTTATCAAATGGTGTTTAACCCACTGATAAACAAACTTAGAAAAATCCCATAAGAATGAATAGAAAGTTGGTGAATTTTTCTATGGTGGGCTCTAATCTCATAATTCGATAACTATGCCCTTTGGTTGTTAAATTAATGCAGAGTAGTCATGATTTGCAGCCTTGCACCTACAAACTTTTAATGACACATCTGCCACAAATCCCAGAGGGCAGCACTAGTGAGCCCTGTACATTACACCTGCCCTAAGCATTCCTTGCCTCTCCTGCCTTGCGGGATGTGAATACCAATTTTATAAGATAATTGCACATGTAAGCAACTGATAACCATACCTTGTTGCTTTCCTTTATAATGATTATCAGCCCACAACAAGCCCTCTTGTTTTTTCGACACAGATTTACTTGGAAAACATTGTTACAACTCGGTGTTCATTTACCACAAACCTCAGTTACAAACATAACTGCAATGCAATGTTATAACTTTCCTAACATTTAAAAAAACTATTTTGGTGTGTACCTCAAGAAACTTTACTTTGGTTACATGATCTAATATTTACATGGCAGACAACGACAATATAAACTAAAGCAACTTTCAGAAAACCCTTTTTCTATCCAGTAGTTGTGTTGAAATACCTGATTTTTCTCTGTAGAATGGCGTTTCCTTTATAGGCTGCATTCACATACACAGCACAACAACATCCCTGAGGTTGTCCCATGAAATAACTTCCAAGCCTGTTTTTCAACTTACTTTGTCACTGCATGACATTGAGAGCTAGGTGGGTCCTTTCAGAAGCGGAAGATCAATCCAATATATTCTGCTATTGTTTGTGGATCTGTCAGAGAATGGTGCATACAGGAAAGGACACCACTAACAGGTCTTACAAACCGCAAAAAGACACCAAGACATAAAAGCAAAACAAGAAAGGAAAATACTAACAAAGGTTAAAAATAAGAGACAGTCTCTTCCACAAGAGTAATTGGAAGGGCAAATTAATCAACAATAAATGCAAGACCAAATTGTGAAAGAAAAATGGAATAACTGAACAATTTAATTTCTAAATAATCAAAGAGATAATACATTTGAATTGAATACAATAGCTTTCAAGGTACCAGTAAAATACCTGTAAAACAAAATTAAAACAACAGAAGCAAAATCTAACTAAATTAATTAACCTCTCTTACATTAAATGATCTAATAGCTATTTAAAACCAAGATATTAAAGGGGTTGTTCACCTTTGAGTTAACTTTTAGTATAATGTAGAGAGGGATATTCTGAGACAATTTGCAATTGGTTTTCATTTTTTATTATTTGTGGTTTTTAAGTTATTTGCCTTTTCATTTAGCAGCTCTCCAGTTTGAAGTGTAAGCAATCTGGTTGCTAGGGTCCAAATTACCCTAGCAACCATGCATTGATTTTAATGAGAATATGGAATCTTAATAGGGGACAGTTGGAACAGAAAGATGAGTAATAAATAGTAGCGATAACAATAAATATGTAGCTTTAGAGAGGATTTGTTTTTAGAGGGTGTCAGAGACTCCCTTTTGAAAGCTAGAAAAGAGTCAGGAGAAAATGGCAAATAATTAATAAACTATAAAAAATAAATAATGAAGACCAATTGAAAAGTTGCTTAGAATTGGCCATTCTATAACATACTAAAAGTTAACTTGAAGGTGAACCACCCCTTTAAAATATTAACAAAATCCATAAAATTGTCTTGAGAAGGATTTTAGGGAATCTATTTCAAATCTGTTCAATTCCGATTTGCAGTTACCTCTGTGCTGAAAATGCCTCTATCCCCCAGAAGAATTAATGATGCTTAAACATAAAAGGAGAGGTGTTCAGTTCTCTGGAGACCCACCTGTAAATGGTCATGTTTGTAAAAGAAGTATCCATAGCTGTGTTCAGTTTGGCATCCTGTTATTTAATGGGGTTTTCTCCCACAAAATTATCTACCGCTGTTTGTTGGCCATTCCAATTTTCCAAATACAAGACAAAGACAAGTCAAAGGTATCTGTGCTTAGTTAATCACTGGTAATGGTGATGGTCATTTTCAGGTTTCTGAAAGAGTGTTACTGGATTGCCTAGAATCATTTTATCATATTGGAGAGAACTCTGCAGATCTCATTAGAATTAAGTACAAAGGAAGTGTGTGTATAGTTGCTAACATAATGCTGGTAGCAAACTGCAGTCATCTACTGAGTCACTGTGCTGCAGCAAAAATAATTACCATTTTGCTGTCAATTTATATATTTAAAACACAGAGAAAGAATTACTTGGCTGAAACCTTATGGAGTGGTGAATGTTTAAATTTAGATTTAAAAATAATAGTTATTAAACCCTTTCCCTGCCAATGACATAAAATTTACTGAACTGGAATAAAGTTTCAGAGTGCAAATGTAGATGCTATGATTCCACATTGTAGGCAACTCACAGAGAAGCCATGACCACAGGCAGGGAATGAAGTGATGCAAACACGTTTTTGTTGCGAACAATGTAAACAAAATAATTGCATGCAAAAATAACAACAATTGATCATTGTCGCACTAATATTCCCAATACCTCAGCACAAGAACTACTAAACTAGTGCCTGCTCGCAAGCACATTTATCAACAATTATATATAGATTGAGAAACCTGCAGCTTGCTGACAGTTTGTCTGTATGTGTTTGACACCAGGACCACTGAACCAAACCCCCCTCCCAAAAAAAAGATTAGTTCCATATCTCCTACAAAAACACAATAATACACAGTGACTTGCAAACTTATTCAGTCCTGAATAACATCCTTCAGTGAGATTTGTTCTTATGATATTTTTAATGTAAATCGCTCAAATTATTTTTTTAAGTTGGCATTTTATATTAAAGAATCTTGAAATAATTTAAAAACTAAATCAACAAGATGATCAGAACCTGCAAATGAAAACCACAGGGTTAACACCACCATACATCACTGTATGGTGGTGGTACAGGTTAACAATATCAAGAATTCTGTATAACACTGACCGGTAAAGGATTTTGGTAAAGCCATCAATAGCAGTGACCCATTTGTTATGTGGGGAAATGTTATGTGGCAAATGAGTAGCCAGTGTAACACTATCCAACATTTCAGAAACAGGTGCTGTGGGACTGCTTTTTTATCACAGGGGCCTGGCCATCATATTGAGATAAATGTAAAAATGGATTGTACAAAATGGATTGTAGAAAATACACTTCAAGAGACACTTAAGCAATATGCCATGCAACAACCCAATCATCTCCACCTGAATTATTACATGGTAGACAGATACGCACTAAGTTACATGTTTCAGACATCAAACTTCCACCAAATACTGTTCCTACAACATCATCTACTGTGTCAAACGTCACCAAGCCAAATGCAAGGCTTATACTGATAGAAAACGTGGCGCAGGAGAAATGCACTTTCAGCCTGGATCTTTAGTCAGACTCAAGAAACCAGGAATATTGAAACAAGGACAATCTAAATTTACTACACCACTTGAAGTGAGACGCCAGCGAGGACCATAAACATATGAACTGTCTGATGGACGCATATGGAATGCAAGTCGTCTTGCTCCTGCTAGATATGACTTTGCAGACGTTCCATTTGATGGAGGACATTTTCCTACCCCTAATGCCAACTGCAATAGGCCTGAAGAAACTGAACCTATAAGTCATAGTGAGGGAATCAGAAAACTACCTACATGGACCCAGGACTATGTGATGTGAATAATGTATATTATTGCTTTAAGATGCATTGTTGTTGTTTAGTACATTTGCCAAAATGCTTTTCTACTATAGGGGGAATATGTGGTGTTTATACAAATGGCCTGTGGGTGTCTTTCTGTACAGCTTGAAAGTGAAAGTAGGAAGTACTGCAGTTGTGTAATGGCTGTATGAACCTGTTAATAAAGCATTGTTATACCCTGCTCATCCTTGGCTAACAAAACATAACAATAACCTGTTAACTTTTTTGGGCAAAAGTTAAGGTTTCAGTATGACTACAATTCTCTAAAGTGAAAAAGAGTGATCTGACAGCCTAGGGCTAATCTTTGTGGCAGAGAATGGGCCACAATCAGTCACAATCTGTGTGTAAAGCTGGGGCATACTTACCCCAAAAGATTTAAATCTGTTGTCAAACTGTTTCTTAATTTCACTTTCTTCTTAAGATGTTTAAATAAACAATGAAACATTCATATAGGAGTAGTACTTTAAATATCACATGGAACAATATTTCTGAGAGAATTTGTCAATGGTCTGAACATGAAAGGCACTGTAATAAAACCCACAATAAAATAGACTCATCAAGTCTACAACTCAATGATAGAGCAAGTAAGGGAAGGTAGATATTAAGTAGACAGTAGCTGAGAGTAGTAAAAAGAAATTTAGAAAGTGGCATCAAGACAAACAAGGGGATTAAATCCCTAATAATGGCAGTATACTTGGGATGCATCTAGGTTTTCAAAACTCACCCCACTAAGAGGGGCATAACATAATGCTTTATAATACTGACTGTCAGATGTCACCTGAATAAAAAATCAGCAAGTCTTTTGGTAACAAACTTGATTGAGTAACAAATACACATCTATGAGGAGCAACAGTAAAAATGTATAAATATTAAGGTGAAGGAAGGGATCCTGGTCTTTCCCCTTGTACAGAAGATACAACAAGCAGTTAACAAGGGAACGGGGCCAGAAAAGCATCCCAGAGTTTGAACATCCGAGACAAGTGCACAATTAGAACTTGCTAGTTTCAGGAGTAAAGATAAATATTTGATTAACGTCTCTTACTGTAATCTCTTTGCGTAGTGGCTGGATGCAGATTTCTACAGTCTGGGATTTTTCAGGGATAAAGAAAGAGATGTGACTTACTGCTTGCCATGTGCGTTGGTGAGGAGTGCTGTCCATTAGGTGTGCACGAGGTCAGGTCTATGGCCATGTTGGAATGTTCTGTCTCATGAACAATCTCATTATCACCTGGTTACACAAAAAAGAAACAAAACACAACAAGGTTAATGTCTCTTTACCTGTAGGCAAGAACAGAAAAAAATGTGGAATGCAAAAGAGGCCACAGTTCATTCATTTGTTTGTACATTTCTCTCAGTTTATATTTTCTGACCATTTAACAAGTTCTATGCTTTGCACAATTAATACAATTACATTTCAATTGTCTGTACAAATCTCAGTGTTGCATCTATACATGGGGGGGGGGGGTGTAGCTCAAACTAAATGTTTTCTGAAACATGACATATATTTTATCGCCCACCCTTTTCTCCAAAATTAATCTTTTAGGAATATTAAAGCTGCAATAAGATCCTTCTCTTTGGAGAATGTTTTCTCCCAGAGTCTTAACATGTTCCTTCCTGTGGATGCAATTCCCAGCTAGAAGGGCATTCCAATGCTTATGGATTTTTATGACTTTTCTCTCAGTAAAGTGTTACCTGCAGGAGACACTTAAAGATACAGCCCCTCGTAGACAAAAAATGTACATTTATTGTAATACATGAGCTTTCAGACTGGGCCTCAAACATACATACATATAGTTTATGCTACATAAGACTAGCTTAGAGACAGGATCTTAACTGCCATTACAATAGGCCTGGTAAAATTTTATTTGTGTATTGTTTTTTTATGTCTAGCATGTATCAAAGCGATCTGTGACTTTGATAAATGCTGGGGTTGCAGCAAAAATGTCAGCCACTCTTTAATATATACACCTGTATTTCACTAGAAGTCATGTGAATGTGTAGTTTCTTGATTTAACTATATATATAAATGTGTTAATTTAATCCAACGTTTCGGCCCAATGTTACTAAGAATAAATTAACATATTTATTCACGAAAAAGGAATTGGAGTGCGAGTCCTTTGATTACTTTATCTGAACAGTATTGACCTATGCACCCTAAATTGTTTGGAATATCTGGTAAGAGTGCATACACTGGATGGACTTATATATATATATATATATATATATACATATATATATCAGGGATTCTTAGCCTATGGGTTGGGAGCCTAAAAAGTGTCTTCAGGTTCCTCAAACATCCACTTTGGCAATAGGAAATTTCCTCCAGCAATGCAAATTCATAGAGGAGAATATTTAGTTGTAAACCAAGTTTTTTTATCTAAGTTAATATAGATAACCAGTGTTTAGTTAATGTACCCCATAAAATACCACCCCATTTTTAGACATGGATGAACTGGTTATTCTTATAAAACATTTTATTTTTTCATGCAGTTCAGGGTGAAAGCCTAGCTCCACATGCAAAAATCTATTTCCTTTTTCTACATTTTATCCAATACAATCGCAAAAGGAAGATACTTTAAAATCAACTATTTTGTACAGTTGAAAACAAAGAGGAAGAGGTTAAATAACTAGCATGAGACAAAGGAGATGTATAGTATAGTAATTAAAACATTCAATGCTTTACTTAAATGAAAAACTAGAATGGTGACATTAAAGAGGAATCAGTATAATATGCAGTTAATATAACGATCAACATCACAACTTTGCATGCTGATATTAGTACAAAGCTTAAACTTCAGAGAGTGAGGAATCAAATGTGAAGTATGATACAAAAAAAGGACAACGATTGAGGTAAATGGAGAGATGGGAACAGGCAGGGTCTGGGAGATTTAGAGCATTTAGACGTGCAGCACTATTTAATTAAAAGCCACCAGACAGAGGGAAAGCCCCACGCCTATGTTATTTGAATCCCTTGTTGTCGAAGCAACAGTTGCCTTAGACCAATAACCTTCAGTGTGTATGACTTGATGACTTAACACTAGCACATATTTTATTCAAACAAAAGTGCTCCCTAAAATGATCACCATAACATGTAAAACCTTTTCACAAAGTATACTGTTCTAGCAGGTATATAGAGGGCAGGAAAAGCAATGTGTGCTAACGGGAGAAGGTAAAGGACGTTGGCTAGTGAAGCTAACCACAACTTACACACAACACTTTGCTCTGGGGCAGACAGCTTTAAAAGGTAGATCTGACAAATCGGTTGCAATATCTAAGTAAACAGAAGCTACACTTAGTTTTTCCTATTTGCTTTGTTCTTTTTGATTGCTAATGTGTCTCGTAAGTTGCACAGTAAAATAAAATTATCACATTTCCCAGATTCTGCTACATTTCAAGAAAAAGTGCCATGGTACACAAGCTATTGAGACAGATGCTGTTGTTCTGATGCTTCCAAGTACCTTGGTTAATTATGTTGGTTCAATAAATTTCTCCATTAGGGACCAAAACAGTGACAGCTTTTTTCTCAAAGACTGGACCGCATTGAGAACATGGCTGGATATGGTGAGCGCCTATGTTTGTAAACAATCCTTTTATTAAACACTTAACCCCTAGGGCAACAGTGATGGCAAAAATCTCTAACCCACATGCCATAAACCATTGCAAAAGATGTCCATCTGACAATAAATGAAACTTAATAAATGAGTTAAAAAGATGCACAACACTAAGAAAGTCAATTATAAATCAGGACTTACTCGTTACATATCCATCGGATCGCTCTGTTTCCATAGTCGACTTGCAGAGCTGAAATATAAAACAGGACATCTTCAGAAATGGAACCAGTCCACCAATCAATCAATACAAAAACGGTAGCACACCATTTACATTTTTGGGTTGCTCGGTCTGCTCTGTACTTATTTCTGGGTCTCCTGCAGCGTTCCATCCCTTTAATTTTTTAAGATGTAGAGCTCCAGGGGTGTCTGTCTGGATAAGATTTTGTGAAAACTTGCGTTCTCTTTCACAAGCCTGGTTTTGGCTCATTTCCATGAAATGCATATCGTATGGTTTCTAGGCAGAAACTGAAATTAAAGAGTGCTTTAAATTAAAATCAATTGCATCTCGTTTGCAGATAATACTTTAGACGTTTATTCATTTGTTTTAGTTGTTCAGCAAGGGAAGCTTCAATTAAAAAACACAGATTTTGAAAAAAAAAAAAGAAATGGTTGCGGAAAACTCTATTTCCCTTTGAATGACATGGATCTACTTAGGAATGCATCAGAATAGTAGACAAAATGGATAATATAAGTGTATAGGACAGAGCTATTTTTAAATAAAGGCTTTTAATAAGCAGAAATTAAACAAAATTAAAATAAAAGCACTGAAAAAGTATGAGAAGAGGAAAACGAAGCATGTACCTAGTCGTAATGTCAGCGAAGTGTTTGTGTCAAGTCTTCCTGTGTTTTGTAGCTTAACCCCTTTAGAGCCAAAAAAAAAAAAACACACACACCACCATCACATAATATGCTATAGGTTACTCAGTCATCAAGGGCTGATTGCATCATCTCCTTATCATCTCATGTGCCAATTCTATGGGCTCAGGCTATCTGCATTTGACCATCAGCTGCTCCTTCAAATAGTATACATGTGTATTATTTTAAAATAATGTTTTTATATTTAATATTTTTCCATCAATTCAAAAATTATGGACGTAGTAATGTGATTCTTAGCCACATCTTTATTCTATATAATCTGCGTGTCCATGCATGTGTACAAATATATATATACTATCTATAGTACTTTATAGACATTTGTTACTTGCTACTCCGCACATGACAGGATTTAAGATGTTCTGCCTCACGTAATCTTTAAGTTAAATTAATGGAGCAGCAAATCATACTTACAATCAAACAATATACTGCTTACATGACAAAACAGAAATGAGCCCAGCACATATTTCTCCCACTCTATGTGTGGTAGAACTGTCAGTGCTTCCTGGCTTAGCAGTGACTTCTGGACACTGCATTAAAATGGAAAGGGACTTATATTAACCCTTTGCTACCATACTGTTTATAGCACCAGTTTCTATGCCAGCAAAGTTTCCCCTAAAATATAAAAATTCCATTCTGTATCCATCCGTAATATACACCTGCTCAAAAAGGGATGGTCTAAATAAGCATGGGATCAGGATCCTTCAGACATTATTGAACTGAATTGGGATCTGTTATCCAGAAACCCATTATCCAGAAAGCTCCGAATTACAGAATGCCCATCTCCCATAGACTCCATTTCATCCAAATAATCCAAATTTTTTAAAATGATTTCCTTTTTCCTGTAATAATAAAACAGTACCTTGCACTTGATGCAAACTAAAGGTGGCCATACACGGGCCGATAAAAGCTGCCGACAGCTTATCGGCCAGTGTGGGGGGCCCTCCGACGGGCTTCCCCGATCGATATCTGGCTGAAAGTTGGCCAGATGTCGATCGGGCAGGATTAAAAATCGAGTTGGATCGCGGTCGTATCTGTTCGTTGATGCGGTCCCACGATCCGACCGCCCGTATCTGTGCCATTCTGATCCGATTGTTGGGCCCTAGATCAGATCAGCCCGATATCGACCACCTCAAGGTGGGCATATCGGGGAGAGATCCGCTCGTTTGGCAACATCGCCAAACAAGCGGATCTCTACGTGTATGGCCACCTTTATATACACTCAGAAAACAGAACTAGTCTATTGGGATTATTTAATGTTTATATGATTTTCTAGTAGAGGTAAGGTTATGAAGATCCAAATTATGGGAAGATCTGTCATTCGGAAAGCCACAGAACCCAAGCTTTCTAGATAACAGGTCCCATACCTGTATATCATTTTTCTCTTGTTAGGAAAGTCAAGTGCTAGTAGATTCAGCCTAAAACATACCCGCAGTCACAACGCATACACATAGACAGAATAAACAAAAACATTTCCAACATTTGTAATTGGAAGAACATACTACTCTTTCTACAATTTCACAGAAATATTTTCTCATATATTTAATGTGATATGTTAAGCAACTATGCATTATAGACTCTGAATATATCATGGTCACTTCAGTACTCTAGGGCCCTGTTTCTTAACCTTGGGTCCCCAGATTCTGTGGTCTACATCTCAATCACTCTCAACATATAATTAAGGGTTAAAGCATTTTGAGAGTTGTAGTCCAACAACATCTCAGGGATCATGCTTAGGAAATAATGCTCTAGGGATAAATACAGAGATATAAATGAATGGACACCCAGTTGATCACAAAATTTTAGCACAACACACAAAACTGTACCATAGCTTTCAACATGTGGTCACATCAGTATTGTATAAGAAAAAAATTAAAAAACGATGATATAAGGCGCAATAAGAAGGAGTAATCTTTTTCTGTCACCTCTCTCGTTTGTTATTAGCTTCCAAACTGTTCCAACCCTGCCAGTTAAATTATTCACAAGCAGCCATTTCTCTATTGATCCACCAAGTATATTTAGCTCTCTCTCCTGGAATTTCTACATTACTTACTGGAAAGTAGGCTGCTTCAAGACTCGTCTCCAAATCACTTCCCAAAAAAGTAAAAAAAAAAAGCCTATAATTCTATCAGCCGAGCGTAATAAATAAGTATGTAATATTCCACAGTTCTCCTTGTCAGACAGATCAAATTGCTTTCACGAGCTGCAGATAACACTTCAGTTTCAACATGTCACAGGCCAGCCTTGTACAATTCAAACAGGGAAACTTTGTAGCCTGTTAAACTCAACAGGTTCTCGCTGGTTAGCAAATCATGAGAAGTTTTTTTCTATCCCAAAGAACCTGCTCTGATACAATCAGAAACCTTTACTAGCTAGAGAGAAAAAAATAGACAATAAAAGAATGGAAAGGCAGTAACTGTGCACAGCTTTTTTGTCTGATGCATGCCAACAGTATACATGCATAAGGCAGCAATCACTTAAGGTGAAATGCCTTTATTACAGTATGTTGGCATGTAGATATGTGCCCATATGCTGTAATAAAAGCATTTTACTTAAAGTGATTGCTGTCCTATGCATGTATATATTAACTCCTAATCTAGCCATACAGGGACATAATAGCCGATACTAAAGTGTTGAATGATCACTTCTAAACCAGAACACTACAGCTGACAAACATGAACCAAGGGATCAAAAGAACTCTGAGCACCCCTAGATGCCATAGGGTGATCAGGAAATGTCACCGACATAATTTAGCACAGTCAGGTCCCAATCAAAATGCAAAGTAGACAAAATACCTCAATTATCATTACATTAGTATAATAAATTACGATCTATGCATATAACTAGAAATATGCACGCATATAACATAGAACTTCACAGCAGAGGAAGAAAGGACAGTGTAAAATGTCAGCAATAAGTAGAGATTTAGGAAAGCTAAATAGGTGCAAGTGCATAGACCTGTGTGTCTGTATTTATATATATCTATATATTATATATGCACATAGACTTAGAACAGTAGAAGGGCATGGGTTACAGATATGGCTACCTCAGGTGTGGGGGTATCCCATTGATCTCTGCTGCTAGGAAGAGAGACAAGAGGAGCTAAGCAGCTCCTGGAATGGCAAGTCTGGGTAGAACGTAGATGAGCAGGGCAGTCCCAGGATGGGTGAGAGCTAGTGCAGCAGATGAGACGGGTGCTCTTCTATGGACTGCTGTGGAAAGTTAGGAATGTCACGTACTTTCAGGAAAGTGAGAGGGAGAGGGAGGTCATCGCTCCAGCAATGAGATTAACAAGAAAGAAAACTGGATCCACCGGTTATTTCTGAAGCAGCTGAGAAAGAAACCAGGAGAAACAGAAAAAAGGGGAGGAGGAAGGGGTGAGAATAAAAAAACAAGGAGAGGGGTCAAAAAAAAAAAGACTGAAAGTGGGGGACAATGTGTATGATTTGGGAACATGGGGCAAATATATGTGGCTTAAATTACCAAGGAGATGCAGAAACATACTGTCACTGAAGAAGACAAGGATATGTGGTGTATAGATGCCCCACTGACTGTTATAGGCAGAAATATACCTATTTACACAATGCCTACTTTAGATGCAATTAAAGACAGTTATCATTAATCCAAATAGAATTATGAGGGTTACTGGCAGAAGGGGTGTAGGCCTCACTAACTTCTGGGTGCCAAAGGCAGCAGTATCTTCTTGCTCACACATCACTCCTGATGCCATTAAGTTATTGGCAAGGAATACATGTAAATTCAGCTATGCTGTTCCTTTCCTAAGGTAAGTCACTGCACTTAATGGGCTCACCGTTACATCTTACATGACATTAAGCATGGCCGCACAGTAAAATGAGTACAATGAGGTATAAAGTATTGGGCGCTAGCAACTGCCATTTCAGGAAAGCAATAGTTGCTAGGAAGGACTGCTACATTTCTCAACATCAGTAGTCAAGCTGTCAGATAACAAACAAGTTATTTCTCAGTCAAGTTGCAATATAAACTATTGTCTGCATTTCACTATTGTCCACTGTGTCTATTATCCTCACATTTCCCATTCTCACACAATCATTTGTCCTATGTGTCGCATTGCCTTCAAGCCACAATAGGAATGTGCAGCTTACGTCCCAATGACGAAGTCTGCACTACAACTCCCAGCATTCCAAACAGACAATGTCTGGGAGAAGTGGAGCCTGTAAATAAATCCCTTTCACATTAATATTGCCTATAGTCAGTAGAATCATCAATAGTTTTCTTACGCTAATGACAATATAGAGGTACCACATTATCCCCAATTACTGCCAAAGCGGATGCTGACCGCTGACTATGCTAAAAGAGCTCTAAGCAAAATAACAGGTAGGAAAATATGTACTAATACAGGAATGGGATCCATAATGCGGCAAATTGAAGGCTGGGCTGGATCGCCCCTGGGAAAGATCCATTATCTGGAAAAACCCCAGGTCACAGACATTCTGGATACAAGATCCCACACCTGTATTAGCATTCCTTAATGAACTTTAATTGTAACAATTGCCAGTTGTCAGGGTTGAAAGCGATGGCCAAACAATGAGTCTGCCAAACAGTGGCTGTGGGGGGTGCCCCAAAACCTTGGGCATTAGGAAAGCACAGAAAGCTCCCACTGTTTGTTTAATAAGAAGGTAAAGCATTACTGTTTAATGCATATAAGGGGAACCTGGACAACGCTATGGCTTTCATGCTGTAACATCCAACATGTGGCCCTACGGATCTCTTTTAATTTCTACTTTCCCTCCTCAAAAGGCTTCGGCTCCCGAGGGATGCTGGAAGTTGTAGTTTACAAATTGTTTTAGGGCCCCAGGTTGGCTGTTTCTGATATGAGGTATGGTAGTGTTAGTGGATATAAGTGCGTAGCTGTGTGGCTAAGGATGTACGGCCACCAGTGTCACGGCGCAGGTAGACAGCAGCAGCACACAGGAGGGGCAAGCATGAATATGACAGGCGCTAGTTCCCACTCCCCCTCCATCCTGATAGCAACAAGTCCCCAGCGCACTGACAGCAGCAGCGCATGAAACCCACTGCAAGTTTGCAGCCTCGGTAGCTTTACCTTAGCGGTGCCAGTAGCCTCCCATCCCTTTGTGTGCCGCCGCGCCTCAGGGAAGCTGTAGTAGTAGCAGCAGCATTGCCGTAGCCAAGGCTAATCCGGCTTGTACTTCCTCCATATTCAGCCGGAGCCAGGCAGGGGTTAGCCCGGGACAGCTGGTCAAACCCAGAGAAACGGATCGCGCAGCCAGCCAGCCTTCCCTAGGCACACACGGGCAGCATACACAGACTGGCCGCTCCAGGCGCTCGGCAATCGATTACAGGACAGTGCACTTGATCCGCTGCTTGTAATGTCTCCAGTGATCTCAGCAGCCAGGGGTGGATCCAGGACACCGTATCCCCGGGATCTGCAGCCGACACCGTGGGCAGGGCCCGACCTGTCACTCTCGCTGGCGCTGCTGCACTTGGTGCTGTGCTCTCTGCCTGCTATTCAGACTGCTGCTGCTGCACTTGACCCTGCCTGATAATGGACTATGTGCTGAGCTTTACCTGTATCATTCAATGCACTTGGCGCTATGCTCTGCAACTCTCATTGGTACTCTGAATTGCGCTCACTCCTTGTCACGTTGCCTGGTACTACTGCACCCTGATACTACTGCACCCTGATCTCTGTTCCTCTATAACTCTCACATTTACTGCTTCTGCCTCTAATACTTTGTCATATCTACTGCTCTTGCACTCAGCTCTTTGTAATCTTGGCACTGTGACACCTGCTGACATTGTACTTGCTACTGTGTTCTCTCATTGGCATTTTACACTCACACTGTGCTTGGCACTTTTCTTTCTGACCACACTTTGACTATAAAACAGTTCTTCCTAACCTGCTCCCTCCCAGACACTCTACGCTGAGACAGTCAGGCCCAGACTGGCAATCTGTGGGTTCTGGCAAATGCCAGAGGGACAGCAGTTAATTGCCTTAGCCATTCACTATTTATTGGACTGGTGGGGGCTGCTTGGGCCTCTGTGTACTTGAAATGCCAGGACCTACTGCAAATCCCAGTCCGGACATGGACACAGTACTTGCTATTGTGCTTTTTCACTGACATTTTGCACCTAACACTCTGTGAGTTGTATTGCATGGGTATGCTTTGTCACTGTAGCACACCCTGGTACCTGCTTTACACTCACTGCAGTGCTTGTTAGCTGTCCCATACACTGGCACTGCAACTAATGCTGTGTTGCCTTGCTGTAACATTCCATGGTAACACACCCAGCACAGTGCTCTTTCCCTGTCACTTTCACTGTCTCCCTTTCACAATTGTTGGCACTGTGATCAATCCTTTTCACATTGACTGGCACTGCCCCAGAACTGTACTTTTACTTACTGTATTTACATATTTACTATTGTCAATATATTCTTATCACACTAAAATGTTCATGAAACAAGCACTCTCTTTCCCACAAATGTACTGAAAATGCACCAACTGATTTACTAACTCTGCTTGACCTGACACTGTACTCCCTGTCACTTTAAAATACACTATATTTTCACACTGTTCATGGCTATTATTTCATGAATAGCAGTCATGCAGTTGACTAAGAATTCAGTGCTTTGCACTTGCAGAAATTTGTACTCGTGCTGCAGCTACAGTACCTCTGTTCTTTTTCTAGTGGCACACTTAAAGAACAAGTAAACGTTTTTTTTTTCTATCTCTAAATTTTCTCTAAACAGCCCCTCAAATTAATGTACCTTAGTCCCTGCTGCAAGTCTGCTCTGGTTTCTGTGTTATCAGCAGCTTGTTTCACCTTCTTCCTGGTGCAGAGTGAAGCCCCGCCCCTTAGCTTTCTGAGCTGACCTTATATCTTGGACTAGTCCTGGAGATCATTTGCATACTATGACATAGCAGAGAGCAGTGTGTGTAGCAGCTTTTGCTTGGGGAAACTAGCTTACTAATGAAACACTGGCTCCCTCTTCCTCTCTATTGTGGAACAGCAGCAAATGGACTGCTCAGTAAACTAAGGGGCTGGGCTTCACTCTGCACCAGGAAGAAGGGAAACAAGCTGCTGATAACACAGAAACCAGAGCAGACTTGCAGCAGGGACTAAGGTACATTAATCTGGGGGGCTGTTTAGAGCAAATTTACAGAAAGAAAAAGAAAAACATTTACTTTTCCTTTAAGTGAACTTGACCAGAAATAAAGATCCCACAACACAAGAAATGTTCAATAAATGCTTCACCATTTATTGAATATATACAGGGTGCCAGAGACGGAGCGCCCAGGGAACCATCACAAGGAATAAGGCAAGAGCACTAACCTGTGTAAAAACTTTGTTTATGAACACAAGAAATGTGCAGTTGGAACCGAATTCACACAAGAAATACAAATCCAGATGAAAAGGGTTAAAATAAATGTAGTGTTTGTGTTGCTTATGCAATCTGCTTATGTCTAGGAAAGTTTATTAACTAATTAATGCTGTGAAGGCAGGCCAGAAACCCTCAGGTTTGGGCCAGCACATAGCTTTTTTCAGCAAGCCAAACTCAATCCTTCGCCCCACTCCACAGACAATGCCTGCTTATTTACTGTATATACTCATGACTTCTCAGCCCACTCAGGGCCAGGTACTATATGTAAGTAAAGCTGGCCATAGACGCAAAGATCTGATCGTAAGATGATTCCAACGATCGGATCTTTGCATCTCCCGACCTGCCACTAACCTTCAGATCAACTAAAGTAGTAAAAAGCACAGATAGCTGACGTTCTGCCCCTGACAAGGATCGTACTAAAGTTGTACGATTAAAAACCAAGTGACGGTCTCCCACTGAAAATCGTACGATCTGCAATAGACGCAAAGATATGATCGCCAGCCGACAGAAATTTTCTAACCTGGCCGATCGTCCAAACGACCGATCTGCATGGCACGACAAATGTCGGAACACCACACACGATCCGAAAATCGGACGAATCGAGGATTCGTACGATCGGATCGTTGCGTCTATGGCCAGCTTTAGGATGGTGGGTTGACGTGGGAACTACTAAAGACAATATCAAGGTTATTCACTGTAGTATTGGGGGAAGATTTTCTGTTGGTCGAATTTGAGGGTGAATTAAGCCTCGAATTCGATCAATCAAATTGTGGTCGAATTTAAAACCTTCAAATTTGAATACCGAATTTGAAGGTTTTTACCGCAATTCGATCGACCAAACAAAATAAATTCGATCGAACGAACGATTAAATTGTTGGGATTGAACAATTCGAACGATTTTAATAATTCAATCATATTTTTTTTATTCGATCCCATAGGGTTTAATAGCAATTCAGTAGGTTTAATCAGGTGGATTGGCAGTCAAATTTAAATTTAAAGGGCAAGTTATTAGACTGTCAAAAATTCTAATAGAATTTTATTCGAATAATTCAATCAAATTTTCAAAATTTGATGGTCGAAGTGGCCTCCAAAAATATTCAAAATCTAATCTTTTTAAAAATTCGATCAAATTTCGAATCATTCATGTGAATTTAGTAAATCTGCCTCTTAATGTCCTGAGAGGTGGAGAACACTAAAACAGTTGTATAAGGAATAATGTCCCCCACTGTAAACTGTAGAGGTATTAGAAGTCAATTAGAACTCTGAGGAGACTTCTGCTAGACTTAGGGTAGAACTACATGAATGATTTGGACGCAATTCTGCTGGATCCGACGCTGGGTGAAAAAACGCCCACATCAAGTCAGATGTGACAGAAAAAAGGTAAGAGATAGAAATGTCGGAAGCTGTCGCAGCATGCATACGACATGACTGTTGGATGCAAATGCTGCAAGCTGCATCTGACAGTCGTGTCGTGTTGGATGAATGCTGCAACACCATCCGACTTTTGTATAACTTACCTTGTTTCCCATCGCATCCGATGGCGTTTTGTCGTCCAGCATCAGATCCGGCAGAATTGCGTCCAGATCGTTCGTGTACTTCTACCCTAAATGTTTTTTAAACTACACGTCAATATCATGAGATGCATGGCATACACTCACTTTAGTTAACTTTAGTTTAAATAGAGGTTGGATGGCTTTTTAGCAAAGGAGATAAAAATGGGTTATAGAAAATAACTCATAGTACAAGTTTTTCTAGGGACTGATCCATTTTACCACTGCCAAGTTGATCCAAGGACTGGTCCAATTGGAGAGGCTTTAGAACAGACTTGTTGCCTTCAACTGTATCAAGCAGCAGTTAGGCAGGTCTAATCTAGACAGAAAAGGTTGTGTGACAGAATAGATGTGTGTCTAGGGTTGTCACCTTTTTCCAAATTTTTTACCGGGGGGGCGGGGGCAAAAAGGGGCGGGATGTGATGCAAAAAGGGGCTGGATGTGACGCAGAAGGGGGTGGAGCCACGACGAGCGATCAGCTGAAGACGCGAGAAAGGTAAGTTTTCAGTGGATTTAAGGGGTATTACAAATTTACCGGCAGCTACATTGCCGGTAAATTTGTAATACCGGCCTTGGCTGGTGTTTTACCGGCTAGGCTGGTAAAATACCGGCCGGGTGGCAACCCTATGTGTGTCTTTTTTTTCAACCTTATTATTGTATTTATATCAAAGATAAAATGGAAACTATCCTTGTATAGTGCAGGTTTCTATAAAAAAAATCTTGTATAAAACTGCCTATATGTGAAACACTTTTTTTTTTACTTTTTTGTGTAAACAATACTTTTTAATTCTATGTATTATTGGATAATCCCATGAAGAAAAACTAGCACTTTAATTACTAAAGGTCTCCCTTGGATAAAGCACTGCGCTCCCATTCAGAATAATGACATACATTGTTGCTAGGTTACATCAGCCAAAAAATGGACTGAGCTGTGTCACTCCCACACTTCCTTCTGTCATAGTTACAACTTCCATTATTTCCTGTCAGGTGATCCGGTCAAGTCAGGTGAATGGCATACATACATAGTATCACAAAATAACAAGTTTAGGTCAGGGCCAAAACTATGGGTAGGTAGACAAGGCACCTACATAGGACGCAATCATATGGGGGTGCTGGGCAGGTACCTGTTAAACTTTCATCTGCCTACCTCTAGTCTGTGTTCTGCTGCCCTTCCTCTATCGCTCTCCCTTCATCGCTCTCCCCTCCCTCCTATGTGCATCCCTCACCTACAGCACATGGGCGTATACCGTTTGCAGTTGGGGCATGCGCGTGCACAGTAGTGGTTGGGGAGGGGAGTGCATTGGCCAGCCGGGGCACCTGGTCAGCGTGGCCCAGCCCTGCTTTAGATAGAAGAAGTGAAAGAGCACAATTTACATTTATGTGTATGCTAATAAGGTATTATTATGGAATACATTAACAGTTGGTTATGTATTTATTTAGCAGTGAATTGATTAGTTGTGATACACAACTTACAATGAACCATGAGACACAAATGATAATACTAAGCATTGATTATAACTGATGGCATCACTAGGAGAAAGGGAAAATTTGCCACTGCACAATTTGCCTTTAAAATTATTACAATAAATGAGGTGTTAGTACCAAAATATGTAAGCTCATGTCAAGACCCCTCATTGTATGCGAGTCCTAAACTATTTGTGAGCATTATAAGTTTGTGGTGTATTTAAAATCAAGTCCCCGAGCAACCAATTTGACTAGTAGTAAACCCATTGTGCACTTACCCATAGCTTAAGCAGAGAATTTTTCAGCCCCAGCTAACAAACATACACATGTGAATAATTACCTTCCTACACTATTAGCATTTTAAGTCTTGTATTAGAAAAAAAAACGAGGTGTTAGTACCACACTTTGGCCAAAATATGTACTGTAAGCTTGCATCAAGACCCCTCATTCTACTAGACCAAGTGAACCCGTGAGCAACATTCAGAAGTAAAAGGAGTTGGGGAGCAACACTCTCATGAAAAATGTTCTTGGGGTGCCAAATAAGTGCTGTGATTGGCCATTTGGTAGCCCCTATGTGAATTGTCAACCTACATTGAGACTCTGTTTGGCAGTACATCTGGTTTTTATATAACCAAAACTTGCCTCCAAGCGTGGAATTCAAAAATAAGTTCCTGCTTTGAGGCCACTGAGAGCAACATGTTGCTCATGAGCTACTGGTTGGGGATCACTGTACTAGACTATTTGTGAGCATTATAAGTTTGAAGTGCATTTAAAGGCCCCTTTAAAGTCAAGTCCCCAAGCATATATTATATATATGTAAACTAGGCTTTAAAATGTATTTAACACAGTTTGCGTGACAGAGGAAAATAAATGCTTCTCACATAACTGTTAATGGTCATAAGGACTGAATGTCAATATAATATATAACATGTTATATATAACATATAAGGAAACATTTCAGTGAAGTAATATCTTTCTTAGCTCGTCAGTTTGTGCAGTTCTATATTCTCTGGGTTGAAATAAAAAATAAGTTGATCTTGTCTTATGTTTCTTCCTGCACACAAACATATTTCCAGGTTATGAATAAACATCGTGATATTTTTAAATAAACCAATTTAGATAAAAAGGGAAAAAAAGGGCAAAGGAAGATTGCATCAAGATCACATTGCAGACGAAGGTATAATGGGGTTTGGCTGTTGAATGTGACAGTGTGTGAAAGTAACAGACAAAGCAGATAGTTGGGAGATAAGTTGATAATTTGACTATTCTTGTGACATCTTAATTGAAACCACTTCCTGGTGGGGGGATGTTGGGGGTCACGCAGGCAGCCTGCTCAGGAGTTATACGAAAAATAAGTAGGGCATTTTTTTTAAATATGGAAAGGAAAAAAAACTATTTGTGGGATGTTTCCATCCATGTACTTTATTTAAAGAATATGTATTGGCAAATGCCAATTAGTTATGTTTTCATCAGCTAATGAACTTCATCAGCCCATCACCCTTAAAGGCATTATTATAAAAGCCTGTAAAATGTTTTAATGTCAAAAATATGGTGTAAAAGTTGGTACAAAATAATTGGTGTGTTTTCTATATGATATGTTTTCATCTATAAATAAGCTTATTTTGCATGGCTAGTGGAAAGAGATTTAAAGAAGAACAAACCCAGGTCTCCTCCAAATCCTCCCTAAAAATACAGAGTAGTGCAACCATCTCACTACAATTGGGGTCTTTTGTTATTGCAGTTACTTTGTTAAATTGGGTTGAAAAAAGACAAAATCCATCAAGTTCAACCCCTCCAAATGAAAACCCAGCATCCATACACACACCCCTCCATACCTTCACATAAATGATATATGCCCATATACTAACTATAGAGTTTAGTATCACAATAGCCTTTGATATTATGGGGCAAATTTACTAATTTGCGAAAATTTGCCAGCAATGTAGATAGCCTAGGGCAACTTCGCAACCTAAAGTTTGTCTTTTTTATGAACGTTACCCCCTTCGCCAGAGTTGACTTCGCCAGGTTAGAGCAGGCGAAGTGCAATAGAGTAAATAGGAGTTTGTTTAAAAAAAAAGTGACATTATTAACATGTATTTCTATAGCGCCAACTTGTTGCGTCAAGCAGGCAGTGGTTACAGATGCAAGATAATTATCTAATTAGAATCATTCCTACCAGCTCTATATCTGCCACACTGTTCGAATATAACATAATAAGCTACATTAGCTTAAAAGCATTAATCAACATGCGTTGGGTGATAGGCTGAAAATGACCAACAATTTTATTTTGTGTGCCCCCTTCCCCCCTACAGTTAATCACATATGGCACCCTAAATTTACTGTGGGCACATGTGTAGGGCATTGCTACATACACATCCATTCAAATTTTCAATTTGCCGCTGTATGCAAGTTTGTCAAGGCTGATGAACTAACCCTAGCGCAACTGCTCTACCTTTTGCCTGCTAAGCGCCAATTTGGATATTAGTGAATTTTCGCTCGCCTGGAGAAAATGCGACTGGCGAAGTGCGCCGAACCCTTCGCTTGCACAACTCCGGCGCTTAAGAAATCATCCAAGCCCCTCTTAAAAGCATTAACAGAATCAGACAAAACAACATCACCAGTGCATTCCACAACCTCACTGTCCTCACTGTGAAGAACCATCTACGCTGCTTCAAATGAAAGTTCTTTTCTTCTAGTCTGAAGGGGGGGCCTCTGGTGCGGGGATCCTCTTTATGGCAAAAAGGTCCCCTGCTATTTGTCTATAATGTTCTCTAATGTAATGTAAAGTGTAATCATGTCCCCTCGCAAGTGCCTTTTTTCCAGAGCAAACAAGCCCAACCTGGACAGTCTACCCTCTAACCAACTTAGTTGCAAGTCTTTGCACTATATCCAGCTCATTTATATCCTTCTTAAGGACTGGAGTCCAAAACTGCACTGCATACTCCAGATGAGTACTTACTAGGGATCTATAAATTGGCATAATTACGTTTTCATCCCTTGATGAAAAGAGCCCTTTTTTATGCAAGACAGAACTTTATTTGCTTTAGTAGCTACAGAATGACACTGCCCAGAATTAGACATCTTGTTATCTATAACTGTTTAGACCCCCCTTTGAAGCAGTTTTTTAACTAAAGGGGACACAAACATTTCCTAACACTTATTTCTACCCCATAGCTCTCCCAAGCAGGCAGTGGTTACAGATGCAAGATAATTCTCTAATTAGAATCATCCCTACCAGCTCTATATCTGCCACACTGTTCGAATATAACATAATAAGCTACATTAGCTTAAAAGCATTAATCAACAGGGGATTGAGTAGGACATTTATATAGAGGCTTTAGATTCCCATCAACACTTTGGGCAAGGTTGTCCCTTTTGTATGTTTTGTAGCTCATGCACTTTCCAAAACCTCCATAGTGCTAAGGGGGTGTCAAAACAGTTTGTTAGTGTGAGCGTGGGGACCCAGAATACCTATGAAAATAAAGAGAATAAACATAACATTCAGACATTTGTTAACTCACAATAAATATCATTTTCTCCTCTTACATTGCATAGTAATATGCCTGGGGAGCAACACGAATTACAGAAATCTGAGAAACAAGCCAGTGGGTGAGAATTACTGCAGGGAACAAAAAAAAACTAATTGATCCTGTTTTTACTATAGTCTTTAGCCTACATGTTGCACCCACGCAATATCTGCAGGCTTCTTCTCTCCTAAATCTACTCAGCACCCTGTGCAATGCCCACAGAATGTCAAGTAATGCAAACATGCTTCCCTCTTTGGATTTCCCTTTTTAGTCTCTGCAACATGGAAAGATGTGTATTATTTAATATATCAGAGCTGCCACAAAAGTTCCTTGAGCTAGGAAAGGGTTAGCATAGGCTATAGTTATTGAAAATCCCACTGGACTAGGGAGTGTTCAAAAAGAAATGGAAATTGTACACTTCATAAACTCAACAAAAGTGTTAGATGTGAGAGGATGTAAATGTCAAAGTGTGCATGGGTGTGTGTGATTGCAGGCCTGGGGCGCAATACACACAAGAAAGTGCACAGTTTATTAGAAAATGCTCAACCACATACAAAATCTGGAGAACTGTGGGGCATTTTACCTTTTTTTTTTTTTACATAGAAACCTAGACAAATAATGTAGAAAAATTAAATTAGCTACAAATTTACCAGACTACATAAACAATGGGGCAAATTCACTAAAGCGCGAAAATGCGCTAGCGTTGCCTTCGCCGACGTTCAGCGCTCATCGCCAGATGAATTTTCACCAGCACTACACAAATTCCCTAAGATGCAAATTTGCGCTCAGGGCAGCGAACGGTAGCAAAGCAGCGCTACCGTTACTTCGCCTGGCAAAGCGCATTTATGCAAGCGATGCCTAATTTGCATACGGCGCAAACTTAAGCGTATAATAGAGGTGTATGTTACAGCCATTACATTACGCTACACAAGCCCAGGAAACCTTTAATAAATAAAATAAAGTTGTCCTATTGCCCTAAACATGTGCCCCCTGTATAGTTGTGTTGCCATATGTTAGGAAATGTAAAAAGTTTTGCTGTTTTTCAGACTATCATCCTACAAAAGGTAAAAAAAGTTTTTGGGACTTAGAAAAAATTTCAAGTTTTTTTTTTTCAAAATCCTATCTATTGTATTCGTCTAGAGTATGAGGTAACGTTCACAAAAATGTTCATCTTAGTGAATTAGCGTAGTTACGTCACTTCATCAGTGCGCAACTTCGCCTGGCGTAAGAGTGCTAAGTTGCGCATGTCGATATCCTTTACTAGCGAATTTTCGCCAGGGACACTGTTAGTGAATTGGTGAAGTTGCGAATTGACATCACGCTGGTGAATTAGCGCTAATGTGAGACGCTTCGCGCTTTAGTGAATTTGCCCCAATGTATCAACAATAGTGATGCGCGAATCTGTGCCACTAATTGAATTCAGCAAAAAAATAGTGAACACACTGAAGTCAATGGGCATCTGAATAATTTTGATGCGCAGCAATTTTTGTGCCTGCGACAATTTTGCCGCTCTCCAAACTGAATTTTTGCCAGAGAATTGTCACTGAAGTTTTGTGGCAAAACGTGGAAATTCTCAACAAATTCATGTCTTGTCATTTATTCGCCTATCACTAATAAGCAATTATCAAATGCACAGTAACATTATGTATTTACTCCAACCAAAACTCCACTCCTAAAATTCCCATACTTTGCAGTTGTAGCCTTTGGGTTTCATTGTCTATGTCTATTGTATGTGTGTGTGTATTGAACCCAGATAGGACCTTTTGGTGACCTTATGTAAAATTAAATCTATCAGCCTGTCTGCCAATACCCATATTTGGAAAAAAAAACTGTATGCAATTAAATTAAAATCCATGTCAGAGTCCTCTAAAAGGACATTGTGCTCAAAAGTGCATTGTGTCTGATTCTGAGCATTGAAAAGGAGCCAGCAATTCAGGATAGAACTGCTTTGAGACAGTTATTGTTTTTACCCGTCTCATTGTACTTCAACACAACCCAAGTCGTGTTGCAAGTGGTAGACATGATGGGCTGCTGGTGTGGGAAGGGAGGGCGGTGATCAGTCAAACTTGCAGTTTAGCATTAAAGAGTGACTGAGGTTAATCAGAGCCATTTTAAAATAAAATGTAAAAAAAAAATCTGTTCTTATTTTAGTGCAGAAATCTTCTATATTAGCACTATTACTAATGTGTTTTGGAAAAATAAATGTGTTTTCCCAAGACATCTTCCCTTTATAGATTACCACTTTAACTGAACAATATATTGATGGTATAGAATATACAGTGAAAATTGTGGATATACGTAAGGCACAATAACATGCACTTAAAGTAGTTATAATAAGGCACAATAATATTCACTTTATAGTAGGATCTGTATACTATGCACTCTTTGCTGTAAAGTGTATATTGCAGAATGTTTATTACAGTATATGCTTTTCTCATGTATGTGTGTAATATGTGTTGTATTGTTTTGGCAGGAAAGGAAATATTGTAATTTAGTCTCATTATGTATGCTTATTTAGATGCAGGCAGATGACACTAAATCAGACTTTACTTAGCCAGTCTTGCTAAGTATGCTCCTTGAACATACAGTAGTCCAAAACTGCACTAAGTATTCCATGGGGCAAGTGTTATACTTTGGATTATAAATTGTTGGAGTTTCTCTGAATCAGCTGCTAAATGTTGATTAATGTATTTAAAGTTTGTGACCTGGCTTACAGAGTTTATAAAATAGGGAGGAAATTAACAAACTGAACAAACTAACACATTAGTCTGAAATCCTGCAGAAAACAAAATAGAAAGCAAGTGGAAAAATAAAGTAATGTGTTGTGATGTACCATTTGAGAATAACCTTTGTGAATTAGAACCACTGAATTGCCTCTTTAACTTTGTTGGGAAATATATAATTCCTGGTTCTTTGTAAAGCAGTTGTGGTAAACATCAACATAAAAACATATTTTCCACGTGTAAGTCAGATAGAGGTTATAAGAGCCTACAAAGCTATTTTACATTACTATGCTGCCTTTGGAGCGCTTCGTCTAATTTAGTAGTGAAAGAGAAGAGCCTAACATGACTAAAACAATAAAAGCTTTACACCTGATGTATAGACACAGGTGTGCCCTCTGCTTCATTGCCCGTGAAATGTGAATAAACACATGCAGGAAGGGCTGGAGTGTCGAGATGTTAATAGGAAGGTAAAGAGATTGGAGAAATTGTAAATGTATTAGCATAGATAATCAGCATTGAACATCACTATTGACACAATAATCCCAGAGGTATTTGTATGAAAGGTCATTGAAGCTCTGCCTTTTCAATGTGTGGAGGAAATTTTTGGTTTTCTCACCTGAACCATGGCATAATAATAATAGAGGCTGAAGATCCAACAGCTACTTGTATGCCTAAGGCTATAGGGTGCACTGTGGAATCTCAGTTAATGAGCTATTTTAATAGTTGTTTGTTGAGCAGGCCATCTTTCCCAAGGCAGGGTCCTAAAAATATTTTTTGGGGCCCAGTTATACCAATCCACCTGGCTTTGGAATCCAATAATTTTAGAATGACGTTGGACTTTCAAAAGAGTATATTTAGCTGCTATGAAGAAAATATCTAAACTAAATATTTACATTCTGTTGTATGGGACCAGGCTACCTGTCATTGTCACAATGAATTTGTTAGTAAAGGCTTTGTAAAAGAAAACATCTACTGACATGTGTTCTTCTGGTTTTATTATGTTTCAAATAATGGTTTCTTTTGTGGTTTGGCACTATGTTGATGTTGCTCTTGTAGGTAACATACTTCGACATACTTTTAACATACTTTATCATTATCATACACACACACACAGAAAAATGAAAAATGAATCAGCTAAAAATGGGAAATGCGTATGGGAAGTGTGTCTACTCTTGGCACTGCAAGAGAATTGGGGTGTATTGAGTCAATATCATATATATGAAAGAAGATCAGTCAGTAGCATAATTTAGACATGGATATGCTGTTTCTTCTATTTTCTATTGTAAATTTAGCTGCCTCTTTAAAGGCAAAAAGCCCAGATTTGCTCCTGAAGTCCCCCTTTCCTAACACTTACTATTTTGCACCCTCTAGTATTTTAAAGTATGCATCCCAAATTTACATAATTACAGAAGATTCTACAGTCATCCCGACAATTGCTGCCAGTCACCTAAGTCTTATTTATAATACTGATTACTGTGCAATATTAAATTTTTAATCCAATTTTATCTAGATGACTAGAATGCTATTTAGGTCATATACCATACCTTTACTAAAATGGAATTACAATGTTTACATTGCAAATAATTCACACTACCATTTAAAATGTTATTCATGATAGAACTTGTTTGTGACAACTATTGTCGTCTTGCAAGTAGTAAACATTAGAATAGCACCAGAGCACAAGTCACATGACTGGGGGCACCTGGGAAATGGAAATCATGCCTAGCCCCATACTAAGTTTCAAAATTAGTTATAAAAAACTGCAAAATTCTTCTGTTTGCTCTTATAAAAAATGGATTTCCGTGCAGAATTTTGCTGGAGCAGTACTATTAACTAATGCGTTTTGGAAAATAAACATTTAATATGGACTCTTTTGCAACCCATAGCTCTCCAAAGTATGCATCTCAAACTTAAATAGTGGCAAGAAAAATCACACGTGAATATTCTTACCATCTTACATCAGTCAACTCACATACTGTAATAAAACTTCAGAAGGGTGAATATAGTGTAGTACAGCAACCTTAGGTAGCACAACACTATTATGGAAGGTTTATGTCCAATGTATTACCTCTAGTGACAATCAGGGAGCTGAGCAAGGGGTTCACTATCCTGCAAAGCCTCAGTGGGGCAGGTGGTGGGTGGGCACATAGTAGCAACCCTGGTGATGTTGTTAGTACTAAGAGGTGTGCTCTTGCTCTTGCCTTCCAGCGGTTATTTTATTTTGCCTAATATGTAGCATTTGAAGCCTACTTATTCTTATTATTAAACTTTGGGCCATATTTATTATGTTGTATAAAAATCGGCAGGATAAAACACCACACATTGCCATGCTTCACTGTGTAAAAAAACTTTTTATGATTTTTTTTCTTATGTGACTTCCGCTTGTATATGCACATATTGTTGTATCAGTCAGCCTGCCATGCGTCAACAATATTTAAGACAATAAAAAAAGTAAAGTGAAACAAAATGACTGTAAATTCCCCATAGGAGCTGTGGTTTTTAAGGTAATTTCCCAAAGCATTTTCAGAATTTATGCAGCTGGTGAAAAGCTAATGTATTTTCAGTTCAACATATTATGAAGGCCTAGTATCAAGCCACTACATCTACTACACATATTTTACAGTTTTGTAAAATAATCTACTTTCCTCATAATGCTGTTTGAAAGAAATCCTTGTAAAGGAATGTCACATTTTCTCAAAGACATTAAAAGGGTGTTCTCATACAAAATAATATAATTTATTAACTATTATTCTGTATAGCAAGAGAAGTAAATAGGACTGTTATTACAATTCTACAGTATTACAATGTACTTGCCAGAGAATATATAATTACTAGCCATTTTCTCCACTTCCTAAACTGTTCCTCAATCCAGCCAGGCCTTTCTAAGCCATACATCCCAGATCTCACCACATAACATCCAACCCAGCTCTCGCCACGTACTGCTCCCCAACCCAAATCCACCCATTCACTGTGTATGTGTCATCATGATCTCCCCCTGCAACCTCACCCTACCCATACTTGACATTGGGCTTTTAGTGTAAGAGACTTACATTTGATGTGCATTGGACACAAGTGACTAAAATCCTTAAGTATTCTACATGGGGAAAGTACTTTTGTTTTAGATCAGCAGCAGCTCAGTTGAAAAAGGAACATAAAATGTCACAGTGGCAGAGCACAGTGATGTTAGTACACCATATTACTTCTTATTCATTATGCTTTCCCTTTAACTGGGCTTAGACTACCAGGAGAAGATTTTATTGAGCAATATTCCCTTATGCTGGAAATTAACAAATATCCCCTTAAAATCTGTATTGCATTAAAGTGTTATTATTTGTTTTACAAATTCCAGTCCCATCAACACCAGGAATCATTTGGCCTGCAATAAAATATGATCAAAACACTGCTTGTATATCTGTTTATGTATTCAGTAGGGTAGTAGGAAGACTGGTAGTTAGTCTGAATTACAAAGTAAAATGGCTACAGGAAGCATCTAAGCTACTGGATGGGGTTCAGAGTAGAGGGTGTGGGTCAGCATGAAGGCCAGAGGACAAAAAATGTCCCAGCATGCAATTTTGCAATCTATGCATCAACAAATGCAACTTTTGTACTCGATTCTTTAGAAGCTAACAACACATTTCTGCATATATATTATTAAAGATGAGTAGACTGGAGTCATTTACATGTATGAGGATTACTTCATATAATTGGCTATAGTAAACCACTTCTACAACTGCAACTAATAGTGGCAATAGACACACAGCTAATGTCGTACAAAACAAGTTTTTGTACTATATTTGGTGCATTATGGTGGGAAACGAGCTGACTGATATCGTCAGAAGACTTTGTTATTGGTCGGCTAGCCGATTGGGCTGGACAGAAAATTTTGAACATCTGCCACTGTTTACAGCTGAATCATCAGATACAGGTAGAATTCTATTGTTTCTATCTTAATATCTCATGATTCAGCTTCAGAACAAACCCCTACCAGGCTTACATCCCACAGGTAGCGTAGGGCAAGC
>CM044448.1:72402761-72422946 GCA_024363595.1 Xenopus borealis | reverse complement strand
CACTTGAACAGCAAAGCTTTACCTGCCAAACTGTATGATGTTCAAACTCTCTGCATGGGAAGCTCAAGGTGAGAGGGAATTACCATCAACTTCCTACACAGGACAGGGTGTGCCCCTGGGGATGTGCCGTTGAGGAGACTCAAAGCCATTTTTTAGTTCATTGCCCAGTGTCTAAAGCCATCAGGTGTTCTTTAGCTACAGAGTTGCACTTTTCCTCTCTGAAGGAGGCCGGATATTCTCACTTGGCCTATGGAGTCCTGGACAACTCTGTATACAGTGCTGACCATGCCTACATCATTGTGTCTGTGTTTAAGTATTTTCTTTGGCAGTTCTGCTGCAAACAAACTATGGGTCATCCAAACACTCCCATAGACAGTGTAGTAAGGGCAATAATAAGTGAGCTAACCAAGCTTTGTATTCCTGTACCATGAGTACATATTTGCCGATATGATTTTGTGTGTTGTTGGGATTTTTGGTTCTGTATAACTGTAATACAGTGTTATTGTAATGTTAATGTAAGTAATACAATTATGACTCATTTGCAAAATGTTGCTATGATTTCTGGAAGTACAGTATGTTTTACATGCTTTGTAACAATAGCTGCATTGTTCATAATGAACAGTAGATGGTGCCTTCGTCATTTTGAATGGCTTTTGATTATTCCTTTTATTGCACAGAAAAAGCATGTACGAACCTTCATGGACTCCAAAGTTTTGGGCATTACTATGACTACAGAAACTCAATGTTTGATAAAGATCATTTATAAATACAATTTACTGACAGCAATGTACACTGGAAAAGCAAGGCAACGTCAATGTACCAATGGGCCCTGGTGAAGGATTTCATTGGTGAAGCCCTAAACTACCTTAAAAAGTTTGTGGCAGTGCTATGCACAAGCAGGCAAACTGAAATAAAATAAGGTAGGCTGTATTTTTTGCTCACTGGAAAGATACAGAAGCTCCAAACTACACAGGGCACCATAATAAAAGATACGTCTCCTCTACATATTCCAGTTATGTCTTGTATGTGGTTCTTGTAAATGAGGTCTTGCAGCTGATTAAAATGAGAAGTCTGCTCTTTCTGGGGGACGTTAAATGCAAACCATTATGCAAAAGGGCTGATAGTGAAACCCCTGTCTTGATGGGCCCTGGGCAAATTTCTTGCCCTGTGTAAAATGACGTGTCAAAGCAGGATGTTTTGTCAATAAAGAAATTTTCAGCTAGTGGGAAGGAGAAAAGATCTAAAACTTGCTCAATGTCTACTATATATTCTAAGAACAATTTCCTGAACTACAAGTGCAGATTATTATACAAAAGAAGAATTTATGCTAGCTTCTCTGCGTTAAAGGTAAGTATAACTACAGGAAGCAGATCCTGCGGCTGCAGGGGGCCCAGGAAGTATAGGGGGCCCCCATGATGCAATACTTAATGAGCAATTTTAATATATATTGGTTAGGGATGTACCAAATCCACTATTTGGGATTCGTCCAAATCCCCAGATCCTTTGTGAAAGATTTGGCCGAATACCGCACCAAATCATAATTTGCATATGGAAATTAGGGGCAGGAAGGGGGAAAGTGGAAAAACATTTTTTACTTCCTTGTTATGTGACGAAAAGTCACTTGATTTCCCTTCAAAACCCTAAATTTGCATATGCAAATTAGGATTTGGATTCTGTTAGGGCCAGACACACGGATTCAGCCAAATTCGAATCCTGCTCAAGAAGGCTGAATTCCGAACCGAATCCCGGATTCAGTGCATCCCTAATATTGGTAAAACATCACAACAATTAATTTGCTGTGGGGCCCAGTAATATCTAGCTATATACCACTGATAATGTCTAAACAAATATTGGCTTCCAGACTGCTGGTCCCCCTAGAGGAGTGTAGACCAAATACTTAGGAAGATATACAGTGAGAATGCCTGTTTGCTCTCCTCTGTATTCCTAGAAGGTCAATTAGAGCCTTATCACATATGGTACCCAGGTTATATGTAGAATACAGTTTGAATGGCTAAAATATTGCTCTAAAATTGAGCTTGCAGTTGTAAATTGCTCTGTATTATTATTGTTAAAACTTGTAGCAGTAATCACACTGATACCTGCAGCATTCTGTAGGAAAGACGATTACTATGGGGGCTCTGAAAAGTGGCAAGACAGCTTGTAAATGATGGATGATGAGCATAAGACTGTAACTGAAAGAAATAGTAGCCAGGGTAACCGGCTAAATGAAAATAATATATGTATTTCTCAATATTAACATTAGTGATGGGCGAATTTATTCGCCAGGGGCAAATTCGCCCGAATTCCTCGCTGAAAAAAAACGAGTTGCACGTCGTTTTTGACGCGACGCGCCGAAAACGACGCGACGCGCCAAAGTTGCGCGACGTGCGTCAAAAGTGTCTCGCAAATTTTTCGCCTTGCAAATTTTTCGGCGAAGCAAATCTCGGGAGATTCGCCCATCACTAATTAACATTTGTTCTGTTAATAAAAACAAAAAATAAAAAAAGGCAACATTTTCCGCAACTTAAGGAAAACACATTAATGTACATGTGGGAATCTAGCTGTTAATAAGCTACAATTCACACATGTTCTGAGACAATGTAATTGTGACTGAATAGCCCTCCACATTGATTTTAACAAAGGCCTGCATTGCTAAAACACAACTCCCTTTTTGCAGAGATACATTAATATAGTTTTTCCTGCAGTTCCCCAGAGTACAAAAACAAAGATTACTAACAGAGGCAGAAATGAATGCAAGCGAAATATCGCTATGAAATGGTAGACTGATGAATTAACGCTAGCGAAACTTCACCAGGCTCAACTTCGCATTTTGGTGAATTAGCATAGTGGTAATGAATTTATGCATTGCGAAGTGGTGCAAAGTGTGGCGGAGCGTTCACTGGTGAAAATTCGCCCTTTAGCGAATTTGCCCCATTGTATGATGATTCAAATTACAGATAGGTCCCTTATGTGGAAAATTTCCAGTTCCCAAGCATTCTGGATAACAGGTCTCATACCTCTATATTATTTAATATTTACAAACCTCTGTATTTATTTTTCATACATATATAATATTTTCTGCACTGAAGTGCTGCATACAAATGTGTTACAAAGGAGATATGTGTAAAATAATGTTACTTTCCTATTGTATCAGAGCATGTGATATGAAGTTTAGTTTATCATCATTCATTTATATCACATTTTCCCATTCATATTATATATATCTTTAGATTAGTTTGTTGGTAGAGTTTAATATGCCAATTTGTGGCATTTTAATCTAAATGCATTAATGTCAAAGTTTTTTTAATCTTTTTTATATATCAGGGATGCATCAATGCAGGACCTGTGCTTGGTATTCAGCGGCTGAACTGATTCTGAACCCTTAAAGTGCAGATTTGTAAATCAATGTACGGTATTTATTCAGAGTATTTGCATGCATAGTAGTTATTGCTACATTAAATTAGCAGTCATGGGAATTTGTAGCTGTTTTTAGAATTTCCTTTCACTTGCCTAACTTATTATAATTTAGATTTTTCCCTTTAGGCTTAGGTTATATCACGGCTACTGCTAGAAACGTTTCCTGTTTTAGACAGCTACTTAAACCTTTTATTCAGGCGTGTAACAATAATATAGAAATCAACATTATCTTAAAGATAATGCAAGTTCTCCAGTGAAAAATGTGTAGTGCAGAGAACAAGGACGATGGTAAGAAACAAATGTATTTTATGTGTTGTTCTTTTGAAGAAACGAAACATAAATGGCAGCAAGTTAGAATCAGAAGAAAAACCCACACCTCTGCACCAAAGAAGAAGAGCTAAACAAGGCCTCAGCCATCCACATAAAAGAGAAATTGAGCAATGAGAGAGCTCATTTACATCTTTTGCAGTGAGCAAAGGGCAATTTTGAATGCAACTGCCAGATTTGCTACAGTGCAACATTTTCCCCAAAATCCTAGTGTCATTATGTTTGCAAGGGAGAAATGCACCAGATGCAATCTGACGCAATTGTGTCTATTTCAAAATATTAATTCAACTGAGTTCATAATTTGTCACAAATCGACATCTACCTGGCTTAATTTCCAGTTTGGTGTGTGAGTGATGTCTGCTCCTAATTCTTTAGTTGCAATGTGCTGCACCTATTGGTGTCATTAAGCGCCTGTTTATGTCAGCAAAATAATAAGCAGCCTCTATCTAATGTGTTAATGTGGCATCCAAAATCTACTTAAAAGATTATAAAAGGAAGGGATGGGCAAGATATTATTGCATCCCCTATGCACCAGACTATACATAAATTAACAGAATAGACACTGTGCTTTTAAAGAAGTTTTTTTTTTAAAGATTGATTTGCCCTTTTACTTCTTTCAATCGAACGAAACGATATTCTCTGTGCTGCCTGACCAAATGATCAAAAGTAATGCAGCTCTAGTGTAGAAGCAAAAGATAGAACTTTGTCAGCTAATTGGCACATAACACCTAACATGTATAGTTTGTTTGTGTGCACTGTGAATCTTAGGATCCCAGGGGGGAAGCCCTTAGTTCTTAAAACTTTCTTTCTTCTGCTTATGATTACCCAAGGCACACAGTACTAAAAATGTATATTATTATGTAAATGTTTTTTTTACATGAAGTAGGGTTTTATGTATGAACTTTTTAATGTGATACAGTATATTTTTATAAAGACCTATGTTGTTTGGGGCTATATTTTTCCTTCAACTATATTGAAAAACAGAGATTAGTGCATTACCTAAAGGCCTGATGGATTTATAACAGAACATTCTGTTGAACAGAATCCAAAGTTAACTACAGTATTATTCTAACTCTATGTCAGAGCTTCCAGCTATCCTTATAGCACAGTACCATGTCACTGTAAGCAAAAAGCAGTGATACCCACTATTACGGTAATTCTGTTCTGAATAAATGAGAAAAAGATTCTAACCCCATATGTAAAAAAGACTATGTTTGCCCAAGAGCAACCAATAAGATGTTTGCTTTTTAAATGGGTGATTAGAAACAAAACTGTAACACTTAAGATCGAAATGTGATAAGATCACATCTCTATCTACAATGTAAAAAGCTGACTAGTTCAGGGAATTGTTGAATCAATGTATCTAAAACGTAACTTTTAATATAAGTGCGAATAAAAGCTTGCTAGCGCTGCCACACACACAAACCCGCAGCATATTACTCTCATAGCCGTGCAGGACACACTTAAAAACGAAGCATAGAGTTATAGGTGGTGGATCCAGTTATAGATATAGTTATTAGATAAGTCACTTGTATCTGTTTCTGGTTGTTCTTTCTTGGTGAATTCTTTAGTTATTGCTTTTGTTTTATTAAAGTGGTCCTTTGAAATATCTCCTGAAAATGTAGAATGTTTACATTTTACATGCAAGGACCAGCTGAGAGCATAGAATGGAGCAGACATACACCTTTTCAGTGAATATATATTGCCAAATAATTCCACATTTTTATTTTAAGTTGCTTAGATTTACCTTTCCTTTCAATTATGCCAGATTCTGTCTTTTTACAAAAAGGTATGCAGTCAAGGTTCAGGCTGAAGGTGTCTATCTTCATATGCTTCCCTCACCCAGCCATAACCATTTACTCTAGATAGCGAAAGGCTCATTTGTCAGGGAGAAGATGGTATATTGTACAAAGTGTGCAGCCCTTCATAGTCCCTAGAAGAGGTCGAAAGGAAATTAAAGGAAAATGTATTTGAATTGGTTACAATTAGCATTATGAACCAGGTTATTATCTATGTCTTGCACAGCATCCTTATGTAATACACTAAGAGGCATCAAAAATGAAGAAGAAAATTAAGAGTTAACATTTGTATATATGATACGTTTTTTTCATCCTGATGTTAATGCTAGTGAAATTGCCTGGCATGAAGATGGTTTACTGTGCAAGTAATAGCTTTAGAATATCATTACAGAGGTTTGTTGCCAAGATTTTGATCAGGATTTGCAGGTTAGCATTTAACATAGAGATATCATTATATTTTTGCCTGGATAGAGAATCAGGATAATGAGGGGGTAATAATCCTTTTCTTAATGTTTTCTGATGACTACGTTGCATCTGTTGCACCGGAGCCACTCGTTGGATCTGGTGAGTTCTTTTGGACGATTTACTACCAAAACTTGTATGCAAGAGCAACAACATAATATGACTTCCCCATTTTGTATTGAAACCAAGCCATTTTTTATCTAATTTTCAGCAAACCCCATCAAGGAAGGTTGGGGAATGACAATTATCGACAGAGGTAAGGCCTCAAATAGAACATCAAACTCTTTTAACTGATTGATAGTGGTCCACAACTGCAGAAATTGATCAAGCTTGGGAAGCATACACAGAAAACAGAAGGCAATTAACTCACTGTTCTTGGTGATCATTGCCAATATTCAGTCATATTGTTACATTTAAACACTGAACCAGCATTACTGATGTTTGGTTATTGTGTTTTAGCAACTATATAAGAAACAGTAATCCCAATATGCTAGATATGTAACAGTAAGATGACTGAAATAGAGCTGGTAAGGATATTCCTTATGGAGAACTCTTGTGCATTTGGAATTAAGCATACACAGTAGAGTTAGAAGATGTACGCTAACAAAAATGCAGCTTTTTCTCTTTACTTCACTTGTGTCAGCCACTGAATTTTTAAGAAAGTGAGGAAGAGGATTGCATGCTTGCAAGTGTTATAGCTTTTGCCCGAATATAAGACATCCCCATGGATTGGACCTTTCATTCTCCCTTTATGCATAGGGGCATTAGCATACCTTCACCATATTCCCTCCTTGATTATCTATCTAGTCTTTTCTTCCCTTCAAAAAGAAATATATCTGCCCAGCAGATGATAAGCAGTTCACACTGAAAGCAAAACCTACAAATACATAGTAGTCTTATTACCTTATCTTGCATATCTATAAAACCCAGGCCATAATTTATACATTTGTACCCCCCCTAAAAAAAACCTGCTCAAATCTTACCATTCTGTAAAAAGTGCAGTGTTCAGGGGCAAATATTAATATAATAGCAGCAGTGCAGTAGAAGATGTTGCTAAGTAGTGTTAAGGGGCAGGTATTTGACAGTATGGTTGTTTTAAGTGACACCAATAAGAGCATTTATCTTCTAAAATGTGAACTGCTTTTAAACCCACAAATACTATTATTGGCCTAGATACCATAAACACGAATGAGACTCTCCATATGAGTCCACAGTTTGTGTTGTTTTGTCTCACCAGAAGGATCTAAGGATGAAGCCACAATTCTGAGGTTTGACATTTAGCAATAGCTTGCATGTTTCAGAAGGGAAGGCACAAGAGATAAGTATGCAAAGATAGCAGAGCTCTCACCCACACATTCTTATATCAGACTGTGTCCATCAGCACGGGAATGAAAGAGTAACTTCTGATTGAGGATTACTTTGTTTCACAACTGAAGAACTCAAGAAGGCAATGAAAGAACCAAACAACTGAAAAAACACATACGACTTACTTTAATAGCTTTTATATGCTTTCTCTCAGTTTCAATTTTTTACATATTTATATTTTGTAGCAGATATGTTGTATTGTTGTGTATGTTGCATTGTGTGACTTCTCCAAAACGGAGGCACTAGCATATAATTATACATACAGTATATGAGGATATGTAATAAAATGTACTACAAAACTCAGAAAAATGTTTTTACTGCAGATATTTTCTTTATCAAGGCCAAGAGTATGCATCTTTTCTTTTCAACTATTTTTCAGTGGAAAAATTAACTTTCACTTCAACGCTTCAGCCATCTAGCAAAGTCATCCTTGTTGATGGTTGAGTTTTATTAAAATTTTGTAAAATATGTTCTAGTGTTTATAATTGTATTTAACAACACAAGTGGGTGGAGAAAAAAACAGTTCCATGGGTAACAATTCTATTTACATTTTTCCAGGTTAATAAACAATGAACCCCCTGTATAAGGAGTAACAATATCCACTTTTGTATGTTATGGAACATCTTTAGTCAAGTCCACACTCAACTTTAATCTGATTTCACAACTTTAAAGTTTTTGTGTGGTTAAAAGATGCCATTTAACTCCTATAAAAATAAACAGCTATATCTGAAATTGGGTTAATGTTAACAAATAACCGCTTCCTTGTGAGGGTGGGATAAAGATTTTAGTTCTGGAGGTTGAAAATGTAGTTATCATAATGAGGTCAGTTTAGGGTTTACAAAGGCAGAACTTCAACTTCTAGATAGATGGATACCAAACAAAACATATTTTGACTTTTGATTATTCCCTATTCTGGCTTTAGTTTGAGACAATGTGTTATTTTGTGGTGGAATCAGTTTCATTTAGCTGAAAAGGGACTTTTGCAGAACATATCACTTTACATATTGGAGCAACTGGATATGCCTTTGTACCAATATACTGTCATGTAGAGCAACATATCTATGCTAGCTGCCAGTCATGTGCAAACATAGCATTCCCTAAACACATAACACTTATGGGGGAATGGAATTAAAGTCGGTAAAGGAAAAAACAGAAAAACTATTCGCAATGCGAAAAGTTATGCCTCTGTGCAAACAAATTTTGCGAACCCGGAAACTGTTTTGCGACCACTTCCAACAGTGGAAGAAAGTTTGCAAATTTTACAGCTTGCGCCAATGCGCAGTCATAAAACTTCTTACTGAAAAAGTTGTTATGTTTGCTCCAAAAGATTATGACACCTTCAAGCACTTCTTAAGAGTGCGCAATTAAAATTCGCAGTGCTCAATTAAAATTTTTAATGCAATAACAGCAAGGAACGATATTACATTGCAAGATGTGCAGTTTTATTCTTATTGGTGCAAATTGTTTTTCTCTTAGCAATTTTTATAACATTCCCCCATTAATGTCTTGTCTGTTTTGCAAGCCTATCTTATTATTATATATCTTGCCTGCAAAAAACACAGCTTTTATAAGCTGCCACTCTGTAGTGCATAAAACCCCAGTGCAACTCATAGCTTTCTAAAGTAGACCTTAAATCCAACTATAGTTACTATGAGTATCACCCCTACTACCAATACATTACTCTACCTTGTAAAATACTGAGATTCCCCTGGAATTTCTGCTTTACATTTTTACATGATAATGACATCAGAAGAGTAGATTTACCGTAGTTCTGTTTGTTTTTCCCTGGTAGGGAACATATTTTTCCCATTGCATAACTTTGAACCAGAAAAGTTTGTTCTTGTCATCGGCAGGCTCATGGCAGGGAAAATATTAATGCCTTCAGTACTAATGGTATAAAATCAATATAGCCGTCAACAGAGGAACCTTTTCTATTTACTAGTGGACCCTAGAGGATTTGGAAAAACATTATCATGCAGTGTTATTTTAAAGGAGTCATATATTCTTCCCTATACTGGTACATTTGCTCCCGCTAGCTTTCCAAAGTGGACACCCCAAAGTCAATAACAGGTTGTTGTGTTTGGTAGCCAATGGATGATGAGAGCACAGGTGTAGGACTATATATATGGATTCATGTGCTAAAGTTATTACTTTATGCTTGGGGATCTAAATTTCTGTATATATATATATGGTGGCACCACTTAATTCCAGTTTGTTTACCCAGTAAAGGCAGTTACTGTTGGAACACACAAAGTGGTCTCACAGAGCATATATGGCAGTGTAGGAGAGCACTTGATAAAGGAGGTTGTACCTCCGAAACGTTGTGTGGAGATCCAAATAAATGAGTTAAGTTTGTAGCACAATTGCTGGAGTGAGTGCCATCTGATCTTTTTTGAATTGTGCATATATTGCAGTGTAACCTACAAGTGAAGGAAACAGGGATAAAATAATTCATAGAATGTTTTACCATCACATGAGTAATATGTGAAATAAGATATTGTTTCTAGGGTGTTGCAGAAAAACATACCCATCTAATAACATGTGTTTTAGCCTATGCTAAAACACATAAATTATGTGCACTGTGATGACATACAGGACTTAACACATCCCAGTTATGTTGCTATGACCAAAATGCCAATAAGCGGCACTAAATTGTCTGTAGCTCTTTTGCTCAGGTTTAAAAAATGATGGGAGCTGTAGTCAGGCATGCATTCGTAACTAAACTGCTCCTATTTTTCAAATCTTCCAGGGCTAGTATCCTGAACTTGTGCATGATTAGGGATGGCGCGAACTGCGGAAAAAATGTTCGCTAACATATTCGCGAACTTGCAACAAAACCCGCGAATGTCGCGAACCCCATAGACTTCAATGGGAAGGCGAACTTTAAAAGCTAAAAAAGACATTTCTGGCCAGAAAAATGATTTTAAAGTTGTTTAAAGGGTGCAACGACCTGGACAGTGGCATGCCAGAGGGGGATCAAGGGCAAAAATGTATCTGAAAAATCCAATAGTCGCAGCCACTGAAGCACAGAAAAAATATGCCATATAAATGCTGAAAATAGTCGCAGCCACTGAAGCACAGAAAAAATATGCCATATAAATGCTGAAAATAGTCGCAGCCACTGAAACACAGAAAAAATATGCCATATAAATGCTGAAAATAGTCGCAGCCACTGAAACACAGAAAAAATATGCCAAATAAATGCTGAAAATAGTAAAATATAAAATCCCTCCAATACAGAGCAGTATCAATCAGATTACTAGCCAGCAAACTTTCAACTGTCCCTGAAATCACTAACAGGCAGCTCTCTCCCTACACTAGCTCTTCCAAGCACACACAGGCAGAGTGAAAAAAAGCTGCAGTGCTTCAGTTTTTATAGGGAAGGGGAGTGGTCCAGGGGGTGTAGGGGTGGTCCAGGAGGGAGAGCTTCCTGATTGGCTGCCATGTATCTGCTGGTCTGTGAGAAAAAGCGCCAACTATGCGCGAACCCAAAATGGCGAACGTCACGCGACGTTCGCGAATATTCTGCGAGCGCGAACAGCGGATGTTCGCGCGAACAAGTTCGCGCTGAACAGTTCGCGCCATCCCTATGCATGATGATAGTCCAGTGAACCTTCTGTGCACTCTACATACATTTTACATGACACATTGCTATGTTTCTCAAAACCACCAAGGGTTTTGAGGGGGAATAAAACAAATAAAAAGTATATAGTGCAGTATTTTAAAAATAATTATAAAATACTATAAATAACTATAAATTTTGTTGTGAACGTGCTGTGTTCAAATAAGTGGATAATTTAAAATTCAAATCTCATCAGGGGTTACAATTAACCAATAATAATCCTTTTTCATAAATTTTTTTCCCAAAATTCGTCTCTTGGACGTGTGTCTTTTTTCAGACTAATGTACTACTGTATGTTACTATGTTACCCATGAGAGTTATAGTTACACAGACATACACTCTAATCCTAGTGTGTCCGGCAGGTGTTTAAACTTACAAGAAGTAAGTTGATAGAGGCATCTAGTAATTTAAGCATCTCAGCCCGTTCTCAATCTTCTTAACTAAGAAGTAGGTTGATACAGGCATCTAATAATTTCAGCATCCCAGCAAGTTCTCAATAGGGATGGGTGAATCTGGGGAAATTGGCAAAATTGTGAAAATTTTGCAGGAATTCACCACAAATTTGCGCCAGGCAAATAAATTCGTCCATCACTAGTTCTCAGTCTTTTTAAATAAGTATTTCTCCAATAAAATCACGTTTAAAACTACTGTGGCATTCTGGTCTGTTGTTCTGAGACTTTGATATAACTGAAACTTTCACTACATTTGCCTTAGTCCAGTATAATTTCAACAGGTCACCGGCTGCCACTTCCACACTCTACTCCTATCACTGACCGGTTTCGCCGAATGGCTTCTTCCAAAAAGAGCGTGGAGAAACACCTCTTTGTTTTAGAGGATCAACTACTTAACTAATTACACTCAACTTACATACAGTAACTATCTTCTCTTTGGTTCTTATAATTATTGGTAAGTTGGTAAAAAGGTAATTTAAGACCGCAGGGGGGTGCAGGTGCAAGAATGCACCCCTGCCCATTCTGCTTTGCACTGACGACTGGATAAAAATCCAGCACTCACTTCAGAGAGCAGTATCGGGATAAGAAGCTCAGTGCAGAACTTTAGACAGTGGACAGTGCCTGATGCAAGCTGTGTGCACTGCTGCTCTCTATCTTTTGCATAGGCTCAGGTAAGGAATGAGTAATGTACGTCTACATGACTCCCCCACCCTCCTCTCTTGGGTCCTGCTTTAACTCAGTCAGAGCTCGATCCAAAGGCCATGCTGCAGGTCTAGACTCTCCAAAACAGCAGCACAGAGGCCAGCAGCCATTTGCAGACAGCTGAATGCAGTGTGCAAAGTGCAAAAAAATTACCAATTGTGGCTTTTTTTGTACCTTGCATGTTGCTTTTGGATTCACAAGTGAATGCAAATCCTCTGGAAACAATTGCATGAACCAATGAATCCAAAGTCAAGGATGGATAGAATAGGTAGGCTTGTCATTGGAGAGTACTTGAGATGATGGTCCTGGAGACCTCATAAAAAAATATTGTGCATTATTGTTTTAAAGTGATGCTAAAATTAAAAAACCTCACTTCAAAATATTCATGTGCATTAAAAGTTACCTTTAAGTCATGGTTATCATTTTTCACGAATAGGGCTGCATTTGTAAGTAATTACTTGAAGTTCTTAAACCTGACTGTTTTGTCAACCCGACTGTCCCTTCTCCACCTGTCAATTTAAGTTTCTAATGCAAAATGACTACTGCTCATGGGCAAACAAGAATGATTTTATAATAAAATGACTGACCCAGGCAAAAGTAGGGATGGATTTCTTGTTATCTGTGATTATGATGTTAAAGGTGAATTCAATCGGTTTTTGAAAAAACCCTACCCTAGGTATACAGCTAGGCAATGTCTAAGTCACATTTATTAAGGAATCATGCAGTTTTTTTGTGTACCTCATAATGTCCTATTACTTCATTGCCCCCACAGAGTGCATTGTTGAGACTGTGCCACCAGAAGTGTAGAACCCACACTCTTCCCTCAAAATGTATGATAAGACAGCCCACACCAAAACAAAATACCAAAATGCAAATAGAAACATCAACCCTTATTAAAGGGCAAGGAAAGGCAAATAAATAAAATCCCATTTTTACTTTCTATAATGAAAACGAAATCTATCTCCAATATACTTTAATTAAAAAATGTGTACCGTTTTATATGAAACCTGACTGTATGCAGTGAAATTCTCCCTTCATTTAGTGCTGTGGATAGGAATTTGCAGACGGTCCCTAACTTCTGGCAGGGAAACAATCATACTTATGAACAGCAGGGGAAGCCCCTGCCTTACTTACCAGCCATGCAGAACTCAAGCAGCTTTGTTTTTTTTTTTATCATTTATGACGTTCCCTAAGAAGCCCAGACCAGACTGAGCATGTGCATGTAGTCTAGTCTAGCAAAGATGTATAACAAAGTTACAAGATGGCAACCCCCTGTGGCCAACTTTGAAAGCATAAATCATTTGTTTGATTAGGCTTGTGGTTTAGTATGTTTAGTATACAAAATACAGCATTTCTAGCCTTATTCTATTTTAGACTTTCCTTTCCCTTTAAATGGAAAGAAATATTACAGAAACACCAAAGCTGTCAGTTATCAACTGCTCTGTGGGCGAGATACAGTACGTAGACATTCCACCGCCTACCTGTCAACTAACTTGTGCATCATTTAGATAGTCAAGTTTGGGATTGCCGGCAATGGAGCCCTGTACTGCCCCAACAGCATTTGTTGTTGCTCCTTTCTACACTTCACAGTTGTGATCCCAACCTACAGTATATCCAATACTGATTGTTTTCTGACTGCGTGAGAGGGATGCAAAATAGGGTGTCTCATGAAGAATCTTTGATTTGACACCTGCTATCAGGCCTGGCTTTGTGGAAAGAAGACTACCAAGGCCTGGGCCTGGGGGGGGGGAAGGATTTTAGGGGGTTGCATGCTGCCTGACCATAACCACATTTGTTCAAAAACACTGGGTATGCACTGGAGATACATGCAGTTTTTTTAAATTTCCCATGCGCCAAACCCCATTGCTCTAATCCCAATGATGAAAATTTGCAAGAATAAATGGGGAGGGGACAGGGGAGTTGAAGGGATGCCTAGGGATGCCCACTATGTAAATGCAGCCTTGTATTCTATTGTCCAATAACAGCCAGGCATTGTCTACAGACAATGGGTAGATTCACTAAAGGGCGTATTGTTTCCAGCGACTGCATCACACAACTCGCTCCATTTCGCCAGGTGCAAATTAGTTGCGTCATCGAACATTGGTGACTTTTGCTAGCGTTACTTCGGCACTGTGAGCATTTCATAGCGAAAATGCGCCAGCATTAGTTTGTGCCTAGCAAAAATTCACTAGTGATCTTATGCTTAGGTGGATTTTAATTGAACATTAAAGTTGTATGGATGTCTTTATTAAGATGTTGGGGCAAATGCTTGAAGTTACCACTTGTTCTTACAAATGTCCAATGAACCTAAATAAAGACAAAAGCGTTAATATAATGCCCTAAACATAAGCCCACTGTGAAATGAATGCTCCATATATTCCATATGTTCTCAAATATCTGGAGAAACAATTAAGCCAAAAAAAGTTTAAATCAGGACCAACAACCATTTGCTTGAGTAGAGAGTTGCCTGGAGATAGAGTGTGAATGAACGATATTGATGCACTAGCATAAATTCGATCGATGGCTTAAAATCGTTCGTATCGATCGATTGGACGATTTTATCAATCGATCGAATTTTTTTATTTGAAACAATTCATTGTGCAGCATTTACTTTATACTGACACGTTCCTATATATTTATAGGAACGTGCCAGTATCGCTTTGCATAGAAATGGCCTTATGATCCTGTCTCACCTTTCCATCATGTAGCCCCCCAGAAGGTCAATAAAACATCATAAGGTGTAACTACCTTCAGGCTTGCTGCACTTCACTGGCTATACTTGCTGTTAGATACAGGACAGCACTTTATTTTTCTAATGCCAAGGGATGTGCAATTTCCTAGCAACTTGCAACCCTTGACTGGGGCCTTTGTGACCTCTACACAGTATTGGGCCTATTGATAGGTAAATGCATATGTCATTAAACGTATCCCGGTACAATCAGAATCTGCACTTGATATTCAACCTTGGTAGCTCCGTTGCAGTTATTTCTTTGACAATGACTTATAAATAAATGAAATAAGTGATAATGGATGTTAAAGGGAGTGGTTCACCTTTTGGTTAACCTTTATTATGTTAAAGAATTAATCTAAAAAACAAATGCTCTGTAAGGCTACTAATGTATTGTTATTGCTACTTTTTATTACTTATCCTTCTCTTCAGGTCTGCTCCTATATATATTCCAGTTTCTTATTCAAATGAGTGCACAGTTGCTAGGATAATTTTGACTCTTGTAACCAGATAACTGAAATTGCAAACTGAAGAGCTGCTTAATAGTGAAGGGCGAATTTATTCGGCAATTTGCCGAAAATTCACTGGTGTTAAAAAAAAAAAAAAACGTGGCGCGACTCGTTTCACAAATTTTTCGGCGAACCAAAACGGGATAGATTCGCCCATCACTACTGCTTAATAAAAAAGCTAAATAACTCAAAAACCACAAATAATGAAAAATGAAAACAAACTGCAAATTGTCTCAGAATATCACTGTCTATACATCATGCCAAAAGTTAATTTAAAGGTGAACAACCCCTTTAAGAGTAATATCTAGGGCAAAGATTAAATGCATTAGCTTAGGCAGCAAGCATAGAGTAAACCACAAAGACAATACATGACCACTGGCAATAACTGTCATACAGTTAAGTCAAATTGGTGCACAAATGCCAGTACAGGTATGGGACCTATTATTCAGAATGCTCAAGATCTGCTGTTTTCCAGATAACTGAATCTTCATACCTTAACTCTACTAGAAAATAATCTAAACATTAAATTAACCAAAGAAGCTGGTTTTGTTTTATAACTGTAGGAAGTAGACACACTGACGATAATGACAGTATTGCTGCGCTAGGCTCACAGCTAACAGCAATTATACTAATACGGGACATTGTTTTTAATGAAGTGAAGCTTTTTTTAAACATCTGATTGAATTTATCTCTAATTGGCAAGACTTTTTAAAATGTACTGATAATTGGTGCCGTTTTATATATTTAAAAAATGTTTACTAATGATGTGATTTGTGGCTTATGTTATTAGTTGACTGTCTGCCATGAAAATATTTTACAGATTGTGACAGGCTGATAAATGTGCGATGCTTACAAAGATGTACTGTATATAGACTTGTTAAGCAGCCTGCGCCTGAATATTAATTTGACTTTTATATGACTGTTTAATATTGCAGGTCATCCAGCAATGCCATTTGTGGAGTTTTGCGACTGAAAGGCTGAAGGCTGCTTATGCAAAATAATATGTACTGGGGCAGGAAAAATCCCCCCATGTGTTATTTAGGAAGAAATCTAGTGCAGTAGATGGCAGTGCTGAACCATCATGGCCATAGTGTTTGCTTTAATTCAGAAGCTTTACTTAATAATAATTATTGCTTTGTGGGTTCTTCAGTTTTTATACTATTTCTGAAGTACAATCCTTAAAGGAGAAGGAAAGATTAAAAGTAAGTAAGCTTTATCAGAAAGGTCTATATAAATACACCAGTAAAACCTCAAAGTAATGCTGCTCTGTCCTCTGTCAAAAGAAACATATTTTTTCCCTTCTATTGTGTACACATGGGCTTCTGAATCAGAATTCCTGTTTTCAGCATAAACCTCCAGGAGTCCAGGGCAAGGGCTTGAGCATGCTCAGTTTGCTCATCTCCCTTCCCCCCTCCCTGCTGTAATCTGAGCACAAAGCTACGAAAGAGCAGAGGGAGACTCAGACATCAGGACGTGATGTCACACCCAGCTAATGTGGCAGCTGCTATCCTAAACAAACAGTGAGAGTTTCAAGAGCTGTTTATTGAGGTATGGTAAAGCATGCTACAGAATAAATATTGTGTTACAGCTTGTACTATTGTGGCTAATCTATAAAGGTGACCACACACACAAATACTCAATCTGGTATCTGACAGATTGGCCTGCTGACTTGGCCTGAACAAATGCTGCATACCTCCCAACTGTCCCGTTTTGAGTGGGACAGTCCTGCATTTGACAGCTCAACCTGCAGTCCCGCGTTTGTACTGGAAAGTCCCTATTTCTCTGCACTGAACAGCCAAAAAAGATACAATGCTTCTAACTTAATTGGCTCTTAGCAGAGAGCCCAGGATGGATACTTTATACATTTGTAACAGTTTTTTCTATTGGGAGAAGTTAGACTTACAGCTTAAATGGCGATTCACCTTCATTAGTAAAACTGTAATAAAACCTAAAAACTACAGCTTCTGTATGTACTGTTTGTAAGATTGTGATTACTGCTTTGGAGAGCTAGGGTGTACAAATGGTTACATTTTAGGAAAGCTTTATGTCTCTTTTAATTTTGCATAGAGAAGAGCATAATTATCAGAAAACCAAAACCAAGCCAGTTGGATGACTGGTGAAACGCCTTCAAGGGCAGGCCCGGATTTGTGGAGAGGCCACCTAGGCCCGGGCCTAGGGCAGAAGAAATTTCGGGGGTGGCATGTTGCCCAACCACACCAACTTTAGTTCAGAAATTTTAATTTTCTGTGCGTAAATTCCCATTGCTCCATCCAGATGATGAAAATTTGAGAAAATAAGGGGACAGGGGAGATAAACAACAGCGGGCCTAGAGGCACCCACTAGGTAAATCCGGCCCTGTTGAAGGGAAAAAAATTGATTTGACTTATTTTTACAGATATACAATGACCTGGATGAATGACAATCTTCACAAACAACCTATGGTATCCACTTATTTCTTCTCAGGCCACCAAAAGTACAATGTCTCATGCCAGATTTATAATTTTTGGACACTAATTTAAATGCAAACCTCTGTTAAAGGAAAACTATACCCCAAACAATGTAGGTCTCTATAAAAAAATATATTGCATAAAACAGCTCATATGTAACATCCTACTTCTTGTAAATAAAACATTTTTTCAATACGGTACCATTTCGGGAGTATGTGCCATTAGGTAATCCTAAATGGAAAATTGCAATTTTAAGGGCATAGATAATTTAGTAACATAAAGCTTTCCTGTAATTCTTTATGTTTTAATAAATCAAGGGAGTAATTGTAAGCAATGCTCACAATAGCTTTTCAGTCTTACAGGGGAAGTTTTGCAAGCATCAATAGACACTACAGTTAGGAAAAAGCTGAGAATACAGGGCTATCATAAACATACTGCAAGGCATTTTCCTATGCAACACTTGTTATTACAAAATGAATTCAGATTATAGAGTAATCTCTTTGAAAAACTCCAAAGTTAGACATTCAGGGATGTTATTACTCTATTTACTGCATCCTAATGATAACCAACAATTCTACCATCTGCATCGTCTATAGCACAGGTGCTACACAATGTTAGCTCATTTAGTAGTTATAGTCTTCTAGTGCTGTTTGTTGCCCATTTACGAGCACTTATATCAAAGCATGGAGATTATTAAACTGAGAATGAAGAAATTACAGCGTTTGGCATGTTGTACTTGGTTTGTTTTATTCTTGAGTTGTTTGTTTTTTTATTCATGCCAAGGGATTAACAGTTGTGCCAATTGTACCTTTTTAACATTTAATTCTAAATACAAAAAAGTAATCTGGCCAGACATAGTGGAATTGTTTTTGTAAGTATAATAATATTTATATCCAGAGGCTATTTACAAAAGATGGGTGCAACTTTCTTTTGCACATGGAAAGGACTTAGTTGGCTTGTGCCCTCCAGCGATGTTCTCTGCCTCTAGCATCAGATTTCTAGTCCGGTGGCAAAACGCAGCCAGACCCTTGACCAGAGGTCCCCAACCTTTGGGGATTTGGTGCGTGTAGTGCGCCAATGTTATGGCCACACCCATTTGTTGTGGCCACACCCTCTAATTACCATGTTAGTTTTACATAATTTGTGAAGTTATGAAAGTTTCAAAAAATTTCTGTGATTTATATATGTTATTACAGCTTTGCAAATAAAGGTGAATTGCCCTTTAAACTGTGAGTCCAAGTTCTTATTTTATCAAACCGTTACAAAAGAACATGAAGTATCCATTCTGGGCTGTCTTCCAAGACACAATTAAATTAGATACTTTGTATCAGTTTCTGGCTGTTCAGTGCAGCAGATCAAAGAGAAACCCGGGACTTAGTACAAATCTGTGAAATCGGGTTGAGCTGTCAAAAGCGGGACAGTCCTGCTCAAAACGGGACACGTGGGAGGTATGGCATAACCATGCTAAATGTTCCTGGGGGTGTAAAATATGAGCTGTGATTGGTTACTGATATCCCCTATGTGGACTTGAAGCCTACAGAAGGCTCTGTTTGGCAGAACACGTGCTTTTTACGCAATGAAAGCTTGCCCTTAAGTCAAGAATTAAAAAATAAGCACCTGCTTTAAGGCCATTGGGCACAACATCCAAGGGTTTGGAGAGCAACATGTTACTCATGAGCCACTGGATGGGGATCACTGCCCTAGACCCAAGTGCTAAGCACTAAGGGGAGTGCTTTTGCACCTCTTAGTGTTCTTGTACTTGTTTCTAGAGTCATAGTAAATGTCCAACAATAAATGTTTTAGAGATGCTTTAAGATGCCGTGTATCTACCCCCACATACCACATTTATATACGTTCTGCGCTATGTTTAGCCTCCTCTTGAAGTCATAGGTGCAGCACAAACACGGTCACCTGTTAAGTTTGGTTATATTAATGCCTCTGTGTATCCTATGCGTGCTTCATAGACATAAGCAATGACTTATCCCTTGCAGAAGACAGATGGAAGAAGAATATGCAACTGTGTGGGATATGTTAGGATTCAAAAAATAAATAAAATTGTATGTACAATGTATTATTAACCATGCTTAAATTGATGACTGCCTCCTCAAAGAAAAACTGTGTTTCTCATAATGAAAGAAAATGTAAATCTAAACAAATTTATAATATAGATTAATGACTAATTTCAAGTAGTTTTAAAGTTAAATGTTAATGTAATTGCTATTGAAAACAGTATCTGTGTCGCTATTTATAGTCTTTGCACTTTGGTTCTTGCCTTAAACAATGATGTGCATTAATATCACTGTCTGAAGAATACGCAATTTATACCACCAGCAGCTAAAAATTGTTTAAAGGACC
>CM044448.1:72371791-72401839 GCA_024363595.1 Xenopus borealis | reverse complement strand
AACCATGCAGAACTCAAGCAGCTTTGGTTTTGATCATTTATGACAAATCTAAGAAGCCCAGACCACACTGAGCATGTGTATGTAGTCTAGTGCCTACTCTGCCTACCCCTTGACCCAGCCCTGCATTTTACGAATTTAATGCGCAACAGCCTTTATCTGTCTGTTCTTAAAGTGAGCCAATTGAAAAGATTTTAATTATCTCTGTCTCATATCAGCAAGTTGCAACTCAAGGGTTTAACATTTAAAGTATTTAACTAAAGGCCATGGTTTAACCTTTAGGGGCCGAATTATCAAGGGTCGAATTTCGAGCTCATTGGAGTCTGTAAAAACTCCCATAAACTCGAAATTCAAAAAATAAATGACATCAAAATTTATAAAAAAAATTAAAAATTTTCAAACTCCGGGGAATGGAATTGACTTGGAAATGCAAAACAAAATTGAATTGAAACTGGAAGTAAGCCAGCAAACACATTGATCCCAGGACGTCCCCATAGGCTAAAACAGCAATTCGGCAGGTTTAAGGTGGTGAATAATCAAATTAATTCTTAAAGGGCCAGAATATGATAAATCTCTAAAATCGAATTTGAAATCTTTAAAAAACTTGAATTGAGTTTGGGTAACTCCCTAGTCGAATTTGACAGTTTTGACCATAAAAGAAATTCATGAAATTCAAATTTGAAATTGAATTTTGACCATTAATAAATCTGCCCCAGTGTGTAGGCTGTCAAAGGGGGATGCATTTTTTTGCACACTGTGTGGTGTCTTGCCTGTTTTGTTGCAGGCCTTTGCTCTTATTTTCAGAGCTGAGACCTGCAGCATATAAATTGGATTGTGTGCTTCCTGCATTAAACAACTCTTGATTAGTGATGGGCGAATCTACCCAGTTTCGCTTTGCCGAAAAATTTGCAACTCGTTTTTTTTGGCGAATTTTCGCTGGCGTTTCGTGAATTTATTCGCCCATCACTACTCTTGATCCAAGAGGGGAGGGCACTGACATCAGTCATTGAAAGGAGGTGCCACATACATAAAGGCCTCCTAATACTGTACTTGAGAAGCAGAGCAGTTTCCCTCTGGGTGCAAGTTCTTCTTATGTAAACAATAAAAGGACTATTTATTAAAGGAATTGTTCAATATAAAAATAAAATCTGAGTAAATAGATAGGCTGTTTTCAGTATAGTTAATTAGGTAAAAATGTACAAAGGCTGGAGTGACTGGATGTGTAACAAACAGTAATAGCCAGAACACTACTTCCTGCTTTGCAGCTCTCTTGGTATCCATCAGTGACTTGAGGGGAGGCCAGATGGGTCATAATGGTTTGCTTCTGAGTCTGAGCTGAATGCTAAGGATCAATTGCAAACTCACTGAGTGGGGGGAGAGGTTGTGTATGCTGGGTTTTAATTTGGAGGGGTTGAACTTGATGGACTTTGTCTTTTTTTCAACCCAATTTAGCTATGTAACTATGAACAGTTTTGTCCCATGTGCCCCCCCCCTTCAAGTCGCTAACTAACTCAGAATTAGAGAGCTGAAAAACAGAAATTGTGTTCTGGCTATTATGTTAGACATTCAGTCACTTCAGCCTTTATAGATTATACATTTTAACTATATTAGTAACATTTTTTATTTTGCACAGGCTATTTACCCAGTTTTTATTTTTACTCTGAACTGTTCCCTTAAACCTAAAAATTTTTTGGGGAGTTTTTAATGGGGAAAAGCAAAAAAAAAAAAAAAGTCAGTGGCAGATGGTCCCTTTAACAATTTGTACATGTTTTTACCTTCAGGATTCATGATAGTTTTCAGCTGTTTGCGATCTTTTTGTTCAATAATCTGATAAACTTGAGATGTTGCGGCAGCGACTCAAAAAAGTCACAGGATTCGAATTGTCTCACAATTTTGAAGCAACTTTTTCTCCCACCAATTTTTTTTCAAGAATAATTATTGGTAAATTAAGGGGATTTTTGTTTATGAATTTGGTCAATTTTTTTTTTATGTAGTGAGAAAAATAGTGAGTTTTAGCAAACAGGCCTCTAAGGGATGTTCACTTGCACCTCTGTGTAAAGTAAATGGCTCCTACTGTACCTAAGGCAACATTTGGAGTACCCTTGAAAAACAGAAAAAACAGATTATAGCGATTATGAAATGCTTCTTACATAATAAGGAAACATCATAACATTGTAAATTTGTTAATAAAATTAATTTAAAAACAGAGCAGTAGTTTGGTGGTGTGGCACTTGTAATCTGGTTTGTACATTTCAGAACCACAGAGAAAAGCAATGGGTCTTTTCTGAGAAGAGGTGATATCTGAGGCCATTTATGCTCTGATGTTTGTTTTCCATCATGTGCAGCTAAATCATATAAAAGGTCACAGGAAACACCTCATCAAATGTCATTACAGCTAGGCAGTTATTTTCTTCGTGCAGTATCTGTGTTTTGGGTTCAAGTTGAGAGGGAATCCCTTAAATGAAAGGGTACTCTCGGAAAATATGCTTCAACACATTTTGCAAAAAGTGCAGGGGAGTACTGGAAAATATATAATCTTTATTTTAATAAAGCCACAATATTGGTGGCAGCTGTAAAAAAAATGTAATGGAAACAATTTAAAAAAAGTCCAGAGATTTTAAAGTCATTGGTAAATTTTATTATATTTAATGCAGTATCTTTCCATACTGCTTGTCCTTCCAATGCAAACCATATAAACTGTCTAGACCTTTTTTACCCGTGAGCCACATTCAAATGTAAAAAGAGTTGGGGTGCAACACTAGTATGAAAAAGTCCATTGGGGAGCAATTAAAACTTGCTTCCAAGTCTGAAATTCAAAAACAAGCACCTGCTTTGAGGACACCAAGAGCAACATCCAAGAGGTAGGAGAGCAACATGTTGCTCATGAGCTATGGTTGGGGATCACTGCTCTAAACCAAGGATCGCCAACCTTTTAAACCTGTGAGTAACATTCAGATGTAGAAGAAGTTGGGGAGTAATGCTAGCATGAAAAATGTTCTTGCGGTGCCAAAGAAGTGTTTTGATTGGATATTTGTTAGCCCCTATGTGGAATGTCAATCTACTTGAGGTTCTGTTTGGCAATACATGTTGTTTTTATGCAACACAAACTTGCCTCCAAGTCATTAATTCAAAAATAAGCAGCTGCTTTGAAGACACTGGGAGCAACATCCAAGAGGTTGGAGAGCAACACAAGCCTCACAAGCCACTGGTTAGGGATCACTTCTCTAGCCAATACTCTGATTTAAGTCAAGTTGAATTTATTGCACATTTATAACAAAGGAACTTGTTTTGGTGGAGTAGACAATTAACATGCAGACCCCCTTGGTGCTCACTTAGGAAGCACTTGTGACTCTGCAGATTGTACCTGATCACACTCCCTTCTTGCCTTCCTCCTTCTGCCTAATGTAGACTGCACTCAAGTCTAGGTGCATGCAGGTCTCTGTGTTTGAATCATATCTTTTATTGCATTATGCACACTGTGTTGTGCATTGTAAAAGTGTGTCCTTGAAGGTTAAGTTACTTCAACAGACCTGATCTACATTTTTCCTGGATTTAACTCCATTTTTTGTAACCTAAAAATTAGTGATGGGCGAATTTATTCGCCAGGGGCGAATTCGCGGCGAATTCCCATGATTCGCCATTCGCGAAATGCCAGCGAAATTTCGCCTGGAAATTCACTAATTTTTTGGGGAAGCGAAACTGGGGAGATTCGCCCATCACTACTAAAAATATGTAAAATGTGAGTTCTACATACACAATTTTGGCTGCTTTTGAACACAAGTAGATAGTATATTGTAGCACAGTCAGTTCTTGCCAAGTAAAGATTCTGGCACAAAACTAAACCACATTTAAAACCATTTGTTAATTACTAGTTCGACAGATATTGTTATTCAATCTTTTGTAAAGCATTCCGCTGATTTAATTCAGTAAGATGTACATTTCATTTGTTAGTTTCATGCCAAGCATCTTTTAAAAACATACAATATGCATATGGTTATTGCACTGTATCTTATTCTCCGTGTCCTTTAGAAATACTACAGTCTAAGGAAATGTCTCAGAAGTTAAACGGTTAACCCGAAAACCCCTACTAAACCCTACTAAAATTCTTAATAATGGCAGACTCCTTTTGCAGATAGAAAGCCTAAAATTAATAAATGTCATCCTGTTTTACAGTTTCTGTGCTGGTTCAGCCTTGCTGTGTGTGGTCAGGTCGTTTCAATTACTCTCCACAAATTATTATTTTCACTCATGCGTCTGTATTTTTGATTAACATTCACTGTCATGGCTTTAGAAAAATGAACATACTTACTCAGCAGGACGTGATTTAACCTCATGATTGCTTTACATTTACATTTGTTTTTGGCACTCTAAGTGAAATATAGGCAATTTAAAAAACTGTAGGAAAGGTATAGATGAAGTATATGTTACTGCTAGAGTGTTTTCTAATGTTCATTGATGTTTGTTTGGCAATGTTTATGCTTTTAAATGTATTTAAAGACATTGTATTATATACATAAACATTGCAGAGTTATTCTAACTCATGAGAGGTCTTCCATTTATCACATGTTCCCTAAGTTTCTTAAAGGAAAACTATACCCTGAAAATGAATACTTGAGCAACAGATAGTTTATATTAAATTAAGCAGCATATTAAAGAATCTTATCAAACTGGTATATATATATTTAAGTAAATATTGCCTTTTTACATCTCTTGCCTTGAACCACCATTTTGTGATGGTCTGTGTCATGCCTCATAGATCACCTGACCAGAAATATTTAAACTCTAAGGGGCAGATTTACTAAATTCACATGTATTCACATGAAGGATTTGAATATTTTCGAAAAGATTTGAATTTAGAATATGCAAATTAGGAAAATTCGACCAAATTCAACCATCGAATATTCGAATTTGAATAATTCGAATATTCGAATTTAATTTTATTCACATATTTGAAAATTCTATGGTTGGATACTTCCCCTTTAAATTTAAATTCGATTACCTAGTTCGCCAGATTAAACCTACTGAAATAGGGATCATTCCCTAAGATCAAATAAGAAAAATTCGATCAGTCGCTTAAAAATCGTTTGAATATTCGATTCAAATTCGAATCGAATTAGAACGAATTTGATCAAATTTCCCTATTCGATCGATGTTCGAATTACGCTTAAAAAAATTTGAATTCGATTTTTTTTAATTCCCCACTATTCCCTGCTTCCCCACTTCTCCCAGTTACAGTAAGGGGCAGATTTACTAAGGGTCAAATTTCGAATGTCAAAAAAATTCAAAATTCAACCCTTAGTACTTACTGTAACTGGAAGAAGTGAGGAAGCAAAAGACACAACTCTGTCTGTTAATTGGCTCATGTGACCTAACTTTATAGTTTGTTTGGTATGTTTGTGTGCACCGTTGAATCCTAGGATCCCAGGACGCTGTCCTTATTTTTCAAAATGGCAATTTTCTATTTATGATTACCCAATGGCACATGCTACTAAAAAAGTATATTAATATGAAAATGGTTTATTTACATGAAGCAGGTTTTTACATATGAGTTGGTTTATGCAATATCTTTTTATAGAGACATACATTGTTCGGGGGGTATATAGTTTTCCTTTAAAGGAGAACTAAAGCCAAACTGAAGAAGTAGGCTAGAAATGTTGCACATTTATGTTTTGGGCTTCTGTATCAACCCAAGACAACCAAAGCCCCAGTAGCTCCCCATCTTATTTTCTGCTGATTTACTGCACATACTCTGTGATGCTGTCACTTAATGAGCTTAGGGACCAACTCACAATATAATCTTTATACAGAATAGAAATGTCACAATATAAGGCTGGTTAGTACTTATTGTCAGCTTAGAAACCAGTGAAATTAGTATCAGAATTGAACAATCATCCATGCATCATAAGTTTATATTACAGACCAACCTCATTTTCTGCTTCTAAATTTGTGATAGCCCTTAAGCTTAGCTCCTCAACAGCTGCTCAAAGCACACTTTCCAAGATGGTGACCCCTGTAACAAGTTTGATGTCCTGGATCATTGCTGCTTTTGAAATGCTGAAACTTAAGGCTTGTACAATAAGCACAGTATGTAAAATGTGGCATTTTAAACCATATTCATGTTTAGGGTTTAGTTCTCCTTTATGTTATGAACAAAAAACTATTATGTTTTAGTTACTGTCTCTTTAAATCGCAATTACCCCTCGGCAATCCAGAGTCCCTTTTGCATATGAAAAGTACTGGGAACTGGTATTTACAGCACAGTGCCTCCACACACAGTTTGCAATAAAACAAGTATAAGTAAACTGTATTTAGTAACTGTGGTCCACACACCAGTAAAAATCTAATGCCTGGGTGCTGATGAATAATGAGTGTAGAAGAAAACAGAAAAAAGAGCATATCACTCATCAGGTCTTTTTTTCCTATTTTCTATATTTTGGATATGCAGTAAAGTACTACATTAATGGGAATTTGTAATGCTTAAAAATCAGCTTATATTTGTTTCCTATGTTTAGATTCCACCTGATGATGATGATTTCAGTCTACCTGAAGGAGAGGAGGACCTTAAGAGGACTGTGCAGACTGTTCACAATCAGGCTAAAGATTAGTTTTGTGAGTACTGGGCATATATCAAACACATGATACATTTTCAACAAGTAGAAGAAAACAAACATTCGAGATTATTTGAAGCTTACATAATTCAATTATTTATTAAAATGATTTTACTGAAAAATTTCCCTTTTACAGTACATTTGTGTGTATCAGTCCCAGAAGCCTGCTTAGTAAAATTACTTAGTCACAAGCCTATCTATACAACTCCTTCCCTTTCCTTTATGCCCAGATGATTGATGCTGAACCATCTGTAGCATGAATATTATGGCCTGTTCCTAATTCTTCTTCATTTCCTTGTTTGTGGATCCTTGACTTTCCTTTGTTTAAATATCATACCCTACCATGTTTGGCCTTGCCATATTATTGTACTATGTTCTAGTCCTGTTTTACACATACTCCATCCTACTTCAGTCTGTCCCACTCTGGTCTTTCCAGATCTTTCTACTTTTCACCTTATTCTAGAATGTTCTTTCTTAGTTCTCTTTTGAGCCCCTATTGTCTTTTGCTTGAAAGATTCACCTGGGAAATTACAGGAGTATTCTGATTGCAACAAAACATTGTGTTTAAGTTGTTGCATTAATTCTGAAAATCTGACCTGGCAAGGTCATACAATCTTTATTATCATTCTTATGATATGCAATTATACTTTTAAAAGAGGATGTTTGCCTCCTGGGAATCATCAGTATTATTAGAAAGGAATTGAAAGTTCTCATAAATAATAGGTTAGGTAACGGCCATTTTCACACTAACAGATGGTTCCAAAATGTGCAAAATGGTGAGTAATCGTTAACACCCCTCTTTTAATTACAGAATTGTAACAATGTGGTTTGAATGTCTGGCATGTTAATCATATCTTAATAACACAATCAAGCAGCTGCAATGTTTGCTACTTTGTATTCTTTGAAGTTCTGCTTAAAAACTACTTAATGGACATTCAATCAAGAAGCTTGAAAGCTATTATTACCTTATAAAAAGAAATGACAGTCAGCTTTTATTAACAAAAATTAGAAGCAGTTATTTATATGGAGTTGGAGAACTAAAAGAAAGTTACATGGATTTTTTGTTTACTCCACTGAAAAGTTTTTCCTTTTTTTTTTTAACTGAATATAAATCTTCTTCCTTTTATTTGAGAGCATGTCATCTCAATATAATTCAGCCAAATTTATATAGCAGCATGTTATCTACAGGGAAATTGCATCTGCTGCTTAGACAAACCTGCTAAATAATATGTAAAGCAGACTTCAAAAACAGGAATCCTTAGACGTGTTACAATGGATCACATTTACTAGCAAATAATCAGAAAGAAAAAAGAACACTAAACCATAAATGAAAATGTATTCATAGAAAAAAGATAATAATTAACAGACAGGTTAGACAAGGCAGGAAGGGAGCTCATAGCACAGATAAAGTAAAATGGCAAGAAGGTAGGTAAAAGTTCACAGCAAGACACTCAGGAGGCTCAGATTCCAAGTAGGATCAGGAACAGACCTTTATCAAAAGATTACAAACAAGAGTAGAGCAGACAGAAGGAGGACCTACCATTAATAAGGGGACCTAACAAAGAGGAAGAAGTAAACAGTACATAATAAGCGACTCACAGCTCACCATTAATGGTGCAGGGCTACATGGTCTTCAAGCGTTCTCCCTAGAAACATACTGACCTAACAAAGAAACACTGTTATTGGCATCAGTGGGCCTCTTAACTTTCTTTTTCCTTCCAGCTATGTGCTGATGTCACCCATGGGCTGGACGAGCTCTGGTAGATTTCTGCCCTGGTATGTTCTTAATGGGCTATAATAAAGTCTATTTTTAACTATACAGCTTAAACTCTGGTGCTCCATTTATTAATTGCTTGCTAAATTATAGCTATGCTGTGTGAGGGGGGCATGCTAACGTGTAGCACAGAGTACAGCTGTTTTGCCGGCTGAGGTGCTCCTGGTTCATATTGTTTTTGGTGGCTACCGTTAATGAAGAGATGATGCTGAAGCCACTGTACTGCAAAGGTTAAGTGATGACTTCACCCCGACAAGCACTGTATCATAGTGTTTTTCTTATTATTATGCTTGTATACTTTGTAATTCAATGAGTTTTATTGATTTCCCAGAGAAATCACACTTTTAAAGTTGACATAAAGATGACATAGCCATCAGTATTATTACTTTTGTATACTTATCTTTCACTTCAGAACCTCTCCATGCATTCTGGCTTAGTAACCAAAGCAATCTGATAGCATAGATAAACCAACTCCAGAGCTTCATAATGAAATAGTTAAATTATATATAAACCAAGAAATATAGTACATGAGAAAAAACTGCAGACGGTGTCAGAATACTATTACGTACATCATTCAAGAGGGCTGGAATTGTAATGTGAACTTCCAAGCAGTTGAGCATGCTTGATGAACTCTATTTTCCCTTGGAATGTTGAAACGCCAACAGAATTATCTGGGGCAGGCAGCCAGTTCAATTCTTGTTGCTGAGTGTTTTATGAGATTATAAATCGTGTATGGTGTTGCATCCAAACACATTCTCAATTGGTGCATTTACTCAAGGGCACTTCAACAGTGAAAAGTTTTGAAGGTAAAAAGGATACATATTTAGTTGCTGACATAGCAATGCAACAGAAATAGAAGTCTGAGCAAAAATAAGGAATGAGACAAAATATAAAACCTTTTATAAATTGAATTGTTTGTTTGCACTATAGTGTCTGGGATGAGATTGTCAGTTGAAAAATTGTTTGATTTTTTGTGTTAACAAAATCTGCCCAGCACAACCTTCCTTTCAAATATTCTGAATATCTATAGTTATATAGCAACAAGATGCAGATCAAAATCATAATTCCACTTTGGAGCGCATCTAAGGTCCCTATTACATTCACACACGCTAGGGTCAGTTGAATCAGTGCACAACTTAGAGGGAACATTGGTTGTGATATATAAGCACTAGTGATGGGCGAATTTATTTGCCAGGGGCGAATTCGCGGGAAATTCCCGCGACTCTGGAAATTCGCGAATTTTCCGGCGAAGCGAAACTGGGGAGATTCGCCCATCACTAATAAGCACAGAAATATGCCTCATTTCTATCCCAAAGCAAGCACTGCTTATACATACAATACACATGTGATTTTAAAAAGCTACACTGAAACAGTCTACTAATGTCCGGCCTATAATTGGTTTATAGTAGGTTTTGTTAGTGTTAGTTTCACCAAGGCTAGACATGGTTTCTCAAATAGAATTGAATACATTGCCATCTGATGGATTAAGATAATGGAGTTACAATTTCGAAAAAGTCACACGATTCGAATTGACACACGATTTTGTACAACTTTTTCCTGCACAGATGTTTTCAAGAAGTTTTATTGGTAAATTAAGGGGATTCCTGTATAACTTCACCTGAGGTATTTAGCTTTGTATTCATCCATTATCCAGTTTTCTTCTGGTTGTGAGGGACCAAATTACAACTATGTATTGATTTGAGTATGCAGTGCAGTTTTGATTTCCAGTCCAGTATATAAATGAGGAGTAAGTTCAAAGACATTCAACCAAACTGATAAAAATGATGGAAGAATTAAAATGTAAAGAAGACTGGCAAGAAGATGGTCTTCTCTGGGGACATGATTACACTATCAATACATACTGTAGGCGTACATATAAATATGCAATTGGGGTCATTTTGAGGGATTAAACACTGTTTTGAGTTCAGGTGTTTTCAGGTTGTTCACCAGAAAAAAATATTTTTTTAAATTTTTGACAGTTTTTCCAAAATTGCAGGAGTTTAATGTTTCTTTCTTTTGTTTTCAGTGATCCAGGTGCAGATTCTGAACTGTTATAATCTTCTACATTAGTTGATAAATTTCTCAGCAGAATCTATGGAATATTAGAAACTATTGTATCAATTGTATTGCATCTACTCAGCAGGGCTAAAGAGAACAAATGTATGAATTAATGCATCAATTTAGAATAGTTGACAGGCTTGGAACTGCTTCAAAAAGACTTAAGGGGATGAAGATTGAAACTTTAAACATCAATATTAGAGAAAGTGTTACACAAATAAATAGAAAGTAATTTAAAAAAAGTTATTTCCGGTGAATGATCAGAAAACAGGTACACTGAAAAAGTGTTGAAAGGTGAACAACCCCTATAAAAGCTGATGTACTGGTATGTTTAGAAAAGGTTCTCATACATCCAGCTCATTGTATATCTATAGAAATAAGTCAAATCAACTGGACTTGCTGTCTTTTATTTTCCTTGAAAGGGAAGTCCAGTTGATTTGACTTTTTTTGTACTTGCATCTTTTTTTTTATGCAGCCCATATTAACTTTCACATTGTCTGCTATTAACATGTCTTTATAAATTCATAATTATTGTAAAGGTATTTAATCTTAATAGGTATTTCACCTAAAGGGTGTACTAATGCAGATACTAACCATTTTTGCCAGTTTCTTTGTGTAAATAACTGCAACTTTGACTTTCATCTCCGTATGTATGTCTATGTATCCTACATTAATATAATGTAAATTATTGGCTCTGCATTAACTCTGTATTTCCCACATTGATAAAATGCATCCTAACTTCTGCATACTAACCATGCAAGGTCAACCAGTACGTCACTGCTATAAATAGCTATTTTCATTTTTCTCCCTTGCCTGACTCTGATTGCAGAAAAGTGTTTTATGACCTAATTTTAAGGGGTGAAGCAATTGAAATCAGTGCTCATTTATGAGCGTAATAATCTGTTTGCAAATTGGTAGCAGGAGGATGACTGGTTTATGAGGTACACAGTATTTTGTTAACTACTTCAGAAAACGGGCCCTGGTGAATAGAAGTGATCTTTAATAGTATCAACATTCTGTGCTAGAGAGAGTTACAGAAAAATTCATATGACCGATTGATCAATATAGAAGTTCCATAAGTCTAGCCTCACACTTGCAGCTTAAAATCACTAGCCTCACACTTTCTGCTTTTTGTATGACATCATCAAGTTTCACTAAGACCAGGTTTCAGACCGCAATACTCGCTGTGTTTTTTCCTTGAAGATGTTTCACCGGTCATCCAACTGACTTTCGCAATTCAGAATAACTAAAATCCAGATGATTGGATTTACTTCTACAGATTTACCTGGATGAATGAGAATATTCAAAAACGCCCACAATACTTGTTTTGCAGTTGTCATTGAAACACTTTTATAAGCCAGATTCTACTGTGCATTTGTTTTTTCTCTGTAGAATGCTTTATTTAGAATGGCTTGGGCATACCCATAAACTGAGGTTGTGGGTCAGTATATATATTCTTGCCATCCACTGTGTGATCAGATCGTGCAAAATAATGATTTTTTGTGTTCATAAGGTAAATGGTTTACCTGAAAAATGCCCCTTCTTTAGCTATCTTTAATTTCATAATTTTAAGCATGAAATAGAAGGCAAACATCCCATGGAGGTATGATCACACAAATAAAACCCTTTTTCAAACTCCCCCTTGAGAATATTCTACTCTGCTGTAGTTTGCAGTAGCTGTTGGCTATTTCTTCCAGAAAACCATTTGAAGGAGAAAACAAACTGCTCTGAAAATAGTGATATTTCGATTGAGTTCATTTTCCATCTTATTTTCCAGCAATAGCAAATACAATTAGATTTCAGCACAAAACAATATCAACAAGTAAAGTAATTGTTCTGGTGCAACATTGCTTTATATTCAGAGGGATGTATTTATCAAAGACTGAAATTAGAACTCACCACAGGTTGCCTGTGTAAAATTCTGTGGCTCTCTTATCATTCTAGGCGACATATGTCTAAAAGGGAGAAAATTAAAATTCTTCTTTTGATAAAAATCCCACACAAGTAAATAGAGGGTAGTAGATTTTCGATGTAGTAATCTGTGGCAATCTCTTGTTCACTTATTGATATAATAACTTATTAATATGTAATACGTATTGGCTGCTGTTCTCTTGCCATGGTATCAGTAAATTAACTTCCATAATGATTTGCTTTCCCCTTAAAGGGCAAGGAAAGGCAAAGAAATAAAACCCCATTTTTACTTTCTTTAATGAAAAAGAAATCTATCTCCAATATACTTTAATTAAAAAATGTGTACCGTTTTTATAAGAAACCTGACTGTATGCAGTGAAATTCTCCCTTCATTTATATATATGTATATATATATATATATATATATATATATATATATAGACAAGTGCCAGACAATATTACCATTTATCCCAATGTAAATCACTGCCTTTGACAAAGCCTGGGGACACAGGGCGGAACACGCATCAGGTGCAATTGATTCTTTTAGATATCATAGGCAGGGTGTCAGGAACTCTATTTACAATGGGACAATAATCGGTCGGAGCTCTTGCTGTTGTGGGACGCTGCAGTGCGATTCAGTGTAAGGGTGGGATATACCATTAGCTTCCCGCTAACACATTAGGCACTGACAATTTTTTTCACCAATTCACAAATTTTGCTGGAAATTCGGGAAACGGGATAGATTCTCCCATCACTACTATTGAGTCTACACGGCTCTTATCTGGACATCTCTCCTATATCGTCAGCAGCTAATGTGTTAGTGGGAAGCTAATGGTATATCCCACCCTTACACTGAATTGCACTGCAGCCTCCAACAGCAGCAATATGTGGTGTTTATACAAATGGCCTGCAGGTGGCACTGTGCATACATAGGACTTTCTGTACAACTTGAAAGTGAAAGTAAGACTTACTGCTGTTATGTAATAGCTGCATGAACCTGCTAATAAAGCATTGTTGTACCCTCCTCATCCTCGGCTACCAAACACAACAAATGGCGACGAGGATGGGCCCTCCTCATCCTCGGCTACCAAACACAACACAAGACAAAAGGTCTGTAACGATTAAAAAATGATTTGTTGATGTATCACATCAGTGTTTACATGGAACATCAGCAGATGAGCAAATGAAGAGGAGCTATGTTTCCTTACCTTCAATCATTCTAGCTGTTTGTATGAACCAGTGGAACAATGCAGTATATTCTACATGTGCAAATGTATGTGGTATCCATCTGCTCTGCCCAAGGGTCAATTAATCCTATACAAAAGATGATTGATAGTGTGTGGTGATTTTTCATTTTGCATCAGGGTAAATGGGCCTTTATATATTTGCTTAGATAAGATCATGGCAGGAAGATGATGCAGACATGGTAGTCAGGATTCTGCACTTGGCAGGCAGTTCAAGACTGTGGGGGTACTTCGGCATTGTGTTCTTGGACTTTTTAAAAATAAGGCACTAAAATTGACTGAAAGCACAAGTGCAGTGCATTTTAAAAGAGGTTTCCAAACTAGGAGGTTGCCCTTTTAAGTAGTTCACTGCATGGTAGTGGGGCACATCCTCCCAGCCCTCTCCAGCAAAAACAATCCTTTTAATATGACTATGAAGATTTTCAGTCATCATTATTTTTAAATAACTTATATTAGATAAATCATTTTATTGTATAGTCACCCCTGTTCTCTGTTCATAAAAATGAAATGTAAGCTAATGCACATCTAGCTTCGAATGCGGGCTGGTGTCTCCTATTCTGCCCCCTAATTTAGAGATAATTTAGACAAAGGCATTAAGTACAGAACTGCCTCACACCAACAGTTTTATGTTTGATTAATGGTGCATGGTGCACATCAATGCACTGGACACAAGTGTTCAGAACATGAACACTGAGGGCATGACTTTACACTCAGTACTCTTGATTTTAGGAATTTCATAAGTCATGTCTTGCTTCTTCTAGGGAAAAATACTATGAACAGAAACAGTGTTATCATTTCTTGTACTCTATCTATCTTTCTATCCGATGGACTCTGTGGTATGCATTTGCATTTAAAAAAATGAATGTATTGTAGTAATTATGAACTCTACTGCCACAATGACAAATGCCATCCCTTTTTTTTGAGTAACACTCATTCCCAGAAAAATGTCAAATACCATTTCACATATTGCTGCTTCTGTATCATGTTATTTAATCTTAACTGAAAAACACCCAGTGTAGCAGATCCGTTTGCTTCTACGCGCTGTGGAAAGAAATGAAATACCAGCGATTGAAAATGAAAACCACAAATTAATGGATTAGAAGCAGAGTAAGGTCAGAAAATGACTGCTCTCTACACTACATTTGTGTGGCTTTTGGAATAAAAAAAGCCTCCATTTTTGAATAAAGAAAAAATAACTTATCATTAAACTGCTGCAGGGGCAAGTTAAGATTTTAAGTATGGAGCTTTTCAGCAAACAAATGCTGAAATCGGTCGGCATTAATGAATTATTCATAAAGATGCTGCCTTCGATATTTTATTTTAATCAGGCTGTATTTATCACTTTTAATAAACAGGAACTTGAGTCTTTAGAGGCATGCAGCCTTGGCTCACAGAGGAACAGAGCTGTGATAATACACTTCATGATTTCATTTTCTGACTTCGGAAAAGAAAATAGAAATGCTATGGCCATTGCTTTTCTTTAACATCCACAAATTTCAGGAAAGTAAACCAGTTTCTCATTCATTGTGTCTTTCCCTTTTCCATCTCCGTTCATTGGAGATTTATTGTTCTGTCTTTAATGCATTGGTCTTGTTGAAGTTAAGTGGACCTTTTAAAGGGATTCTGTTAGGATGTTTGTGTAGTTTTTATTTAAATTATTTTTTAAATTACACTGTTTACACTGCAAATAATTCACTCTACCATGTAAAATTAATTCTTACAAGTCTTTGTAATATTGGTGTGTAGGCAGCCATCTCACATCATGTTGCCTGGTCATATGTTTTCAGAAAGAGCCAGCACTTTATGATGGAACTGCTTTCAGGCAGGCTATTGTTTCTCCTACTCAATGTAACTGAAGGTATCTCAGTGGGACATGGATTTTTACTACTGAGTGCTGCTCTAATATCTACCAGTTAGCTGTTATCTGGTTACCTTCCCATTTTTCTGTTAATTGGCTGCTGGGGGAGGGAGAGGGTGATTTAACTCAAACTTCAAGTGCAGCATTAAAGAGTGACTGAAGTTTATCAGAGATCAAGTGACATGACTGGGGGCAGCTACACCCATGTTACATTTCAAAATGATATATAAAAATATCTGTTTGATCTTTTGAAAAACAGATTTCTCTGCAGAAGTCTGGTGGAGTAGCACTATTAACTAATGCATTTTGAAAAAAAACTTGCTGCCCTTTCAAACTCGAAGTATCGCTTATCATTTTGAAGTAAATCTGCCACCAGGCTGCTGGCTAGGTTGAGGAATTCATGCATGCTGAAGTCTTTGTGAGTGAAGAGGAGGGGGAGCTGGCCAATTCTAAGAACTTTTCAATTGGCCTTCATTGTTTATATTTTATAGTTTATTAATTATTTTCCTTTTTCTTTTGACTTTTTCCAGCTTTCAAATGGGGGGTCACTGACCTCATTTAAAAAAGAAGATGCTCCGTAAAGCTGCAAAGGCATTGTTATTGCTATTTTGAATGATTTATCTTTGTATTCAGGCCCTCTCCTTTTTCACATTCCAGTCTCTTACTCAAATCATTGCATAGTTGCTAGGGTAATTAGGACCCTAGAAACTGGATTATTACAATTGCAGAATGGGAAGATGCTGAAATTGAAAACATTCAAAAACCACAAATCACAAAAAATGAAAACCAATTGCAAATTGTCTCAGAATATTACTCTCTACATCATATTAAAAATTAACCCAAAGGTGAACAACCCCTTTAACAAAAGCTTCCATTCCACATAAATGCCAGGAATGGAACAACACTTCACTACTAATCTCGCCCACTCAGAAATGTTAATTTTAACTGCAATAGCATTTGAATGATTATAAGTACCCTCTGAAGGGAAAGCCCTGTGAAATATAATTACTCTGAAAAGAACTTGTGTATCTTTTTCCTGAAACAAAATAGATTTTGTTTTCTTTAATCGCCTTAAAGCTGAGAAATGTACTGAAGTAATGAATTAATAATTAGCAGAAATACTATTTCATATCAGTCTAGTATTCACAACAAAGTTGTAGTTATTTCACCACTTACTTTCCTGCACAGCAAAACAGGAAATATTAAGAATAATTTAAAGATACTCTGCTGTTGCTGAGAGACCTTAGCTTGTGTTATTTTGCAAATTTATTCAGATAACCTGCATCCCAGGAGTTCTCATGAGCAGGAGCAAGCATACACAGGCTGTGCATACATTATTTATATGGCTTCTGTTCTGCTATATAAATGTGCACTATTCTAGTCCCCAAGAAAACACATTAAAATATTGCTGTGTAAAACATCCTTGTGATATCCATGCAGTATGACTTCAGAGACGGAGAAGTCTCTATTTGTACATTAATACCGTAACCATTGGCCACCATGTTTTTCAAATTTTGCATCGCCAATAGCAGCCACAGGTACAGGAGTCCAAGGATGCTTCATTTTCTCCATGAATACAGTACAGTGTTCTAGAGCACTGTATTCATGATGTGGCAGGTGGAGGAACTCCTCTTGTTCCCTCACTTACTAATCACTCAAACACATGGGAGTTAGGGAGTGCAGAAGAGCACAGGAAGGAACTAGCCTTGTACTTACATGCCCAATGGCAGGTCATAAGAACAGGGGCCAATGGTGTAATTTGTGTTAGTTTTTTTGCATCATGCTTACTGAATGAGCTTTAATTGACTGTTTGACAATAAGGGAAAAAGCCTTTATGTAAGCATAAATTTGAAAAATGTATAACCACTTGCTGTTTTTAATTATTCATATTACCACATTGTAAATATCATTGTAGAGTAGTGAGCCCATTGGCCCACGCTACATTTAGCTGTTTTTGCATTTTGTCCTATACATTTTTAGTAAGATCAGTTTTATGATTCCTATCACATTAAGCACTATGACTACACAGGGAAACAAATGACAGAGATGTATAACAGAAAAAACAACATTATATTTTCTGTTGTATGTTTAAGTATATTAGTGTAGAATTTACTGTCATTTGTTATACTAATATTCAGTGGGTTTATTTACCTATGCTTCAGATGCAAGTTCTAGAGCACTAAAGGGGGTTTGCATCTGCACCCTGCACCTGGAAGATTAAAAATGCACCCACTGTAATTTCTTATTAGCATGTCTAATTGACATACAAGTTAGGGAACAAGTTTGGCCTTGGGGATACCTACAGCCCACCACTGATGGAAGGGTGCAAACTAAGTCAAATATAACAACTTGCATTTTTTTGCAGTTTGCATCCTGCCCCTCCATTGTCAAATGAACCCTTGTGACTGCACACCTCTCGATAAGAGATCATTGTGAATACCATCCTGTTTAGTTATGGTGCTATGTGTCTTTTACAGGTCTGCTCTGGAGCTCAGTTCTGAATAGTGACTGATTTATGTTGTTGCTTTCATTTCAGCAAAGCTAAAGAGGCAATGGTAAAATTGAATAAAGAAAGGGACTTCCACAAGATGCATCACAAGTGGTACAAGAAAAAACAAACTGATAAATGATATTAAAAAGTAAGTGATAATTCTTCATTCAGAGTGCATCCTGGTGTTTCAGCACATTGCATCCTTTATAGTATTATAGGGACCTGGATCCCTCCTGCACTGCTATGTTTATCCCTTTAACCATCAGCTTTTCATATTAATACAGAAGGTAATATGACAATGTTTATTTTGGTACATTTATGTTGTCTACTTGGGTGTGTTTTAACTACCATAAGATTTGGTGTTCTCATACTTGTGTTACTTTACTTTGGGGGATTTTTTGGGTGTTACTTTTTTCTGATTTAAATGTTTATTAACAATGTATTAGGTAAATTCAAACATGAAAATAAGGCACAGTCAAGATGATAGCAAAATTAGGATAAAAGGCATAGAACAAGGTCTGGTGCGGGTGGCGTCGTAGAGAGAAAGCGAGATCTGTTCCAGGCAAGCTGCTCTTGTGCCTGTTTTTGGTATCCATCTACTGGCCACAATCTGTATCGAACCTGTATCCAGGCTAAGACTGTATAAGTTATGTATGTTGGAATACATGCAACAGCATTCATGCTTAAATGCTGGAGTATTAAAAATGGTCACAAGATGGCACTGTGAATATTGTTAATGTGCGATTGCAATGATCTATGCTGTTGTATTACTGCATTCTGTTATTTCAGTTTCCTTTTCCTTTACACCATATTGTCCACATTGTTAAATGTGCTCTGTATTATCCCTGAGTGATTCACAAGTAAATCCTTTCCCACATTGCTGTGTTGAGTGTTTCTGGAGTGATCATCATAAAGACCAAAACTGCCAACCATGTACACGATACATGTATGGGTAAAGTAAAAGTACCATAAAAGCACCATACAAAATATAAATAAAGGCCTGACCTAGGAACGGGGTTGCTTGACCAGGGAGTACCTCAGTGGGAGGAAAGGTAGGGAGAAATACCGTGACAGCACTATACATGCATCAAGGACTAATTGAGGACTAATCTGAAAACCAATCCCTGAATACAGAATAGCCAATATATATAAATTATAGTGGTGAGGGGGAGTAAAGCTTACCTGTTTAACAGAGTACCGAATAGCTGCCTGAAAAAGAAAGGAAGTTTTGTTCTGTCGCTATAAAGGGCAGTTGCACCTGATATAACTGCACACCAAAGATGGGAGAACTGCAGAAATTAAAATCGGAGAAGTAGAAGACACAGGAGAGAAGACAACTACTTTCACAAACTGAGCTGGGCCCTCTATTTTTGAGAAAGAAAATGGAGTGTGGGAGTCACAAGATGGTGCAGCCACAGGGAAGTGGAGAAGAACCAGCAGACACACAACAGGCAGATTTGCAGCAGGGAACATCAGAGCAGAGGAACGAGCAAGATGAAGCATCTAACATTTCAACATACATCGCAAACCTACCCACTAGATCCGATATAAAGGACATGCTAAATGAAGTAACCTTGACATTGAAGGAAGAGCTCTGGGAGATATGGTGAGATATTGCAACTGTGGCCAGCAGAATGGAGGACTTAAAAAACGAATCAAAGTAAGCTTTTTGTAACTCAAAGACAGATTCATGCGGCTTTGTTGGCTCACAATATACAAATAAATGAGATACAGAGACATCAGGAAGACCTGGAGAACAGTGGAAGGAGGAATAATGTTAGGCTCAGATGGGTGCCTGAGTCCATTAAAAATGAAGAGATAACGAATGTTCTAAATCAGATATTTAATTGCATTTTGAGATTTGAATACAATGATTGACATTGAAAGGGCACATAGGGCATATAAACCTAAAACAGCACCTTTGGATGCCCCATGGGATATTGAACAGCTACAGATGCAACCGCTTGGATTTGTGTGTTAAATGTGTCTTGACTCAGGGCTAATTGAAGAAACTGTGTTTTCTAAAGTTGTCTTAATACATTTAACCTTTTCATTAGCATACCAAAGCACCATTGTTCACAATGATGAACTCTTTAATTAGATGGGATGCTGTGACACAATTTTCTGTGTTAAATGAGACAAGTGTGAAGTCTGAGTTAGTTATTCTGTATCAAACACAAAATCCAAAGTGGCTTCATCTGTATGCACTGAAAGAAGAAATCATTATCAAGGCAAGAGAGGCAAGTAATTTAACCTTTGAAGAATCTCCAATAAAACAATTTCAGGACATTTCGAGCAACACTTTAGGAAAACGCAAACTCCTTAAAACTATAACTGATGCTCTTCTGATGCAATTCAATGCAACTCTTCTTAATGCAACTCCCAGGAGGGAAACTATAATGTAAACCATGTTGTGTGACCTGGCTGTTGCAATAATAGACTATTATTTTTTGTTTTGTTTCTATTTTTTCATACTTTATGTATGAACCATGAATGTGTTAATACAGTATATGGTTGGATTTCACAAAAGCTACAGTAGCTAGCTTTATGTATTAGTTATTAATAAGGAAATATATAATAGGCCTTTACACTTAGGAATTGGGTGTTTTCAAAGAGAGGTGGCTTATCTTGGTGGGTGATTTAAACCTAACACTCAACCCACATTTAGATTCCTCGAAAGGTTAAACAGGGATTGTATGAGTTGTACCTGGTTGATAGTTTCAGAGCAGTAAACCCTAAAGATAGAGACTATATTAATTTTTCAAAAACATCCCAAATATACTTACGCATAGATTATATATTTATGCCTCAAAACTGGTTGTGCCTTGTTCATAAAGCTACAATAGAAGATAGGCTGCACTCTGATTATTCCCCGATAACCCTTTCATTTACTATACCTCATACAATTAAGAGAGAACACACTTGGAGAATGAATGGTTTTTATTACATAATAATGACACAAAGAAAAAGATAAAAGAAATGTTACAACAAATAATAACATAACTCTTCTCCTGATATCTCACCACCAATATTATGGGAAACAATAACGTGTATTGAGGGCCAGTTGATATCTTTATGTAGCAACCTAAAGAAAGAGAAAGAAATGAATGCTATGCTAAAAGAAATATACAGATTAGAAAGATTACATAAAGATAATCTAGACATAGTTAGCCAACAAGAGCTAGATAGCAAAAGACTGCAATTAAAGGCTTTGCAAGACCTTTAAACTTATAAGGCCCATATGTATAGTAAACAGAGGTTTTACAAACTGGGAGATAAGTGTAATAAGCACTTCTCCCAAACTCTAGAAAAGTTAAACCCATTAACACATGTAACACCAGTAATAGAAACGGACCAACAGGTACATCGCAATACTCAAAGTATAGTATCTATCTTTCACCAATATTACCAGACACTATGGGGTAGATTCATCAAAGTGTGAAGTTCCACCACTAGAGAGAAATTCCACAGCTCTCAATTAATTTCTATGGGATTTTGCAAGGCGTATTCATCAATGGGTGAAGTGAAAGTTCACCCTTTGATGAACATGCATTTAAAAATCCCATAGAAATGAATTGAGAGCTGTGGAATTTCCCTCTAGTGGCGGAACTTCCCTCTTAACTTCACTCTTTGATGAATCTACCCCTTTATAACCTTAGATTACCTAGCGATAATGATTTAAGTGTGAAGGATGTGGACTAATTTATAACAAAAGCAGGCTTGAATACTTTATCTGCAACTAATAAAGCAGAATTAGATCTTCCCTTTTCTATACTTGAGATGCAGAGAAGGCACTTGATAGGGGTTCTTGGGCCTTCTTGGATTGGGTATTAAAATGGTATGATCTTGGAGAAAGAATAATAGAGCCTATATTAGCATTATACCAAGAAATTTATGCAAAAGATAGAGTAAATGGATCATTATCTCCCCAATTATTATACATTATGGAACTAAACAAGGATGCCCTCTGTCCCCCTTACTTTTTGTCATGGTGATGGAAATTTTATCCCATATAAGGTCAGATTCTAATATCTCAGGGATTAAGGTGAAAAATAAGGAATGTAAAATTGCTGCTTTTGCAGATAACTTGTTACTGTTTATAACAAACCCAATATTTCTCTCCCCAATCTTCACCGACTGATTGAGAATTTTGTCAAATTTTAAGGTGAATCAGAAATTCTTAATATAAACATAAAAAACACTTTAAAGAACACATTGGAAAATAGTTTTCCTTTTAGGTGGTCCAAAGACTATAATATTAATTATTTGGGTATAAAGATTACATCCCAACTCTGTGAAATATACCAAATCAATTATGGTCCCTTATTCAATTCTATGCAACAAACAATAGAGACGTGGAGAAAAATACATTTATCTTGGATGGGTAGAATCCAGGCCATAAAAACAGTACTGATGCCAACAATATTACTTCCACCATCCTTTTTTAGCAATATAAAAACTTTGTTAAATTTGTTTGGGCAGATAAGCCCAGAGATAGGGGCAGACTAGCTCTTCCTGATGCAGATATGTACCATCTGTCAATACATTTAACACATATAAATGCTTGGGCATATGAAACGAAAAGAAGGGATTGGATAGATTTAGAAAGTTCTCCAGCCGATATACCATTAATTAATCATTTATGTTTGAGACCAGGAGAGGTCCACAAAGGGGTTATAAACCACCCATTATAGGGCTGACGTTTAAAGTATGGTTCATCATCAGGGATAAAAGTTATTTTATTAAATTTCCCTTTATACTCCATCCGCTGGTACATAAGTTATTGTTTAAGCCCATCCTAAAATCATGGTTATTTAAGAGATGGCAATTTAGCAATGGACCTACAAAAGTAACTGATTTTATAAGCTGTAATAAAGTGATTCCGCTCTCTGAATTATAAACAAATAACCTGTTATACTCAAAAGATCAAAGATGTGGACTGGAGCAGACTGTTAAAGGACAAGGAAAGGCAAAAAAACTAAATCCCATTACTTTCTTTAATGAAAAATAAATATATCTCTAGATGTTACAAAATGACAGCATAAATCATTTGTTTGATTAGGCTTGTGGTGCAGTAAATTCATGTTTATATTTAGTATATAAAAAACAGCATTTCTACCATTATTCTATTAGACTTTCCTTGTCCTTTAACAGCGTGGGAAAATATGTTTGAACAAGCAGATGCTATTATTAAACCTATTTCGAGGGTTTTATAAATTATTATTAAATAATAGTATATCCCCAAAGCAACCATGACATAGGGAATGGGAAAGAGAACTTAACTGTATAATTCCAATGTCACTGTGGGAGAAATTTTTGACCTCAATCCATAAAACTTCTTGTGTGATGAGAATTATAGAAATTAATTATAAATTAAGTGCTAGGTGGCATTACACACTTGCAAAATTAAAGAAAATGCATCCAAATAGTTCGGATAGGTGTGTCCAAAGATAAATGTTATAAAGATAGTCACAAAGATTACGGTTAAATAATTAGAATGACCCTTTGTTTTGCTTAATATAATATTAGAGAAGAGTAGTCTATTAACAGACACTTACTTTGCAACTGCTTAACACAGCAAAAACTTTGATTCCAATGAACTGGGAAAACACATAACGATTGGCAGACCCTAGTCGAGGAGAATAGGAAGCTATATCAGGCATAATACAAGTGATAGATATTGGGAAATTTGGGGATATCCTATATAAAATAAATTACCAATATTGAGAGGTGATATAAAGGGATGGATTAATAAATAGTAGTTTTGGTAGTAGGTATTTATGAGATAAAACCTTCTTAGTATATAGTACTAGGATTGTGTTTTACCAAATGATACAAAGTCATTACCTTGCCGAGCTATAAAACTTTATATGGAGTAATAAAAGAACTTATATACAATGTCATAATTAGATATACATTTATATACAGTGTTTTTTTATGATTATGTAATTTCCCTACCCTCTTACCCTACCCTTTTTGCCTTTTTGGTCACCCTCCCTATTTGAAGTTGTTTTGTAATTAATTATCCTAAATAAAGAATAAAAAAAAAAACTGGTGTAAATGCAATCTTCATTTTCACAAGTAGATATCTGCCAAAATACAGACTCAACATTCACTTTTCAGTTTTTGGTGAAAGAAAGAACAGTTTACAGGTTGTTTAAAACAACAAAAACGGAGAAGAAAAACAGTTTTTAATTACATTTTTCTCCTGTAGAAGAGTAAAGCTCACTGTAAATCTTCCACCATTCTGCATTGTTTCCTTAAAGGGCAACTGTTGGCTTAATATATTAGCCCCAACCAAAGGTGCGGTGCCTCCAGTTGGAAGTAACAGTAGATATAATCATCTTTTCATATTTTGTGCAGATCAATGGAAGATAGATATTGGTTCAGTGCTTTATTAAAGGGGATGGGAAGCTCGGAGTTTACCTTTAAAATGTATAGGTTATGATAAAACTGAACATATGCACATTCCAAAACCATCTGTGGGTAGATCTTAACCATGTAAGACAGCCCAAGAAGATCTATAAATTAGAAGTGGTCTACAAGGAAGAGTGGGCAAAAACAAATGAAGTCTGTACAAAGCAGATGTTACTAAATACTGATTTTTTTAAGTTGTTGAAACTAATCAATTCTGTCTCAGCTGTGAGCCTTCGAAAAGTTGTTTTTTTATGCACTGATGATGAACTTTTACCCATATATGTAGTGGGACATAAGATTTTCCCAAAACCAGCAAATCATAGCAGCAAATAAAATACTTGCTTTTAAACAGTTGACTAGGAAATGCTACCTGCTGGTCTTTTTTTCATGCATGTATGTCAAATAAATTGAAGAAAAAAATATGTTGCAGAAAAGATTCTGTACTGATTTATGAAGCTGTATTGGTTTATATCTGTTCAACTGCAAACGTTGCTATACTTGAAAGGCTTAAAGCCCTGAATTGAACAGATGATAAGCCCAAGGACAAGAAAGTTTCTGTGCAGTCACCACCTCGGTTTGAAGACAACTCTTGTGCAGACTTATAATTGATTTTAACTTTTGTGTTGTCTGTCCTTAGGGTGGCTGACATTTTGCTGGGCATTCTAATAATGTACATCAGTTTCCTTTTCATATTCTAATCTCGGCTTTTTCCCGGAGGCAATGACAGTTACATTTTCGATTGCCAAAACTCAAGCAGTACAACATCATAAGGAAAAAAAAGTTAAATATGTGTTTCAAACCCGGTATCATTGATTGCACTGTTAAAATGCATGCAAAAAAAGCGATAAGCTCAATAACATAAAGAAAAATATGACACGACTGAGTCTGCAGGGGCTGGATTTGCCAGTATTCAGCTGAATGACTAAATGAAAAGTAATACAATAGGCAGTGGGCACTGGTACAGACACTACATAAGAAAGATAGGTATTTAAAATGTAACTTGTGGTATGAGTCAATTGCCTTTGCTTAAATGGTTGCTAAACCATTACAAGGAGAGATGTATGGGTGTGACAAGCAAATACATCCTTTAGTATATACATAAACCACCATAGTGCAATGCTCAATTTTAATGATCAGTTATAAAATATAAAAACAACCAAAGTGGCTTTTCTCTGTTAGTGGGCATCCTAATATATTAAAATGTAGCTGCAAAAAAATGGGAAATGTATTTGGACAAGATCCCCTCAGTGGAGTGTGTTACAAAACCACAAAAGGACACTAAGCTTTGTGCAATTCTCTGGAAATTGTAAGTGATCATGGAAAATGTTGCACAACATTTAGATGTAATATTTAATGTAGTTTAAATTATAATGACACAGGCCTAGACACAAAGCAGCAGTAAGAGAGGCGGAAATTCGGATGTCTTAGTGCAGTGCTGTCCAACTTCTGTGTTACCAAGGGCCGAACTTTTTCTGGCCTACGTGGTGGAGGGCCGATAATAGAAGTCAGGGTTGACCACTCCCCCTTTTAAACCACACCCACTTTACCACAAGAACTTTTAAGCTCATATACACATTTATGGCAGTAGCACACCAAAAAAACCAAATGGTTGGTGCTCACTGCAGTGATATCCCTCATGACACACACAAGCAGCACTAGGCAAGCAGAGTATGGCACACACAAGCAATACTGGGCACACAAAGGGAACATGGGGAAGGTAGAATAGACAGGAGACAGGGAATCCTATCAGGATTCGAAGATGTACTACATACAGTGACACAATGCTGGTGCCCCATTAGCATTTTGAATGCGGTATGAACAGATGAACAATGTGGGCAGTTTCAGTCTGGGTCTCTGGTGTGAACAGTACAGGCCTTTAGGGGTGTTACAAGCGTGAACAATGCAGGGAGGTCACAGGTGTGAACAGTACAGGAGATTTGTCTGAATTTGAGTCCTTTTAAAGCTTACACATGGTAAGCAGACACAGCAGGCAGACTCTCATGGAGGGCCACAGAAGGGGGGCCCTGTCTTAGTGCATAGAACAAAAGAAGCACATTTTCTGCTGCACCTGGTTGTACCTCAATGATTATGGTGCAGCTGTTTTGGTGGATAAGATGGCTATAGGGGCAGAGAAGAATTTAAACTAGGTGTAAGGAGGAGGATGTAGTAAAGGATTATGTGAAAGGCCAGTTAGACGAGGTAGTGGCAAAGTGAGGGAGGTGATTTGATTGGGGTATTGTTAGGTACAGGGAGGACCATATGTATATACAATATTCTCATGTTGGAACCAGTATTAAAGGTATGTTTTCAAATAAAGGGGAGTCAGATGCGGGCTAGGAGGACCGGGCACCTTAGGCAGCCCTGCCGGCCAACTCGCCCCCTCCCTTCCCCACGCTGACCTGGCGCATAGCACGCAACCAGGTCAATCCAGTCTATGGATAGGCAGAGGAGGTAGCTGCCCAGCACCCCCCAATTGTTGTGTCCTAGGCAGATGGCTCTTCTGCCTAACCCTAGTTCTGGCCCTGGGCATAGATACACAGTTGTTACAATATGATACATTGCATGACATGGGGGTACTGGATTTGTCAACTTTTTATTGCCTGCTGGAACATTCCCCTCATTACCTTATGCATGAGGTTAGCATGCCCAGGAACTTGTCATTTACACCCCCCTGTAGGGGGTTGTTATTTTCAGGCCAGATTCCAGTACCAGTACCAAATATTATAATATAAATGTGGGCATGCTGGGAACCATATGTGAGTGATCAGAATGATACCATACAGCGCTACACAACAAGTTGGCGCTATAGAAATACATGTTAATAATAATAATACACAAGGGATGTCTCATGTTCCAATACCCCAGGAACTATCCCTGCTAACTGGTGAGTATAGGCTGGCCCTGTTTGGTATCATTAGGAAGCATGTGACCTCCTCCTAACCAATGTGTGCGTTATGAGGATGTGTATCCTAAGACAGTGGAGATAGGAATCTTGTCCTATAATCCATATATTTTCTCATAACTATTGCCCTGGTGTGACAGGGGCTAGCAATATGATGGATAATTTGGACAGTTTGAGGAATTGACTGCAATTGGCACAGGTATAAATGGGGGCAATGTGATAGTTGTTGGCACAGGTGCATAGGGCAACATGATGGCTGCTGACACAGGTGGCAATATGAATGTTAAGGTGGGAAATGGACCAGGTGGGTGCACTGCCTAGGGTAGCCAAAATACCTTGGCCAGGTTCTGGCACAGTTCATTGAGTAGTTATTTGGTACAGTTGTTTACCCTTGGTTTATAGTTGGATTAAAAAATATTTATATATGGCTGTAACATTAGGTTCCCCATTCTGGTACACACAAACTACTTTCTGTAATAGTGTAATTACAAGACTGGAGGAAACAACATTTAAATAATAAATATAGTGTAGGTAAAGTTTATATTGCTCAGCTAACATAGAAAAGAATTTGGAAACATTTCTTAGGGTGAAAGGCCCCTTTAAACATTTGATAATGCATGGGGTTTGTGTTTATCATGATAGCATTTTTTTTTTTAGCCTAGGAAGTCTTATTCACCTACAGTACATTTATGCATTTATTTATGTGAGAGGAAACAGCCATGAATGCTCTTACATGGTAACCTCAGCCAGAATCCTCAAAGAAACAATTTGTCTTGATGGCCAAATATAAATACTGTTCTTGCTTTGTTGGGCGAGAAAATTCAAACAGATTTGTTTTCTCAATCAAGATTGTAGATATAATGCCCCATTACAGCAGATATGTGAATTTTATGTGTAGTTTTGAAAGACAGTCTGTGACAAGATCTGTGATATTTTCATGGTGATGTGTTAGTAGTTAGCCTCACTGTAAATTGGAAGAGGTAACAATCTCTCAATCTTTCCACCTCCTAGGCTGAAAGAGCATTATGCCTCATACGAGCCACTGCTGCGGCAGCTGCATGAGAAGTATGAGACTGTCCTGCGGTCGAAGATGCTGATTAGTTTGGAAAGGGATCGAGCAGTTGGAGAGGCAATAAAAGATGTTTTTTATGTTCAAAATGTGCCAAATTACAAAACCAATAACCACCACTTCTCTGGTAACTGTGGTCAGAGTTTCCTGAACTGCGTGGAGCTCTCTAAACCTCTAGGTGTTTTTTTGTATTTTAACCTTACAGTTACACAACTGAGAAGTTTAGGATTTGTGTTCATTTAAGTAGCTTGTCAGGCATTTGCATTTGGCCTTCATTTTATGCTTTTTGTATTATTTAGCTTTATGTTCAGTAGCATTCAGAAGATAAGTAGAAGAGGGCCTGATAAGATAATCAGTAAAATGTGTTTTTTGGATTCTGTGGTCAGTGAACCTCATTTGAAGGCTGGGAAAAGACAAATAATTCAAATTCTGTAAAAAATAAAGACCAATTTAAAAAATTGATATGCATTACTTACTACACTTACTAAAGTGTTACTAAAACATGCTAAACGTTAACATAAATGTGAACTACCCCTTTAACAGAAGGAAATGGAGCAGTTAATATAGTAAGAGCTTCTTAACTAATCTCTTCTGCCTCTGTTCCATGGATATCAGATAGGATAAGCATTGGACCTAGCAAACATTGTACATGCAACAAAATTGAATGTAAGATGTGAGAAGCAGGCCTGTGGGATATGCTTTTCAATTACTTGGTGGTAACTCACGTGTAAAATATCTCAATCTGCCCCTTACTGGTTCCAAAGTACAAAAGCTATGATTATTTTATCCAGTTCCAGTAACCCTATTCTAATTTTTACATGAAACAGTTCAGCAAGCTTTGTCTCTAAGTCACTAATGAGAAATTCATGCAATCACACAGAGCAGATTATGGCTTGAAAATGCATACTTTTGGATGCAGAATTGGGGGCCCAATAGCAGATCCAAACACACATGTTTTTGGAGGGTATCATACAAGTCAGGAGCTAAGTGCATATTTAGAGTTGAAGAGGGAACTATATAAATAAATGGTATGTTATTATTAATATTATATAATTGTATGGGATCTGTTTACCAGAAACTCGTTATCCATAATTTCCATGGAAAGGCTGTCTCCTATAGACTCCATTATAATCAAATAATCCAAATCTTTAAAAATAATTTCCTTTTTTCTCTGTAATAATAAAACAGTACCTTGTACTTGATCCAAACTAAGATAAAATTATCCTTTTTGGAAGCAAAACCAGCCTATTGCATTCGTTTAATGTTTACATGATTTTCTAGTAGACTTAAGGAATAAAGATCCAAATTACAGAAAGATCCAGGTCCGAGCATGAGGTGCAGAGAATGAAAGGGATAAAAGATGCATCCTACAAACGCCTTAAATCCCTAATGAAATAAAATGAAATTCATAGCAATTTACTAATAAATATTTATTACAAATGATTTTAAAGAGTCTGTACACACTTTTCTGTTTTCTGCCCTGAATATATATAAACACTCTATGAAATGATGCGCACCTCCCACCTCTTAACAGGAACTCATTGTTGTGCAAGGTCCAATTGTAATCAAACTTCTGAAGAGGAAATCCCTTTGAAGCAACCTTAGTAATTGCACTTTCCAATTTCTGATATAGTATCCGAACAAAATTAATAAATTAAATGTAATTTTGCTTTACAAACTAAGTAATTTCTCATAACTTGTCGTGTTTTGTACCATAGA
>CM044448.1:72348760-72365098 GCA_024363595.1 Xenopus borealis | reverse complement strand
CCCTACCAATAAGGATTCAAAATGAGTCTTTAAAGGGCACCAGGAAATCTCCCTTGTGGTTATCACCCCTGCATAGGGAAAGGTGCATCCTGTGTGGGTGACCGTGTTGGGGCACATGTATGTGCATATGAATCATCGTCCCAGCGAACTCATTATGTGCATAAGTGTCAAAAGCAGGCACATAAGGAGTGAGCTGAGGCACTTGCTCATTGTGCAGGTGTCTTTAACATGATTGCCTATACCAGTAGCTCCAAATTATATTTCTAATAAATTGACACCTTCATCTGTTTGATGTGTCAAGTCAGCCCTTAATTGGCATGAATATTTTTAAGCTATTCTAAAACTTAGGAGTGCATTCTCAAAAGTTCATGCAGTAAATTCCATTCTGTTTATGGTAAAATAAATAGGTGAACCTTTTAAGTTTAGGTAAGAGAAGCAACTTGGAGCAATATGTATGGCGTATTGCTGACAATGTATAGGTGCCATATTTTCACACAGATAAAGTCATGACTTGCCTAGTGATGAGAGAATCTGACCTGATTCACATGGCAAAAAATTCTTGAAACTGCAAAAAATTTGCCAAATTCATTGAAGTCTATGGGTGACAATTTTTTTCACCCCTTGGAGTCTTTTTCACATCAAAACCTGGTGAAAATGTTCATTATCAGTACTTGTCACAGTCAGTTTTTGCTATACTAGTATTCAGCAGCTTTGCAGTACATTCAACTCATTACATTTAATTCATAAGTTATTATTAGTATTATTATTATTATAATGCATTCTAATTTTTATTATACCTTATTATTTATGTTTGAGTTTTGCCAGATACTCTCCCATCTGCACAACAGTTGGTAGCACAAGATCACACCACTCAATTGATTTGAAATAAAAGAAGCTCGAGGTGTTGCTGATTAAATATATCAAGCTGTTCTTGTATTATTTATTTTAAGAGGAGAGAAAGCTGAAACCAGAAAACTCTGCTCTAAAAATTCATAGAACTGCCAGAAACTTATGTTGAATTATTATTGGGTGGAGATGATTGCACACCAAGGAAACTAGAGTATTTAGGGTTAATGTGTCAGTGTCATCAAGTAGCTCCCTTTTTTGTTTTGACAAATATCAGAGACTCGTTTTTTTTCACAGTGACCCAGAGGGTTGCACCAGATGCAACATAGTAGTGATGTGCAAGTCGAGTTTTTCCCGAACTGCACCCGCCCGATATCCGTCCTCCTTCCACCCACATCCCCCAAGTCCAGATTTCTTTTATAGAACCGACCCGCAGGGCTGAATGGATAGGTAGTAATGGGGTGGGGTGCAGACTTCAACTTTAGATTGTTGTGGTTTTAAATCCAACACTTTTCTAAGAGCATTCACACACAATTGATTTTATGCATAAACTAAAAATACTATTTATATATATTCTATTTATATAAATTTATAATATATTTAAAAAATAATTTACCTATATACAGTATTAGAGCTATTCAAGTAATTATTGCCCCTTTTAGTGGGGAAAATACCTGCAAAATGTATGTTTAGAATTCTTTTCTATACAAAACCCTCTAAACTTAGCTTGTGGTTTTGGGCACAACAATGGTAGCAACAGTAAAGGTTAACTTATGCAAATTAAAATATAATTACATATCAAACAGCATACACTCTTATGCAAACTGGCATTGGTTTGAAACTGAGAATTGTACTCATGCTACAATGGTACATTTTTGTTTACTTACAAACAAAGCATGTTATACTATGCTGTATTGCTGGCAATTTATACTAAAATAAAATATTAGTGGAAATGGTAGCGGGCATGTGTCGGTAGGTGCTTATCGTCTAGGACAAATAGAACAGAGAAGCACACCATAAAACTGTGAGCATGAATGGTACAAGAAACTTTCAATAAAGTATGTGACCAAAGGCATATGTCAGTCTTCCCAAAAATGCATGTAACACACAGCTGAAAATGTATTAGATCACACTGGTGGTGAATTCAGCCCTGCAAACATACCAGCAATGTCACTTGGTAATAAATTCAAAGCACTGCATTAACCCCAAGCATGCCTATAAAACCACTGCAAAAAATGTATTCCTATCGTTACATTAACTCCACACATGACAGTAAGATTACTGAAGAAAGTGTGTAATGAGTACTAGATACTCAGATATGACAGTATGATTACTACCGAAAATGAATAATGAGCATTGCATACCCATCTATGCGAGTAAGATCACTTCAGAAATTCAATTTGCCAACCTTGACTTTGGTCAGGAGGAAGTAAACAACTTTAAATGCTGAGAACAACTGAACTGGTACAAATAAGTGTGAGGTGTAGTCTCTGAAGTACTGTAAGTACAGAGATGTGAGAGATAAAGGACAAGACATTGAAAAATGTGAAGGATGCACAACCCTGTGGCCTGGGATATACAGTGTCATATGCTGCTCCTGAACTTTTTTACATTTTTTAAATGCTTCAAATAAGATGTGAGCCAAGTGGATATAAAGTTTTAGTATAGGGCTACTCATAGTAGGGCTCCTTTCACAGTGTGCTATGCAAATTCACTGACAACCTGTGTGAAGCAAAAACATCCTGACAGTTATGGAAAATCTACCAACTTGACATTTCATATAGAAGGTCTATAGAACTGGTCTATAAGCAATACCGAAGCATGGAACACAGGCTAGTCATAAACCATGGATCACTTGCTGCAAGCTCATTTGAGAAAAAAACACCAACTGTAACTGAAAACAGCCTTGTGATCGTCCAGAAATCCCCCCTGTGTTGCTGTGAAATGACCCTCTTTTCTGAAGCAATAGGTCAGTAGATGAGGTTTGCTCTACAACTCATGGGAAATATTGAACTGACAGTGTGAGATTCATCTTGGCATGTTTTGTTAAGTTTTCCCCTAAGTGCTGAATCAATTCAAAATACACATTTTGCACAAAGTGAAATTGACCTACAAATGATCTGAAAGGGAGGAAATTTGCTGAGCTTCTAGTTTCCCATAAAGCATTTAGAGTATGCTGGGATTTGCTGATGTCCTTTTCAGTATATTGTCTCCTTGTCTGGCACTCCTTCTTGTTTATGTGAATGTCAGTTCAGTAGGTTAAATTCAGCAGTCCAGTTAAAAACCTCTTCTTACATTTGTTTCAAGACAGGAAGCTATAGTTTTCATGTACAAAGAAGGGTTCTAAAATCTTGTGAGAAAACGTTCTCACAGTGTGGGTGACTGTCCTTAAAGTGGACCTGTCACCTACACATAAAAAGCTGCATAACAAAAGTCATTTGCAAATTAAACATGGAGCTCAAATAGTTTTTTTCATTAAAGTATCCATATCTGTTATAAATGTATTTAATTATCTGAGCCGTCAAACAAATATCAGCCCCGTCTCCATGCCTGAGACATAGAGAGAGCATTCAGTTACTTTCACTTTCCATTCAGCACTTCCTAGATGTCACTGCTCTCCCCACATTACCCCCTCCCTCCTCACACTCTATAACTGTGTAGGGCAATGTTTATGGGCATTAGGTCCCCCATTCAGGTGCATACACAAGATTTTGGGTTGATACACAACTTGTCCACAAAATGGCTTCTGCCTGTGTGCTGCGATTGTGTAATTCTAAGACTGAAGGGAACAAAATTTAGAAAGCTTTATTTTGCTTAACTATTTTTTAGGGTGACAGGTCCCCTTTAAAGGAATTTAGTTTAGTATAAAATTAAAAACTGGGTAAATAGATAAGCTGTGCAAAATAAAAAAGTTAGCCAAAAATGTAATCTATAAAGGCTGGAGATACCCAGCAAGGTTAGAGTTAATATTCCCTCTCAGCCAGGTAATTAAGTGGCAGCTGAGAGAGGAGCTACCTGAACATGTAAAAGGGCTTAGGGTTCTCCAAACACCTTCTACAGTGGAAGGGAGTGTGGTGCTGCTGGGAGAGACAGTCAGGGGCACTCGCCTCAGGCAGCAGCGTCCCCCTGGTTACCAGGGGCATCAAAAATGATGCTCCTGGTAACTAAGAGGCGAATTTCTGGGTTTTAAACCCGGAAATTCGGCTCTTCCAGTGCAGAGCGTGCTGTGGACTCCCCTACCCCTGTCTGGTGCTCACTTTTGATCGCCGTGAGGAAGGGGGGGGGTGCCAACTTCAAGGCCGCCTCAGGTGGCACGGAGCCTAGGATCGTCCCTGGAGACAGTGCCTGGAAAAAGGTGTCTTGCTGCCAGCAGAGGTTGGTGAACCTGAACCCCTGGAGGTGAGAAAAAGGACTAGCAGAGACTAGTGAGTCAGAGTCCCAGGAGGGGAAGCCCAAAATATGCTGAAGTTCCAGAGGGTGTGAGGTTCCCTTGATTGTGAGAGACCAGAGGGGGGGTACCCTCAATATTATTATATTTAAAATAAATTTTAGTAAATACATCTTCCAAATGAAAATCAAAATAATTACAGAGATCAGAAACCATATTTTAGTAGGAAAAAAACTGGACTTGAAAAAGCCTATTTAGGTGTAAAAAATAAAGATTTCCCCTAGTTATAACATGTGGTGCTTTTTTTTCTATCTAACATTCGGGCCTCATTTGCAATTGCAGGTGCAACCAATAAGTCAAAAGCAAGCATGTTATAATCCATGCTGTTTTGTCCATATTGCTTTGAGTTTAGAAATGGGAATGAAGGTTAAGGAGAAACATGCAGAGGCATTGTCATTGCACCAACTATTGATCAGACATAACATATAGGACTTTCAGACATTGCACCAAGGTAGAAGGTTTGTGTCTAGTTAAATTCAGCACAGTGAAAGTATGACAATTAATAAAACAAAACACAATTATAAGCAACTTTCTAGTATGTATTCATTAAAAATTGTTAGTGCCTTAAAAGTTATTTGTAAATGTAATTTCTGTTGAAGGCAGCATTTACTTAACTCATGGTTGTCACTTTTAAACAATATTGCAAAAGCCAGTCTCCTCCAGCAAGACAGGTCTGTTAATCCATTGGCTTGTGTTTCATTGTTTCAAAAGCAAGAGCCACCAGGACAGAGAATAGAAAGAGAAAGTCACACTACTTTTAACAGCAATACATATACAAATAACCTAAAAACCATAGAAAATGTGTAATGAATGTATATTGAAAAGTTTCTTAGAATTATGTTTTCTTTTATTAGGCCAAAAATATGTTTTTTGGGTTCACATGTCCTTTAAGGGAAGTGAAATAGCATAGTATGCCCAGAAATGTAATAACTCGATTTCAAACTTAATGCCCAGCCTTGTAAGTGAATCAAATAACAAAAAAGAAATGGGCCCTACCTAAAAAGCAATCAATGAGGCACGTGAGAGAACTTTTTCAGTAAGGAATAGCACCATACAGCTCAGAGAAAGACCCAAACACACAGATCATGAAGAGGCATCCAAAGGTATGAAATCAATTTAGTAATTTTAAGCAATTTACAAAATATTATGATTTTGCTTTGAAACCACTTTGAACAGCTGATGTTGGCAAATCCTAATACTGTCTTCTGTCCTGATGCAGGTGTAATTTCACTGAATTATACTTGTGTACACATAGGGGCATACTTTATCTAGTTATCACTGGGATGGGGGAGGGGGAAAAGAATTTGTAAAGGTGCATACGTGACACTTTGTTACTGGTTTAAATACATTGGGAGTGTCAGGAGGTAAACGATTTAATGTTGTCAATGGCTTTAGGCTGACTATAACATTGGCCTCTACTAGCTGTGGGAAAATATATGATTATAACAAGAGTGAACGCCCAAAGAAGAAAACACACATAACTCTTTCCATAGTAATGTATACTTTTTTCATCTGCCATTTTTCTTAATTTAGGAACTTGGTCAAAGCTAATTGCTGACTGGTTGACTGGCTGACATGAGTTTGTGCACTGGTGATACTAAATATAGGGGCATACATACAGTTTTTTAGATTTTAAATTTGCAAAACGCAGCTGCATCTCGTTTTGGATGCGGGCATTCGTTTTTGCGCACATTGTGAATTTTCGGCAGCCAAATTTTACTGGCGTTTCGCAAATTTATTCGCCTGCAGCGAATCGTGGGAATTTGCTGCTAATCTCTGTTTAAAATTAAATTATTAATTAGTTGCTATGGGAAGCATCATCAGTGATATTTATCTCCAATCTTAGCAAACAGTCCCCATATTGCTAGTAAATCAGTCCTACCAGGCCCGGACTGGCAATCTGGTGGGCTACTCCATTTATAGCCAAGTGGGCCATAAAGCTGTGAGCTGCCGAATAAGAGCCGAAGCTGCAAACTGCCCAGGAGTACAAAAGAATCTGCTGGAAGGACACCTGAGCACCAGTGGCCTTGTTTCTTTTAATTCCCTGGAAACCGTAACTTTTAAGGGGGGAGTGCTCAGACCACCAATGGTTAACTTGGGGGGTCCCTGGCCACCAATGGTTTTTTAACTTGGAGGGGACTGGCTGACAATATGTTGTTTTTTTATTAACTTGGGAGGATAGTTTTTTTTAACTTGGGGTGCTGGCCACCAATGCTTTTTTAGGTAGTCGCCCCTCCCTGCTCCCCCCCCCGCATAGTTTCTTACCCCTGAAATTGCCCCTAAGCATTTGCTCATGTATCGGTGCAGAATAAGCGCAGCAGAGCTCATGGATTCCTTCTGTAAGTGAACACTGTATTGGTTCATGCGCAGTTGGAGAAGTCTTCCGGTTTGGCATGCGCCAAAAGTGCTGGAAATTACCGACTGGAAGTAAGAATATCAAAACCTGAGAGCCAGAACATGGCGCCCATATGCTGCTCTGCTGTGCTTACCCTGCATCAATACATGTGCAAATGCTTAGCGGCAATTTCAGGGGTAACAAACAAACTATGCAGGGGGGACAGCAGAGATGGGGAACAACCTAGGGTAGTAGGTAGGGGCTTTTCTTATTGGGGTGTTTATTTCTCTTTAAGAGTTGTTACAACTGCTATTGAGGCCATATGCAAAGTTTCAGTTACAAAGATCACTAATGATTAAATATCTGATATTACTCAGCAGTGGTTTCACATTTAATACCCTTGGACAAAATACATGCTGTGGTGCTACCAGCTAATATAAAAGGTCTCAGAATGATAAAGATTGCAAGTGAAAGGAAACTTTGTGACCAGCAGCTGAGACGGCAGCTTTTCTCCAAGGGCAGTCATACTCTTCATTTTCTCCTGCCAAGCAAAAGCTGACATTTCATTTACAGTGCAGCCACTTATTGATGTATCACCCACTATAGTGTCATTCTCAAAGTGTCTGAGAGATTCTGCATGTGAAATCCATTTAATGGGCTTTAACTTATTATACCTGTTTTCAATCTTAACTCATTAGGCACAGTCTGCTGGGAAATAGAAATCACAGGTTTACTGATAAAGCCACATCATTCTGATACTGACCACTTATGGATTTAGAAATGTATAAACATATATGGGATCCGTTACCCGGAAACCCATTATCCAGAAGGCTCCGAATAGGCTCTATTGTTATTAAATAATTAACATTTTTAAAAATGATTTCCCTTTTCTCAGTAATCATAAAATAGTACCTTGTACTTAATCCAAACAAAGATATATGTAAAATCCTACTGTTTTTTTTTTAATGTTTACATGATTTTCTAGTAGCCTATGAAGTCAAAAAGAAACACCAAATAGTGTAATATGTTTTTACAAGGAGTAATGATAGAGTAAACAAATTAATACTCACAAACCAGGGTTACCAATAGGCAACCACTGTATAGGCAGGTGGGGAGATTATCCTGACCCCACTCAGGAATAAGAAGTCGCTCTCTGTAGAAGGAAGAAAAAGGGGATGACACCCCTCCACTCGGGGTGGACTCGATATAGTAATAAGACAAAACAGAGGTGCCAAAAGGATAAAATTAGCCTCTGTTTGCGCCTGGTGTGTTTATACAAAGACACTGTTGTTTTTGCTCCCGTTCCACATTGCCTGATGAAGCAGGAAATGCCTGCGAAACGCGTTGCAATACTGTTTTTTGAATAAACTATTACTGAAAATTACCACTTTCATTGGTGCCTGCTTAGAGGAGGTAAGTCCACTACTACCTCCTCTGAATTACCCATTGGGTTTTTAAGTGTTTTTTAGCTAATTTTATCTTTTTGGCGCCTCTGTATTGTCTTATTTCTAGTAGCATATGAAAATCCAAATTACAGAAAGATCTGTTATCCGGAAAACCTCAGGTCTCGAGCATTCTGGATAATAGGTACCATACCTGTATGTGAAAAAAAAAACCTCTTGATTCTCTGTATTATGTGTGTCCTAAAATGTGATGTCTCCCTAACCCTTTCCCAGACCTTTATCAGACTGTGGTTATAAGTAATGACATTGCTAAACACCATTTATTTAATGGATCTTGTGCATCTTGTTATAATTCATTTTTTAATATTTCTTCAGAAGATAACTGGGAAGCATGGGGGGGGTCAATGAAAATTTACGGAAAGAGGTGGATAAGCTCTTTCATGTTTTCACCAGCATCAGAAAATGCACATATAGAATTATTGTATTTAGTAACATTACCGCTCCAAAGCACAAGGGAAAAGCAAGACTCATTCATAGAGTATTCTGCATATTCTGCATAAAATTTCCAAATTTTTTTTTTTTTTTTAACATTGCATATACCATAGAAAAGGTGACATTAAATACAAAATAGATGTAGAATTATATGCTGGTGATATCAAAGTATTTTTTAAACGAAATTCATCAGTACCCATGTTCTAAAAGGAGCACTGAGGGAGACCATTCCATAAGATAATTACAAATAAATCAATAATTAATGGTTTAGAGATGTGCTAATAGGTTCATTACTGTGATTCACTGTCACTTCCAAACAGCATTGGCTTATAAATGTAATTGGAGTGATTACAGTCTGTTCGCAGATACTGATAAACAGTTCTGAATTATAGTATTGAAATTATGTTGCAAACCGTTTGTAAAATGCTGTAATCTTGCATGCTGTCCCTTTAAGTCTGTCAGTTGTCACATACTTCATTAGTGTTTGTGAAATTAAAACAGCAAGTTAAAAAAATTCAAGATCGTACTTTATCTTCCTATTCTATTTCTTCATATTCATTTTTGCCCTGCCTGATAATATTCTTTATCCGTTGTTTTAAACCAAAACTTGCAACTGAAATGGAATAGAGGCAGGAATAACACAAATTATGATTTGTGTATTTTGTGTATTGCTGCACTGCAACTAAGATCATAGTATAGGTGGTCTGAGGAAAAAACTAACAATGTTGCTATAAAGTTAGATGAAGTAAGAGAACCAAGGGCTTATTTACAAGCACTAGTGCAAGGAGATACTATTGACACAAGATTCAATGTGCAGTGGTGCTATTCAGAAATGTACCGGGATGAGCAACCCTTTAGCTTGTTCTGATAAATTACACGCAAGGATATGCATTTATGTAAGAGAACCATGGAATTACCTACAACTTGGACCTGGTAAGTCGGAGCAGTTGTTCTTGCGAGCACCTGATTTGGGAATGTTGAGTAATATAACTTCAGCCTATAAGCTAAAAAAAAAACAAAAAAAAATGGGCTGCATTGGTTTGCTTCACACAACCTATTGTTATACATATACTGGATCTCTCTCCAGGCACTATACAATTAAAAATACACTACATGTCTATGACTTGAGAAAAATGAGGGAGCGCAGAATAAACAGACAGAGAAGAGACAAATGTAAGCAAGAACAAACCGCAAAGGGTCAATATAGCGTACAATGCATCTCCTCTGAGACGGGTTATAGGGCAATTGAAACATAAATTGCAGCTCATGTGACCGTTGAATTGCTACAGGATTAATTACTCAATTATCGACTTTTTTTGTGAATCTAAGAGCTGAGCTTGGTATGTTTTAGCAATGGTTATGACTTGATGGTAATCTTTCTGGATAATCAATATGCAATTTTGTTTTTTTAGAACAACAACAACCAAACATCTTTAGTGAGTGATTTCCCTGATCAGGTGTATGAGTTCAGTTCGAATTGATTTACAGTACTTGCATTACTACAGCTAAATGTAAGTGGTATATAGTTTCAAAATACAGAATCTGGTAGCATTTAGTATTGAATTATTATACTTCTGTCAAGGCTACCCATGGATACTCTAAACAACACAAAGATTTTTTATTCTTTCTTTAAAGGATAACTAAAAACTTGACTAAAGAAGTAGGGCAGCAAAGTTGTACATTATGTTGTAATGCCCAAGCAACTATGCTCCTTTAGGCTCAGGCCAGATGGGAAGATTCGGGGAGATTCGTCGCCTGCGCTTATAAACACGCGGCGCTGCGCTTTCCCGAAATTGCACAAAATTGCCTAAAGAGGCAACTTCAAGCGACTTCGGAAAAGCCAGCACCACGTGTGAATAGGCGCAGGTGATTATTCATTAAAGAAGCTGGAAGGCTGGGGGAAGCAGTTCGGGGAGATTTGTCGCCCCAAAGAGGAGGCGATTACTCGCCAGGCGACAAATCTCCTCGAATCTTCCCGTCTGGCCTTACCCTTAGCAGTAAAGATCTGTCCCTCCAAAGATGCCCCAGTAGCTCTGAAAAAAGGCAAAGTCCATCAAGTTCAACCCCTCAAAACCCAGTATCCATACACACACCCCTCGGCTGATTCACTGCAAATGCTCTGTGCTTTTGTTAGTTACTGAGCTTAGAGACCAGTGTACAATTTACTCTAGAAATATAATATAAATGTCACAATATATGTGTAATTATCAAATCATTCAGATAATTGGCACATGGCAGCTCAGAGACCAATACAAATTAGCATCAGAATTTAATCATTAGCCCTGTAATATCCGCAAATATGACAGTCAAAGCCCCTTGAGCACGAGAGTGTCCAAAATGAGAGGAAATGCCTGTGCCAGGATCATTACTGTACAGATTCTGTATAGATGGACAGATTCTGTATATATGCTGAAGCTTTAGGCTGGTTCAATAAGTTCAATATAGAAAATATGGGATTTATAGACATACTAATGTAGGAAGTTCTATAGAGGAGGTGCTTGGAGAGAGGAGCAATGTAGAGTGAAAGTAAGGTGCTTCAAGAGGCCAGATATTTCTATGTGTAAAAAGTTAGCAGTTAACCCCAGTTGCAATCTATTCAGAGTGCAGAAAGAAAGGGGGGGGGGCTTGTCAGGACTCTGAAGAGTAAAGAGTGCTCTTCTAAGTGCTTGGAAAGCCAAAGGGGTAGATTCGTCAAAGAATGAAGTGAAGAGTGAAGTTCCGCCACTAGAGGGAAATTCTGCAGCTCTCCATTCATTTCTATGGGATTTTGAAAGGCGTATTTATCAAAGGGTGAAATTTCACTTCACCCATTGATAAATAGGCCTTTCAAAATCCCATAGAAATGAAGTTAGAGTTGTGGAATTTCCCTCTAGTGGCGGAACTTCACTCTTTGATGAATCTCCCCCAAAGGGAGGCTGTAATAAGACTGTTACCTGCTGGTGTAGTGGGGGATCAACAGGGATGTTTGCCGCCCTCTAGGCGGGAACGCCCACCGCGTCTGCTTCTTAGCGCCGCAGGCGCCACTTCTCTAGGGCATGCGTGGCGAGCTTCTGATTCTGACGTGATGACAGTGCGATTTGGCACAAAATTCGAATTATTTAAAGCCATTGGGGTTTGTGTTCTTTGTCCGCTATAGGTTTTGTTCCTGGTGCCTTGAGTCTGTATTCTGTGTTCTGAATTGTACCGGATTCCTGTGTTTTACCCTGACTGGCTATTGACTCTCCTGACTTCTGAATCCTGACCCTTGCCTGATATCCGACTACGATTCTGTTTTAAACCTTTGATTGACTACCTGGTTTGACATTTGCCTGCCTGACTACAATTATTCTCTGCCTTCCCTGACCCGGCCTGATTTGACCACGATTCTGTCTAATGCCTTGTACCACGACCTTCTGCTCAAAGACTTTGTTAACAGTCGTGCCCCTTAGTCTATCCAGAACCTCTAGCCTTGCACCTCTTGTTTAAGTCCTGGTGGCATCCCGAGGCCAAAGGTGGTCACACTACAGGTGAAGCACGAACCGAGACCAGGGTGCTTGGCATTTGTTTTGGTGTTGGGTGCCAACTGTGACAGAGGCCATCTCAAAATGCAGAAGAAATTGCCACATAATTGGGGGTTCCCCTCAGCAGCTCAGAGATAAAACCATCTACATTATTCTATGAAGTTGGTCCTGGCTGTCATGCTGCATGTGTCACTGTAATTTATGGGTACAGTGTTTTTGCACTTTGTGTGTGATTGCAGATCAGAGAAGTTCCCAGGGATGGGTATTCTAGCTCAATCTGCCCTGACCCTGGGTGGAGGCAAGCCAAATCATAGTGTACTGGCTCTCCCCTGTAGCAGAGACACAGGACTCTTGAAGCACTACAATGAAGAAAAGCAGTGCTAGATTCCTTGCAGTGGCAGAAAAGGGCTACATTATTATTTAGGGTTTAGTTCTTCTTTAAAGGGGTTGTTCATCTTCAGTTGTTTTCAGATTGTTCCTGTCAGGGCCTCATGGCCCAATTAGAGGAGAAGTCCAGACCAAGGAGGAAGCACTAGGTACCAGATATAATTTTCAGTAGCCAAAGGGCAACAAAGGATTGTGGTCGAGATTCAGACAGAACGTTCAAGGGCAGGCAGCAGTTAGTTGTGGGTCAGGTACAAATGCCCCTAATTTTTTACTTACCTCTCCTGAAAATTTGGGCCATCTTCTTTCTTCTGTTGGATTCTCCGCTAAGGTATGGAGATCCAAATTAAGGAAAGACCTGTTATCCGGAAAACCACAGGTCCTGAAAATTCTAGATTAAAGGTACCATGCCTGTATTAGAATGTTGTGTACAAGGGAGGTAATAGTGTAAGTTGATCTTATATATTCTATCTGGGGTCTGTATGACTTTTTTGACTTTCATTTTTATAAGCATCAGCAAAAATAAGAGTTTGATACATCTTTTCCAAGACACAGTTAATCATTGTGTTAGCTTATAACAGAATGACCTTGGGACACATTACCCTAAACTTCACAACATGCCTTATCCAATTTGTCCCAAGTGGCAGTCCTAAGGTAATAAACCATTCATTTCCCGTCCATCTGGCCTTTATAAAGTAGAATGACCTCTTTAGTCTGAAACAGCTTCCTGTTAGCTCCGTTTTGTCTTACTCTTAAATTGTATATTTCCTTGCTGTTGCTGCCCTAACACGTTATTATATTTTATTGATTTATCAGCTCAAGTTGGCAGCTACACATGAATTCATTTTGACTTTTGCATGACTTTACCCTGCCATCCATTGCCACTTTGTCTAAACTACGTATATTGCGTGATCTTCTTCTTACACAGAATGAGATAAAAAAAATCATTGTAAGTGTTCCATTGCATCTCTTTAAATAATACTGAGGCACCTTCCTTGAGTATTCGGAAATATCCATGCAGAGCATGCCAAGTGTGATCCAATTAGGTGGCAAACAATTTGTTGCTCACAAAAGATAGCAGCGCAAGTGTGATTATATCAGGACTTGTTGAAGATAACATACCTCAATGTAATTTGCTTTGTAGAAAGAAGGAAGAGAGACAGAAAAGACATGTCATTATGATTGATGATAATACATAAGATGAAAGCTTTCTTTTTTCAATGAGTAGGGATGTTTCATCTACAGCTCAGTGATCGTTCTTTCAAAAGTCATTCATTAAAAGGGATTTCGGAGGGATTATTTTAAATATGGCACAACAGCATTAAACTGTTATTTGCATTGCTGTTTCAGTTACAATTCTAATCATATATAAAAGAGTGGAAGCTTTGCTTATCCAACAAACTACTGTAACAGTCTAAGCGGCAGATTGAAATGCTCTTATTTGAGGTATTTTTTTGGATTTTTAAATCGAATGGAAGGTAAAATCGTGGAACAGTGCACATATGGAAAAACATAATAATTCGAGATACCATACTAATTAGTCTTGTTCAATGATAAACCTTCTTGACAATTTTACAGTCCTTAAAGTTAAACTGCTGGAGAGGCTTTGGAAATGCAAGTCTTTGCTCAGGGCTTCATAGAGGATATATGTTGCAAAACCCCTTTCTAGCACAAATACTGTACTAGCAAAGATTGCTCCATATTGTGAATGCACCCAATGACAAGTAATTAAGTCCTGATAATCAGTTAAAACATACAGGACTGAAACCTTTCTATATGTCAGTGAACCCTCCTAATCTAGTTCTGAGGGTTGAATCACACAAAATTAAAATATTCGATTAGTTATTAATAAAATATAATATGTTAAACTTGGACTAATTTTACTGACTCGAAAAACTCGAATCAAGTTTGAATAGAATTCAACCAGAATAGACTGAAGAATACAAAAATCACCAAATTGATCCCTGGACCTCTCCCATTGACTTATACAGTAATTTGGCAGGTTTTAGGTGGCAAATAGTGGGATTTGAATTCTTACAGGGCCTGAATATGATAAATCTCAAAAATCAAATTCAAATTATTTTAAAAACTTGAAAAATTTTGTCAGTTTTGACCATAAAAAATATGAATATTTGAATTCAAGTTTTAAAATTTGACCCTTAATAAATATGCCTCTTTTTATACAGACACTCTGCAAAATAGATTTGGAATTGAAAGAATCCCTTTACTGAAGTAGTGCCCTTATACCAATTCAAGACTATTAGCCTTCCCCTTTAGGCATTCTTGTTTTGTTAAAGAACCTCAAGCAAGCTAGCATCTGTATAATTTTTTATCAGGTTTTCAAATAAAATAATGTTATTTTTGTTCTTTGCTATCATGGGGAAGCTTATAAATAGTTGTTCTGTTTTATGTCTCTGTGTGATAAACAACATCCTCTTACTAGATTATCCACAAAAAAACATTAAAACTGTTGCTGGGTGTTAATAAAATAATATATAATTCATATGTTGGACAGCCTTGGTTAACCATAAGTAGCTGTAATGGAACATGCTGATTCATTACAGCAAAACATATACCTATACTGGTTTCAGGGCCGGTCCTATCAAATGTGGGGCCCAATTTGGCAGACTCCTTGATGAAATGTTGCTGAATACTGACATACTGTACCAAGTATATGGGAAAATAGTCATACAGTTGAAGCGAGCGAGAGGGAAGAAACTGGGGCACAGGGTGCAAAAAAGAGAGAAAATAGGGCTCAAAGGAACGGGAAAGAGGGAGCAAATAGGGGCACACAGGGAAAGGAGAGGGATGGAGAAAATAGGGGCACATAGGGTAAGAGAGAGAGGGAGAAAATAAGAGCACATAGTGCAAGAGTGAGAGCGATGAAATAAGGGTACACAGGGCATGAGAGAGAAAGGCAGAGGAAAAAGGAGCATACAGAGTAAGGGAGAAAGAGAAAGGAAGAAATAGGGGCACACAGTGTAAGAGAAAAAGGAAGAAATTGGGGCATATGGGGGAAAGACGGAGGAAATAGGGGCAAGAGAGAGAGGAAGGAAATAGGAGAGTGGACTTGGCCAATTGGGGTTGGGGCAGGTTAGAGAAATTCAGGTTGGGAGTGGGCTGTGCCTAAAAGGATTTGGGGTGGACTGGACCTGTGGAGTTGGGGGTGGGCTGGACCTACAAATTTGCTGGGAAGTGTTCTGGAAGAATTCTTGTCCATGCTCTCCCCTGGTGTGGGGCCCCCAGAGGAGCAGGGCCCTATTGGGCCCAATTGGTCCAATAGGCCTAAGGCAGGCCCTGACTGGTTTAGATAAAATTGGGCTTAATGGTGTTTGTCCTCTAAAGTGTGCTTTTCCATGGCAGAGTTTCTTATCAATGAACTATATGGATAATACCACATACATGTATAACAAGATGCAATATTCAAATAACAAAGAGCACAATAGCCTTTTGTGGATATTGGGGCCAATGTATGGACTTAAGTAGGACTCAAGTAAATTACTTAAACCAAAACTGGCATGCAGTAAGATGGGTAACTACCATAATGGACTACAGTTTACTGAGGATCCCTAGCTTTTCTTTTCATTTTATGCCAAAACATACAGGAAAAAGCCCCTTTGTGTGGGTCATGAGCTAGCACTTCAAGATATTCTCTACATCTTTTTTCTCCAGGTGCAATGAAATTGTGATGGAAAATGATCAACTAAACCGCACACTGGGGAGGAGTGGACAGAAAATAACAGTCAATGGACTTAAAAAGATTTAAAAGAAGGAATAATGAAACAAAATTGTCATGAAAATTTAGAGAGAAACAATACTCTCGAAGGAGAGGAGACATAAGAGAACATTATAGACAAATATCAGGGGACTTTTTTACCCATAAAGAGGATCACAGCACCAGAAGCCACCCCTTCAGACTAGAAGAAAAGG
>CM044448.1:72286118-72332521 GCA_024363595.1 Xenopus borealis | reverse complement strand
TTTTTTTTTAGAAAGAAGTGCAAAATCTCATTGGCATTTATTGTGATATTGATATTTCAATTACCCTGTTGATATACTTGATATAAAGCAATATCTTGCATTTTATTTCTGTTGTGTTTTTTCCCATTTAGAAGCAAATAAAATAACATTCTGTCAGCAGGGATGTAAGGTTAAGTTATGTGAATAGTGGAGCCATGCTGGTTTCAATCACTGCAGCTAAAATGGTTTATATAGTCCTCTTGATATAATAACACACAAAGATACACAGAAGAGGATACATTATCTCTTACTGGTAGGTTGGTGTCTGTGAGATGTAGTTCAGCAACAGCTGGAGTACTGCAGGTTTGGCATACTTGCATCCATAATTGAATTCATCTCTAATTTCATTAACTAAAAAGCAAGTGGCTACACCACTCATTTACTTTTCCCTCCATAGCTTTTATGATATCAGGACTGGGTTATCTATGGATCAGGAGTTAGACCTAGCATTCCCAGTTGCTGAGAACATGATGGTCTGAGCCCATGAAACTTGTTCTATGCAAATTACAACAGGAGTGTTATCACTGTAAAAGATCAGTCAAACTGCAGCAGTAATTTGCATTACTAATATGGCCAATCAATGCTACATGTAAGTCTGATTACTGGAATTATGTTCTAGATGAGGCTTAAATAAAAATCTCTCCTAAAGAAGTAAACTAAACCTTTTAACATGTACCTTCTGCATAGCCTAGATGTACAGATCAAATGGTATTCTTGTGCATTTTTATGATGTTGCAGACCCTGTAGCTATGCTTTAGGAATAAAACCTTCTTTGGGGTTAAAGTGTTTACTTCCTTTTAAAAGTTCTGACTGGTATATTTTACCTTTCATCTCATGCATATACAATGCCGCATGCCCCATGCAGTGAGCAACTGAACTCTTCTAAGATTTAACTTAGCCTGGGGTACGGGAATAAAAGCTACTTTGGAGCCATACAGGGGAATGTAATAAAAGTTGATAACAGAAAAATTATTTGCAATGCAAAAAGTTATGCATTTGCGCAGGCAAATTTTGCTTTGTGCAACTTTAATATAACTTTTGCGAACCAGAAAAGTGTTTAGTGACCACTGACAGGGAAAGACAGTTTGTGAATTTTATAGTTTGCGCCAATGCACAGTAAATGTAATTAAACTTCTTACTGAAAAAGTCGTTATGTTTGCTCCCAAAGATTATGACACCTTCAAGCACTTCTTAAGAGTGTGCAATTACAATTTGCAACGCACAATTACAATTCACAATGTAATAACAGTTTAAGGAACAATATTCCATTGCGAGATGTGGATTTTTATTCTTATTGGTGCAAATTGTTTTTCTCTTTGCAACTTTAATTACATTTCCCCCATAGTGTAGTAAGTCCTATTCAAAGCATACATCATGTCTAGCAATGTGCTTTGTTAAACATTATTTGTGCTTTCACACAGTGCTGTTAAAATGTTGTGCAATTTTTTGCAAGAGCCATGTCATTTTCAATGACAACTAAAAGCAAAAAATAATTTTCTCTATATGATCTGCCATGGAAACATTTCCCAACAGGCGTGCTTGCAATGAAACAAAATATATGTATGTGTTCTAGTAGCACAGCATAGAGTCTTATGTTTCTAAATGGAAATATTTTGTGCTAATTGTAGATACAGTAACAGCAGGCTATCTGTCTGTAATACGAAATGATGAGTTACAATTGTGACCTGGATATTGTTTTAATAAGTACCAAAATAACATTCGTAAAAAAGCTCCCCTCTTAAACATCAGTATCATCAGTTTGGACATAATGCAATAATAACTTTCATTTGGTTCTAGCTTTAATACCCTGCTTTTACTAATGCCTTGTAAATTTAAATAATTGGAGGGGGGGATACCCAGAATTCCTTACATTTAAGGATGGTTAAGGGTGGTTTTTGAGCACCTGACGAAGGGGTACACCCCCGAAATGTTGTCTTTGTTGGATAGACAATAAACACGGGAGCAATCCCTTAAGCATAACACGTGTGCTGGATTTACTTCTATCCTTGACATAATGCAGAGGCCATTATGGGAGACGACTAAAATGAAATCTGATGAAACAGCTACACTCAAGCAATTCACAAGCAGTTGTTTTAAAATGACAGTTCACATCTTCTCTTCATGTAACAGAGGTGTTAAGGATGACACTAAGGGGGTTATTTACGTTTAAGTGATCAGCATTTGAAAGGGCAAATAGAAGCAATATGAGCCCTAAAGGAGTCTAGAATCAGAGCATGCAAGGTGCATGTTGCAGCTTGCAGAATATAAAACAGACTTGCAGGAAAGACCGGACTAAACGGAGTGGAAGACTTACTAGACAGTAACATGCATATGAGGCAAAGCATAGTCAGAATATGGGTTGAGATTAGGGCAAGTTTAATTAAGGCAGACCGAGGGCAGGGCAAGATCAGATACACAGATTAGGATATTCCTATGCAAGACATGTTTACAAGAGTTTAGGTCCCATGCTGACAATTCTTAGGAAAGGATGCTGAATCCAGAAGTTACAGTAAGTGTTTAAAATAGCAGTAGATTGATGATGAGGCCAATGGCCAATAAAATCAAGAACATGTCACAACAGATACATTGGGATTTATGTAAAATTAAATGTCCAGTCTATTTGTATATTCAGTCATGGATTAACCCCAAGACTAGACTTGTTCTGACACCATTGAATGTTTGCTGTTGGTCATATAGAACAAATGTTACACTGCAGTAGAGAGCTTAATTAACTAGTAACCTAGAAATTTTGTTCTCTAACGCATCACAATAATGCATGCATTCAACCACAGATAAAGAAAATACATAAAGAATGAGTGTTATATTTTATTAGTAGCACCACTATAGCTGTGAAGAGTTCAATCTGCGGTGGATTTAAAATGCACATTACCCAAACACTTTTCTTCTGCAGAGACCGCAATGCATTGCTGAGTAGGGAAGTTATTCATTAAAGTGCCTTTGCTTTTAGTATACCCCTTCTGGCAATTATAGGATGTTTAAACAGCAATCTTGTCATGGTCATTGATGAGACTTGCAGAGTAGATGCCACAGACTGATGTTTCTAATGTTATAATATCTCTTATTTCTGATATTGCCACTAACCTAATGCAGCACGTAACATTTGTAGACAAAAAAAGTAGTTTTAAGAGAAAGCATACGTTTTTTTAATGAAAGCTTAAAGGAAAAGTAAATGTTTTTCTTTTTCTTTCTGTAAATTTGCTCTAAACAGCCCCCCAGATTAATGTACATTAGTCCCTGCTGCAAGTCTGCTCTGGTTTCTGTGTTATCAGCAGCTTGTTTCCCCTTCTTCCTGGTGCAGAGTGAAGCCCCGCCCCTTAGCTTACTGAGCAGTCCATTTGCTGCTGTTCCATAATAGAGAGGAAGAGGGAGCCAGTGTGTGCATTAGTAAGCTAGTTTCCCCAAGCAAAAGGTGCTACACACACTGGTCTCTGCTATGTCATAGTATGCAAATGATCTCCGGGACTAGTCCAAGAGATAAGGTCAGCTCAGAAAACTAAGGGGCAGGGCTTCACTCTGCACCAGGAAGAAGAGGAAACAAGCTGCTGATAACACAGAAACCAGAGCAGACTTGCAGCAGGCACTAAGGTACATTAATTTGAGGGGCTGTTTAGAGCAAATTTAGAGATAGAAAAAAAAAAACGTTTACTTGTTCTTTAACAAAAAAGATTTCAAATACTTTTCTAACAAGTCTGTGATTTTTATCCTTTTTTAGGGTATTAATCCCCCATGCACAAATCCAGTTAATTACAATTGACTAGGCTTCACACAACCCTGGGTGTTTGAACTCAAGGCTATCCCTGTTGTAATAATAAATCAAACATATTTTATTAAATGGAGGGTATACCTCTATTTTTAGTATTAACGCAATGATTATTGCTTGTGATAAATATTTCTGTCTATAGTTTTATTTTAAACATATCTGGATTTTGTTATTTCTTGCACTAAACAGGACAAAATCTGAAATTGAAAGTAAAGTCACATTCTACTTCACATGAGCACAGTCAAAACAAATCAGAAATCCAGTCACAGACTTTGTAGAGAGGAGGCCCATAGACTGCTATTAACAGCATCTTTAGAGCCCCACTAACTCTGATTTTTATGAAAGCCCTTTTGGAACCCCAGAATATTCTGCTTCAGAACTGGTGGATATCTTGCACATTGGCAGAGGTTATTCCAAAATCACGGTACAGATATGGATTAGGCAAAAGTGAAGTCAAGGTCTGGCAAAGGGAATTGGGCAGACAGTGAAGATTCTAACAGAGTAATGTAATAAAAGTTGGTAATGGAAAAACTATTCGCAAAGTGAAAAGTTATTCCTCTGTGCAAACAAATTTTGCAAATTTAATATAGCTTTTGCGAACCTGGAAAATGATTAGCGTCCACTTCCGACAGTGCAAGTCCATTTGAAAATTTTATAGCTTGCACCAATGAGCAGTCAATGTAATAATAATACTTCTTACTGAAAAAGTTATGTTTGCTCCAAATGATTACGACACCTTCAAGCTCTTCTTAAGAGTGCGCAATTAAAATTTGAAGTGCACAATTAAAGTTTGCAAACTTTAATTGCGCACTGCAACTTTTAATAGTTAAGGAACAATATTACTTTGCGAGATGTAGTGCAAATTTTTTTTCTCTTTGCAACTTTAATTAAATTCCCCCCAAAGTCAGAAACAGGCAGAAAACAGGATTCAGATTTATAAGGCTTGAGCAAGGATCAGGATACACTCAGCCAGCTTGGGCAATGAAAATCAAACAGAAGCAGCTATTTGTTTCTTGCCAAAAAAATTATGCCAGCACATCAACTGATAGCATGCCATGATGCTAATGTCACTGTGCATGCATGTGCCCAGCAGCAGACTGGAATGTGCCTCCAGAGTGCACCCCAGGAAATGGGGCGCACCTGGAGGAAAAAATAAATTTAAAAAAAATGCATGCCGTTTTCCCAGGCCCTGTGACATCCACTGAGAAGCCCTCTGTATAAACAAACCCAATCCATACCCCAGCTGCATCTAAGGCAGCCACACACCCTATGCAGTATGGACTTATATAAAAGCTTCTGCATCACCTAAACCAGTTGTGTTCTGTTACAGAAACGAGTTCATCAAAATCAATGGGTTTTACTAAATGTCATACCCAGATCTGGAAAATATACCTTGCCAACTAATTAGCTTCTCTGTATCAAAAACTCTCCTGCCACTTGTTAAACACAGTTCTATGGTCTAATAATACAAAATCTTGATGAAAGTATCACAGTAAAATTTTTGTAATATAATTTGTATCTTACTACTCTACTGTAAAATTATGGTGCAATGTCTGTAACTGTAGCTGTAACTGTAACTGTAAGGTTACCCCCAAGGATTACACAGTCATGCAGTCAATTTTGCTGAATGTTGCTTTGTTGCCTGGTGTTTGTCCCTTTTAGGGTAAGGCCACACGTAGAGATTTTGGGGAGATCTGTCGCCTGGCGACTAATCGCCGCGACGAATCTCCCCGAATAGCTTGGTAGCGGTGTGCACCCGCTACAAGTAAAGTCGCCTGCGCTTATTCACATGCAGCGGCGCGATTTTAAAAGTCGCTCAAAATTGCCTCGCCAGGAAATTTTGAGCAATTTTTAAAATCGTGCCGACGCGCAGGCGACTTTACGTGTAGCGGGTGCGCACCGCTACCAAGCTATTCAGGGAGATTCGTTGCAGCTATTAGCGACAGATCTCCCCGAAATCTCGTGGCCTTACCCTTAGAGCAGAAGAACAGTTGCTTGCACCTGGGGCTCTTGTTTTATGCAATGTGTTTAATTGTAGGCTCTTAGCTTGTACAAAAGGGGCCTTCTTGCTCTTCTACAGTATGTATTTACTGTTCCCTTGTGCATAAAACAGCAGATTGTGTTGTTTCCTTACAAATAATAGATGCTGATAATAATGTCTGAAATGAAGAAATGAAGAAATCTAAGATGCAATTTTCAGTTGTTTATTGATATTGTGTGAGCAAAAATCCCTTTTCTGTGGTTTATACCATCGTTGTGACATAACCAAAGCTACACTAGAGGACTTTCAATGTTTTTATGCTTCTTTAGGTGCCATTGAGGCCTCCTTCCAATTGGCGCAAAAGGGCTTGGATGTTTCTGGAGTACAAAAGCTTCTAGAACAGCTTTATTAGACTTATTTGAAAGCTCATAGTATTATTTATATTGATATGATCCCAGCCTAGTTCTTTTTATTGTCATAGATACTGGGTTACAATATCACTAATATAGCAATGTAAAAAGATGTCATTTTAGTTTGGAATGGTTTTTAAACACACTTGCCAAATGTCTACACTTTACCCATTTATCAGAGACATTAATTTACTTTGCATATCTGTCTTATCTAGATTGGACTAGACTAACATGCAGCTCCAGTCTGTTACTCCTTGCTCATAACTCATATTACTGAGTATGACATATTAAGTGGTACATTTACTAAGGGTTGAAGTGAATATTCGAATAAAATTCGAATTTAAAAAATTAAAATTTCGAAGTAATTTTGGGCTACTTCGACTTTTGCATAGCCCGAAATTTGATTCGAATTGAAAAAAGTACTGGCCCTTTAAAAATCCTTCGAATTTGACTTTTCACCTTAAAGCTGCCCAGTTGCCATTTTAGCATATGGGGGACCTCCTAGAAGCTGTCCTGAAAAGTCCTAGGAATTAGAAGGATTTTGTGCAAAATCGTTCGAATTATTCAAACAATTTTTATTTGAATCGAAATCAATTCGATCCAAAATGACCCTGCCCAAAAAATTTGATGGTCGAATTTCAAAGTTTTTTCACTTCAAAATTCGACCATTAGTAAATTTGCCCCATAGACTCTACTATAAGGAAATACACTAGAACCACCATTTTATGGTTTTCAGGGGACCCGACAAAAATGGTGTAATAATAAAACAGTACTTATTTTATCCCAACCAAAATATTATGAATCCATATTAGTGGCAAAATTATCAATCAATTGACTTGAAAAATATTTTCACTCTTGGTCCTCTATTGGATTCCCAAAGAAGTGACAATAGTAATGATTATTATCACCTGGGTATATGGTAATACCTTTACTTTTTTAAGCATTCTTGACTGAGTTTTAATACAGTAGGTGAAATAAATCTTTATTTATTCCAGGAAAAGACAAACTTTAATTTTGGGTATGTGTGAATACTTGTTTTATCTCTAGGACTGTGGACTTCTCTAATGACAAATTTTAAGTAGAAAGTTTGATTCTAGTTGCACTCAGTTCTGCTTTATCCTTGGGAAAGTCTCTTTGTCTCCCTGTGTCCTAGAATAGAATTCTTAAATTTTTAAGATGGTAATTCTAGTTACTGTAAAGTGCTTTGAGTCCAGTGGGAGAAAAATGTTATATACACATACACCCATGTTACAAACAAAATGCATTAAAAACTCACACTGAGTTCTGGCAAGCAAGCAAATAAAAAAATCACTATATCATTTTCCCCTTCTTTGAATTAGCCTTTAAATCTGTTTGTACACGTACTATATAAAGGTCTTTGACAAACATTAGTGTGTGTAATATGCACAGTATCTTCCTTAAAGCAAACTTCATGAAAAGTGATGGGCGAATCTGACCTGTTTATGAAATCTAGGAAAATTCACAAAATGCATTGAAGTCTATGGGCAACAAATTCTTTTTGACGTGTGACAATTTAATTTTTTTGTGATATATTTGTTGTGATGTTGTCTTGGTCATGAAATGGATTATCCAGTGAAACCAGTCCAAGTAGTAATTTTTGCTCATGTGTCCTTTATGTCAATGCTTAGGACATAAACACAACCACTGCTGCTACTAGTTATTATTATTATTATATAATATATTATATATATATATATATATATTAAGTCAGTAATCTGAAACTGCACTTCAGTCTTTATCCTAGTACAGTCAGTATCCCCCTTACTTAATAACTTCAAGAAGGTAAAGTTCCAAGACTTCTTAGAGGAATTTATAAGAACATTTGTGCTCACTGCCACAAACATTTTAACTACAAAGTAGAAATGCAATGATGAGTATGAATACATAATTCATGCAACAAAAAACTGATTTTCAACACTCCTGTTAAATGTCATAAAGCTATCTGGCTTTATATAGAAATCTAATAAAAGGTAGTTGATGTAATGCTAGTAGGATGGAATTTAAACCTTATAATGTCAAATGTATTTTATGCATTTTTAAGAATTACATGTTCAGAAAAGCATCTAAAATACTGACATACTGTTTGGCAAAAACAAAAAATGCAGTCCCCTTTAAAAACGGAAAGATTCTATTTAACTTAGTAAGCACCATGGGGCAAATTCACTAAAGTGTGAAAATGTGCTAGCATTGTCTTTGCTAACGTTCACCGCACTTCGCCAGGCGAGTTTTCGCCAGCGATACGCAAATTCCCTAAGATGCAAATTTGTGCTCATGGCGGTGAACGTTAGCGAAGTAGCGCTACCGTTACTTCACCAGGCAAAGCGCATTTACGCTAGCAATGCCTAATTTGCATATGGCGCAAACTTCAGTGTATAACAGAGGTGTATGTTACAGCCACTACATTACACTACACAAGCCCAGGAAACCTTTAATAAATAAAATAAAGTTGTCCTATTGCCCTAAACATGTTTCCACTGTATAGTTGTGTTGCCATATGATAGGAAATGTAGGGGGGTAATGAGGGTAACCCAAAAAATATTTTCACTCTTTTTCAGACTATCACCCAACAAAAGGTAAATGAGGCCAGCTTTTTTTGGGACTTAGAAAAAATTTCAAACTCCTATCTATTGTATTGAACTTCGCCAGGTCTGACCTGGCGAAGTAACGTCTAGCGTAAGAGATAACGTTCACAAAAATCCCTTCGTCCACCCTTCGTCAGTGTGCAACTTCGCCTGGCGTAAAGGCGCGAAGTTGCGCAATTCGATGTCCTTCGCTAGCGAATTTTTGCCAGGGGCAAAGTTGTGAATTGACGTCACACTGGCGAATTAGCGCTAGTGTTACACACTTCGTGCGTTGACAATCAACAGTGCAGGAACTATACAGAGGTAGGGTAGAAAACTGCCACTGGGACAATTTTAAGGGTACACAGTGACAATTTAAAAAAAAATGTTTTTACCTGCCAACCCATGTTAATGGTGAATGTGCCCAGGAGGACACAAAGACCAAGCCCCGCTATTAAGCAGAAGAGCAAGAAAGTAGTTTACATTAAAAGCAGCTGCACAGGTAGTTGCCTTATTATGTCCCAGAGAGATCTGCCTTTGTTTTGCAACAAAAGTAACTGCATCAATACAGTCTTATGAGCTTTAAATTGGGGTCCCTTCAAAAGCTTATTGTAAAGCTCAATGTAACTGGTCACATGATTGCCATTCCCTCTCCTAGTGCTCAAAGAGGTGAGCTCTTGAAGGCAGGGAGGTTTTTAACAGAGTTTACCAGCATCAGTTCACCAAGACCATAATCAAACTTTGCAGCTATTCTCTGCCTAGAAACGAGAAGCTGCAAGAATATACGTTGGGATCACTGTTCTATCCTTTTTATTGAGCACCGAGTTAAGTTTTTAAAATAGTATTGGGCTTTGATAGTATGAATAGTATACCTGTATTTTTGTATGTGTGTTGGCATGAATTTTTTGCATATGTGCATACATATGTAGTGTGTTTGTGACTACAGGTATGATATCTGTTATCTGGAAATCCATTATCCAAAAAGCTCCAAATTACAGAATGGCCATCTGCAATAGACTATGAGATAATTTAAAATATTGTATGATTTAAATGAATGGCCTTCTTTAACCTTCAGTGTATTAAAATGTGTTCTATTTTAGAACAAATTACTTAGAGCAGGAAATAGAGAAGTAATGTAGACCAGTGTTGTTTGCCTTAGCAGTTCTTAAGTTCTTTTGGCAGTAGAAAGATAATGGTGCATCACTTAAACAGATTTTATTTAATGAAATTTTATTCTGACCAGTTTTTATTTGAGAGTATGTAAAATAAGTACATAATGGCAAAAATGTCTATGTAAGCAAAAATACCGATGTGGTACTATATTTACGTTTTAAGGAACACCATAAATACAGGACCATCACTGCAGCAGTTGCATGACTGATACATTTATGTTCCTAGGTAGTTAATTGTGAGGCGGTACTGCTACATCAGCAACTCATTGACCTGCCAGTGATAAATATTGCAGGTATTGGACAGCGTTTTATAAATTGAGTCAGAAGGTTGTCATTAGTTGCCAGAATAGTCAATGTAGTATCTTCAAGTGTCTTTCACATTACTGCATCAACTTCTGGCCTACTATTTAAAACCTTCATCTACTGTGTATACATACCATAATCTGAAATACTGAAGAACTCTTGTGCAGTGTGGGGCTTTTTATTCAGAATGCTCTGGACCTGTTTTTTCCCCGATAACTTATCTTTCCATAATTTGTATCTTCATACCAAATAAACCCAATAGTCAGGTTTTGTCTCCAATATGGATTTCTTTTCTTACTTTGGATCAAGTACAGTGTACTGTTATATTGTTACAGAGAAAAAGGAAATTATTTTTGAAAAAATTGATTATTTGGATAAAATGAAGTCTAGAAAATAATGTAAACATTAAATAAACCCAATATTCAGATTTTCCTTCCAATAAGGGTTAATTATATCTTAGTTTGGATCAAGTATAAGGCACTGTTTTATTAATAAAAAGAAGGAAATCATTATTTGAATAAAATGGAGTCTAAGGGAGCCATTCCATAATTAGGAGCTTTTTGGATAACAGGTTTCTGGATAATGGATCCTAATGGATCCATGCCTATGCTAGCACATTATGAAAGCAAAATTTATACAACAAAACCAATGAAAACTACTCAAAAACATAATTGATTGTAAACATCTATTTATAATGCATTAAAAGTGGACCTGTCACCCCGAAAATCTGTATAATAAAAGTCCTTTTCAAATTAAACATGAAATCCAATTTCTATTTTTTATTAAAGCATTTATAGCTGTTTTAAGCTCAAATACAAATATCAGCTGTCAATCAAATATTGTCTGCCCCTCCTCTATGCCTTAGGCATAGAGACATGGCAGACAATTACTTTCAGTTTCCATTCAGCACTTCTTAGATTTCACTGCTCTCCACACTTTCCCCCATTCTCTACACTGTTTACTTGTGTACCCAGGGCATGGGGATGGACATTGGGTCCCCCATTCTGGTGCACAAACAAGATTCTAAGATGATATAATGCTTGCCTTAATAACAGTGTCCACAAAATGGCTCCTGCCTGTTTGCTATAATTTTGAATTCCCACACTGAAGGAAACAAGAATCAAATAATTTATATAGTGTAAATAAAGTTAATTTTGCTTGACTAATGTGATAAAAATAGGATTTTGAATATTTCTTTTGGGTGATGGGTCCCCTTTAAGATGTATTGAAATGCTTAATAGCACCTGTGTGTTGTAGCCTTTATTAGAAAAAGGAATACCATTTTAACTACAGGTAAGCTAAAGATAATGGAACTTGTTATACAGCCTGTGATAAAGAACATAACCTGTTTATAGTTGTATAGAGGGCTTCTCTGGTATCATTTTTGAATATCAAGTATTCTTTTGCAGACACAAGCAACTCCCATAGAGAAAATTGCATAACTGTTAGCTAATACAAGCTTGTTAATTGCTTTCCAAGTTTATGTCCTTTGTAAAGTCTACTTATCTGTTCATTGAAAGTGTGCCCATCACCAACCACTACTTTAGTGCTTCTGAATCTATAAATATTGGCTTGGTTTAATTAAGAGACTAAATAAAATGTCTTTTGTCCTTGTTAATTAGAACTTGTAGTAAATCTTATAGCCATTCAGTGATCTCTGGGCAATATTTTAGGATAGACATCGATTATATAAATGGGGCCATATGACAAGATCACTCTAACCTCTGATGCTTTATTGATATTCATTAGAAATGAAATGTAATTACGCTACAAATAAGATGCAATAAAAAACATGATTGGAACTGACTATGTATGTACTGTATAATCCTACATTTATTCTAAGAATGATGCTTTAATCACTATTCCATGTGTAATGCATTGTACTATATAACTATAAAGCTAAGGTTTGAGTATGCAAAGCTTTGTTGATACATTACTATATATATCTAATGGTGGTGCAGACTGGAATTTTGTTACACTTTACTTTACATCTTTACTATCCTTTTTATTCAAATATATACCTTGGTAGAGACTTGTTTGCTTTCAGTTTGTTGAATGACACATCACATTTTGACATTTCTTAGATATTAATGAGAAAGTTGATGATATAAACAGACCCTTCCATATGTATGTAAACAAATATTTTATATTAGTATATCCTAAATGCTTTATTGAAATAATAGTTTGGTCCTTGTTTATAGTTGCCGAAATCTATGACCTGTGTTAGCACAGTCAATGATGCTTGTCCCAAGCTTGCTTAAAGGAACAGTAACACCAAAAAATTTACATGTTTTAACCCTTTCACTGTCAGCCAATTTGTCTGATTTGGTATTTTTATTGCCAGACCATTTATTTACGTTTTGAGCTCTTGCACTTTAGGGGCCTTTCCTGGGAGGGATTTTTTAATTTACCCAGGTAAACTATATATAAATTTTTTCAGGACCCAGGTTTCTTTCAACCTAAGCTTTCAAAATATGCTAGAATTTTGGTGTAATTCCATTTCTGTAAAAAGATAAATGGGGGAATGTAATAAAAGTTGCAAAGAGCAAAACAATTTGCTCAAATAAGAATAATAATTAGCATTTTGCAATGTAATTCTCTTCCTTAAACTGTTGCATTGCGAATTTTAATTGCACATTGCCATTTTTTTTTTGTGCTTTGCCCACTTTTAAGAAGTGTTTGAAGGTGATGTAATCTTTTGGAGCAAGCATAACAACTTTTTCAGTAAGAAGTTTTATTACATTTACTGCACACTGGCACAAACTATAACATTCGCAAACCGTCTTCCCCTTTCAGAAGTGGTCACTAAACAGTTTCCAGTTTCGCAAAACAGTACGGTATATTATTTTGAATTATTTTATAGTATAGTAAATTCACCCAAATGCATAACTTTTCACAGTCCAAATATTTTTGCGTTACCAACTTTTATTACATTCCCCCAATAGGCTTCAAATAGGGGAATGTAATAAAAGTCGCAAAGAGCAAAACAATTTGCACAGATTAGAATTCAAATTTGCATTTTGCAATGTAATACCCTTCTTTATACTTTTGTTACATTGCTAATTTTCATTGTGTATTGCGAATTTTCATTGCACATTGTCCACTTTTATTAAGTGCTGGAAGGTGTTGGAATCTTTTTAGAGCAAAAGTAGCAACTTTTTCAGTAAGACGTTTTATTACATTCACTGTGCACTGGCGCAAACTATAGAATTCACAAACCTTCTTCCACTGTCAGAAGTGGTCACTAAACAGTTTCTGGGTTCGCAAAAGCTATATTAAATTCATGCAAAGGAAAATTTGTTAGCAAAGAGGCATAACTTTTCGCACTGCAAACATTATACCAACTTTTTCATTCCCCCATAAGTGTAAAAAAAAATTAAAAAATAATACAAATACATATAACATCATTTATTTTATGTACAAGAACACAGCAGATTTGGAAATTTGTCTCCAATACCAAATATATATATATTTTTATGGAGATTTCTAACTAAAGATCCCTTGTATAGATGGTCAAGTAGTATTCTACCAAATTTCCAAAGCTCTGCTCCACAAAACTGCTTACTTCTGATTTCAAGGCCAAACATTCCACTTACAGTAGATTTACTTTATAAAATGATGCATTATTAGAAAGAACAGATTCTGACAAATCCAAAATGAGTAAATATATCAATGCAAATATAAATATATCTATGCAAATAGATTTTTTTAATAAAAATGTGTGAATTTTTTTAAAAATTACTTCAAAGCCTCCAGTCTACTGCATCATATCTCCCACACATCATTAGTTACCAAGGTAGAACACCCTAAATATGAATGCCAGAAGACCATTGAACAGCCCAATGTGTATTGGTTTACTTAAGTATGTGGCATGTAGTGGCCCCAAAACGAAGACACTCCATACAAGATTTTAGTTCGGTAATTTCTGATACTGCATAATCAACACATTTACATCATTTTATAAGGGACAGAGCTACAAAAAAGTATGTTCATCCCAGAAAAACATATATTTTTGGAAAAGTACACAGTGCCTCAAATAAAAATTGGATATGCATGTCTTTCTATGCAAAAGTACCAAGTTGCAAAGCTTGCAGAAGCAAATATGAATGTACGGAGTCCGCTAAACAGTTTTATTTACAAGATGTATAGGTTTACCTAAGCATGTGGCATATAGGGCTCCCAAAATAAAGGCACCCCCATATGGTCTGTCATTTTAGGTATTGCAAAATCAACACATTAACAGTATTTTTTGAGGGCTAAAGATAGAAAAAAGTATGTTCACCTCAGAAAACCATATATTTTCTGAAAGTAGACATTCCCCTGAATTGAAATTGGGTATGAATATCTTTCAACAAGCCGCAAATGTAATGGTTGGCACCCTAAACACAGAACCGATGCCAAGCACCCTGGTCACGGCTCGTACTTCTCCCTATAATAGCCGCCTTTCACCTCGGGAGGAGCCCTCGGCTAATCGGATGCCGCCAGGTCTTAAAATGAAAGGTGCAAGGCAAGGGGTTCTGAGCAGACAAAGGGGTACAACTGTAAGCAAAGTCTTGAACAGAAGGTTATGGTACAAAACCTTTGACAGAATAGTAGTCGGATCAGGCTGGGTTGAGGCAGGCAGAGAACAAAAGTAGTCAGGCAGGCAAGGGATCAAAACCAGGAAGTCAATCAGAGGGTTAAACAGAATTGGAGTTGATAAACAGGCAAAGGGTCAGGATACAGGATGTCAGAATCATCAAAAAGCCAGGCAGGGGTCACAACAGGAATCAGAATCAGAAAAAAACAAGTAGCACAAAGCACAGAAGCACCAGGATCAAAGTCCTATCATGGGCACCAAACAGAGCTAAAAAGCACTATTTATATTTTGAATTTCGCTCCATCGCGTGCCGACGTAGAAACGCCGGCATGGATGCGCATATAAAAATAGCAGAGACAGATATCAATAGCAGAGAAATACAGGAGAGGAGGAGCGGCGGGCATCCACGCTGATGGCACGGTGGGTGTCCCTGCCACACCATTAGAGTTTTTATTACAGCAAACCTAAATTTGCCAATTTTGGTGACATTTACAAAAATCACCTCAAAACTTCATCCTGGCAGCATCTTATTGCATACATAACATTAAGTACCATGATAAAACACACTAAATGTGAAAGCCAGGAGTCCACTGCACAGTTTGATACCCAATGTACCTAGGTTTATATCTGTATATAATTATATAGCTGTAAAGACCCCGTAATCTACCTTGTGCATACTTATTTGATGGCTTACATTTACAATAATTTTTAAACACTGCCAGTTTTCATGTGAGATAAAAGCTATACAAATTATGGTGATCCATGAAAACCATATATTTTTGGAAAGAACACATTATTTTGATGAATACAAAATGAGTAATTATGTCTTTTGTCACCAAACTACCCAACTGCAAAGCTATGTTAAAAGCAGAGATTTTTATGACATTTCTGAAAAACAGATAGAAATATTGCAATTTGCCACATTTATCTCACCCAATTTCTTACATTCAATGGTAAAATACCCTTATATGAAGGGTTTACTGCACAGTTTGATGCCCAATATGCACAGATATACCACAGATGTCATATGCAGACTCTAAATGAAAAAAGTGCTGCCAATTTGCCTTTTAGGAACAAAGCTCTGACTGCTTATTATGTGCCGCAAGAACCCTTAATGGTACAAAAAAAACCCCAAAACCATACATCTGTGTAAGTACAAATTCTGACAAATCCAAAATGGGTAATTATGACTTTCTACTCCAAGCTACTGTACTGCAAAGCTACGCTACACATATTTCTGAACATAGCCTAAACATTTTGCAAGTGGCTGCACGTATCACACCCAATTTCATACATATAATTGGAAAACACCACAAATATTGTCACCAAGGGTCTACTAAACAGTTTGATGCCCAATATGCACATGCTGTTGAATCTAACAAGATTAAAAATGACTTTCTACACCAAACTGCAAAACCTTCCTAGACAAAGTGGTTTTTGACATTTCTGAAAATTTGCCAAACTTATATCACACAATGTTTTAAATACAAAGTAAAATCAACCTAACTACGAACACCAGTGGTCTACTGAACAGTTTGATGCCCAATATGCATGCATACATTTACCAGAGTATGTTGTATGTGTGGACCCTGAATGAAAATAGTGCATATGAAATTTTCCACCTTCCAATTCAGCTTTTGTAAACTGAGCTACCGTAAGACCCCCTAACTGTTCAAAGAACTATTAGAATATCATTTTAGGTATTATTTTAAATAATGACTAAGTGGCAACCCTAGTCACAATACAGTAATGATTGCTATTTTTCTCTATTCATAAACAAACCATGGGTGAATTGGAGTCTCTGATATGTGAATGCAGTGCTCTCCTGAGTAAATATTTACAAGTTATATAATGTCGTATTTGTATTTTAGAGAAGTTTCCAATAATGGAACAAGTGTTCCATAAGCTACACAGTTTGTATGCTTATAAGCATGTTTATAAGTCAATTTAATATGCAGGAGGCTTTTGCAATTACAGGTTTGTCTGCTTAGTGTGTGTCTGGTCTCTAATTTGTTCTCTTATTTGCCGGAAAGGGAATAGAAACTTCAGCTTCTGTCCAAAACGACTACACGTCTCCCCATCAAGTCCCCTTTCCCAATATAATAATGTGTCTACATATTTTACCAAACTTGGTGTATCAAGTTAGTCTCTCATCACCAGTACAGCAAATTTAAAGTGGTAGGAGCTTGCTAAAGTGCAGTTAGCTGTACTGGGCTGGAGGTGAAGCTGCAGTTTGATAAAAGACTGAAATAAATGAAGTCTTAACTTGCTATGTTGCAAGCTAGATCATACAATCCTCATAGAATAACAAAGAATCCATCACTGTGACCTTAGACTTGTGCTTTTATTGTTGGAAAAATAGATTATATGTTGATGGCTAGCACAATGCTCTGTTGTAGTAACACAGCTTTCTGGCCAAAGATATTAAGAGCCATGTTGTACTTTCCAAATGCTCAGCTCATAAGGGCTATATAACATTTCCCTGTGATGGATGGGCCAGTAATTTATCCTGAGATACTGGGAGCCAGATAGCATCAATTCAACAGTGTGTTGCATCAATTAGTTTCCCCTCTTCTCATTCAGTTGGTCTTCCATTAGATATAGGGCTGAGCAATCCAGTTTTGCACTTTTATCATGATATAAATTATCCAAATTTGGTATAACAGCCTTATATACAACTATTTTGTGAGTAGTGTTTTATAGCAAGTGTTTTATAGCACTTGTAGCATATATATATATATATATATATATATATATATATATATATATATATATACACTGTATACACATATATACACATGCACACACATACATACATACAGGTATGGTATCCTTTGTCTAGAGAGCTCTGAATTAAGGAAAGTTCGTCTTCCATAGTCTCCATTTTATCCAAATAATCCTAATTTAAAAAAAATGATTCCCTTTTTCTCTGTAATAATAAAACTCTACATTGTACTTGATCCCAACTGAGGTATAATGAAGCAAAAGGAGCCTATTAGGTTTAATTAATGTTTCAATAATCTTCAACTATTAAAATCCAAATTATGTAAAGATTCACTATTCGCAAAAAAAAGCAGGTCCCCAACATTCTTGATTACAGGTCCGATACCTGTAGAACTATATTAGTGTTTATGAAGTCCATGCTCATGTCAACAATGAGTTAGTACTACTTACTCAGGGACAGAAAATTGATCTGAAATATATTTATATTGCGTGAAATATTTGAGCCTTTTAATACACCCTGAAGCTGTGGGTAAAGGTACTTGTTTATGCAATGGTCATACTGTATTCATATATTCTGTAAATATCATACACAATTATTGTATGTTAGCTTGCCTATAAATCATTTGAAAACAAAAGCAGAACAATTTTCTTTGATGTGCAAGTGCAGGAGGCTGCACAATGAAAATAATCTAATGAAGAATTAATGCTATAAACCGGTGATGATTTATATGCTCAGTAATTTTGCCAGGAAACATAATACTTTGTAAAGGGCTATTCAAACAAACCGACTAATCAGCACTCTAATAGGTGTTATTGCTGATTGGAAATCAATCTCAAGGCTAATAAACCTGGAGCTGAACTTTTACAAGAGCTTAAAGGGATACTGTCAAGGGAAATTAGTTTTTTTCCAAAACACATCAGTTAATAGTGCTGCTAAAGCAGAATTCTGAACTGAAATCCATTTCTCAAATATATTAAATATATTTAATTTTGAAATCTGACATGGGGCTAGACATATTGTCAGTTTCCCAGCTGCCCCCAGTCATGTGACTTGTGCTCTAATAAACTTCAGTCACTCTTTACTGCTGTACTGCAAGTTGGATTAATATCACCCTCCCTCCCCCCCAGCAGTCTAACAACAGAACAATAAAGGTAATCAGATAGCAGCAACCCTAAAACAAGATAGCAGCTGCCTGGTAGAGCTAAGAACCACACTCAGTGGTAAAATCCAGGTCCCACTGCTACACATTCAGTTACATTGAGTAGGAGAAAGAACAGCCTGTCAGAAAGGAGTTCCATCCTAAAGTGCTTTCTCTTTCTGAACATGACCAGATAAAATATCTTGAGATGGATGCCTACAAACCAATATTACAACTAAAATAAAATATACTTGGGTTACAAATGACATTTTATATGGTAAAGGGAATTATTTGCAGTGTAATTTAGAAATAAAAAATACAAATTATGACAGTATCCCTTTAAGACAAGCTGTTGTGAACTTCAGTTACTGTGCGAATATTGGGTATAGATTTTGGAGGCAGGTGCTTGCCCCGATCTGTTGGAGACATTTATTTATGCTCTTTCCCATGTAGTTGAATGACAGTTGAAATATTTGTTTCTTTAATAACTTTTCACCTTGCAGCATATTTGTCCTATACAACCCTATATAGTAACAGTATACCATTCATAAATGCTTAATTAAAAATAATTTCTGGGATTTTCCATGGGTTGTTCATCACTGTATGTAGCATTTCTACAAGCTGCAGCCATCAGACTCAAAAGCAGTCAACCTGGTTTTATATTGCAGCTAATACTATCAGCTTTGTCATGGTTATCAACTTCTCTGCTACCTTATCTGGCCTTTTGTGATCAAGCAAGCCTTTTATATACATTTATTACTTGTTCCCTATAGGTGGCATACAGAGAATACTGCTCAGCCCCTATTTCATAAAGATAGATACTGTATGAGTGGCCATAATATTGAATGACCACTTTTCTATATGTTGTTCTGGCCAACCACATGAGCAATAGTCTTTTTCACTTTCTTTCAGCTTGCCAACAGATAGATACTCCTTGAGCTACCAGGATTACCTGTTGAAAACCCCCATCTTCCATGCCCAAATGCGAAATGGGGTTGAGATCAGTCAAAAAGTCAAACCAAATGTAGGTATATATGGTCAGTTTCAGACACTGCCCAAAGTCCTGCATGAAGTTATAATATTGTTTTTATAGCTTGCCTCATGAGGAAACTTTGGGCAACTTCAGAGATTGAAGCACTCCGAGTGCCATCCCGCTGGCGATTTAGATTCCAGCCAGCGGGAAGGCTTTTCAGGGAGATTAATCACCCAAAGAAGAGCCAAAATCTTCTCGAATCTTCAAGTGTGTTTCTGCCCTTAAAGAATACAAGTGGCTCACCTTTGGTCACAGCTTAATATCCCTCAACTACTCAAGCTTCTTTTAAAGATGTGTTGTACTGTTGGTATTGGGTGCACGCCAAAGAGATTATTGGGGAAGCTGATTCAAGAATTTAATTTATTTTAACATACAATTTGCTAGAAACTACTCATCATGAGACAACATGGAGAACAGATTGCAAGCAACACGAGTGCCCTGTTATACAATTCGGACAATGATCTCATTTATATAATTTCTTCAGAATTTTTCCCAAATCCCTAAATTTGGGTGCACGCCAAAGAGATTATTGGGGAAGCTGATTCAAGAATTTAATTTATTTTAACATACAATTTGCTAGAAACTACTCATCATGAGACAACATGGAGAACAGATTGCAAGCAACACGAGTGCCCTGTTATATAAATAAGATCATTGTCTGAATTGAATAATTTCTTCTGAATTTTTCCCAAATCCCAAAATTTTTTCCCAAAAAGCCCATTTTTTGATATTTGCCCAAATTCCAGCGCAGACCACAGAAAATTCCAAATAGGATAGCGACCTTTCCCATTGGCTTATTTGCAACATTGGTAGGTCTGAAATGCATTTAGTTTACTATAGTAAGTAAAAAACCTTGCGTTTCTGGCATTAGGGTTACCACATTGGTCTAAAACTGAGCGAACATACTGATATGGGTAATTGTAATCTTTGTTACTTAAAGTGGCTATACATGGGCAGATTTTGTTGGTGCTCTGCAAACGATCTTATCTGAACGTTGTTTGAAATTATGTGATTATATCTTTATAGTGTTGGCATAAAGATCTCACAAGATCTGTCACTTTGTTTACTTTTACAAAAGGCATGCCAAGTGAATAGTCGTTTAATGATGACAATATGATTGTCCCATCCACTGACCTATTTCACTGCTTCACAACAAAAATATTTAACCTCTCTGATTGACTGTTGGGATGATTCATCAGAGCAATAAAATCCTTTTAACCAATCAATGTAGCAATAAGTGGACAATTTTAGGTTGTTTCAAACTAAGAAATCTGCCAGTGTAAGTCCACCTTAAGAATAATTTATAGCCTATACAATTGGAGGTAAATTTTTTGGTGATGAGATTTACCTGGAAAAATAATCAGTATTCTAAATGCCTTGTGGCATTAACATAACATAGCCTTTATTATAATGTAGATAATGTGCTTCCCATCTGTGCAAGTTATACACTAAATGGCAGTGTGTTGGAGTTTCCTTAAGTGAGAAGGATCTAGGGGTTTTTATAGATACGTTGTCTAATTTTGGGCAGTGTCATTCTGTAGCTTCTAAAGCAAATAAAGTTCTATCTTGCATAAAAAAAGGGTATAAACTCAAAGGATGAAAACATAATTATACCTCTTTATAGATCCCTAGTAAGACCTCATCTGGAGTATGCAGTGCAGTTTTGGACACCAGTCCTTAGGAGGGATGTAAATGAGCTGGAGAGAGTGCAGAGATGTGCAACTAAACTGGTTAGAGGGATGGATGACGTAAATTATGAGGGTAGACTGTCCAATTTGGGGTTGTTTTCTCTGGAAAAAAGGTGCTTGTGAGGAGACATGATTACTCTTTAAAAAATACATTTGAAGATATTATAGATGAATATCAGGGGACCTTTTTACCCATAAAGAGGATCACCGCACCAGAGGCCACCCCTTCAGACTAGAAGAAAAGAACTTTCATTTGAAGCAGTGTAGGTGGTTCTTCACAGTGAGGACAGTGAGGTTGTGGAATGCACTTCCGGGTGATGTTGTGATGGCTGATTCTGTTGATGCTTTTAAAAGGGGCTTGGATGATTTTTTGGACAGACATAATATCAAAGGCTATTTTGATACTAAACTCTACAGTTAGTATAGCTATGGGCATATATGCTTTGTGTGAAAGAGTGGAGGTGTGTGTGTATGGATGCTAGGTTTTGATGTGGAGGGGTTGAACTTGATGGACTTTGTCTTTTTTCAACCCAATTTAACTATGTAACTATGTAAATATACTATTCACCAGTTTTCATTTTTGGATATAAAGCCATACTTGGCAATTTGGTCACATGCACAAGCTCTTAGGAAGAAGAAGGTATTGTATTAACCATCTGACAAAATGGGTAGACAACAGTCTGTGGCTTGGCTGCACTTTGTCAAACTTAATTTTTGTGTTCTAGTTACTACAGAAAAAGTTTATAGTTTTGTTAGTGTTTCTTTAAATGAAATCAATGTTGATATGTATTTAACTTCCTAAAAACTGTTCTTCTACAATCACATTTTTTCACATACTGTATCATCAACAATTCACTCTTTGTATTTATTTACCCACTAAATAAATAGGTAGCTAAATCATGATTTTTATAACATAAAGTTATCTGTATTGGCTTTGCTCTAAAAAATGTGAGTTACTATGCATTTTTAGTTTTTAAAATTGCAAATCAAAGATTTATTGCAAGAACTTTTGAAAGCCCATTTTACCATTGTTATATGTGAGATATAAAATAGATGTAAAATTACTGCTATTTTATCAAACTGACATCTAAGATATAAGAAAGCTATTTTATGGCACATTGACATTTTTTTGCTTACTACAGAAATCTAAAATTGCTTTTTAACCTTTTTTTTATCCATAATAAATTTACTTTGTTACTTTTTATTTTTAAACACACCCTGTTTCTTCCATGTGGTCCTGTTTTTACTGGGGTTTAACTTAACTGTGGTTTGTTTGGGTTTTCTGAGACACTATATGGCCAAAAGGATCTGATTAACTTTCTGTCTAACATACCATAGCAAGAGTAATGGTATTAATATGCAGCTGGTGTTTGATACTTTCTAATTTCTAGGAAGGCTAATCTCTAGATATTGGAAATCATTTGGTAGGATTTGCTTCCATTTAAGAAGAAGAATGTAACTGAGGTAGGGCAATGATGCTGGTTGATCATACTTAGCCTGTGTGCCAGTTCATTCCTTTGGGGTTCAGTTGGTTGGTGCAGGTCAGTCAAGAATTTTTCATTCCCATATCAGCAAACCAATTATGTAGACCTCTCTTAGCATACGGAGGCATTTTCATTGTCATTACCCAAACTTTTGCCACAAAGTAGGAAGCATTAAATTGCTTTCACACATTTCTTGTTCATTAATGTCAGCATTATGCCTTCAGAGTACCATCCTGTTTAACTTTTTTTCTCTGCCAGTGTGAAAAACGCCAGGGGTAGAAGGCCTTCATACACTCCGTATGTGGGGACTGGAATCTCAATCTACCTGTGCAATGAAATTGTACAGCATTTTCTGGCTTAAATCCATTTAGGTGAATTACAGTCCAGTCAGTACAAACAAATGTGATGGGTGGGGGGGTCCTGATTTTATCTGCTGGCATTTTTGTGTGATAGTACTGGCTTCATTTTGCCCTTACCTGTAGCAGACAATTCAGTCCAGTATGCTCCATGTGAACTTATGATCTGTCTGACTATGGCTTGCCCAGCTCCATCCATATGCTAACATTCAGGTTATACACATATTCAAATATTTTGGGTCAAATGCTTCAAGTTCAAATGTCCTCTGTATGATATCTGTTAACACACAATAAGGCTACTCAAATTTTGCAAAAGTGCATATATTAACATATTCTGATGGATATACACATTAAATGCCCTATAATCAGGTTTTTGGAGGGGGTTAGATTTGACTTATTGTCTTATCGAATTGGGCTTTTTTTGTAGACAATTGATAAAGATTGTTAAAAAAACCAGAGTTGCAATCACACCCAGACTTTAAGGGTAGTGACACACGGGCAGTATGCAACTTGCGCTGTTTTGTTTTCCAAAGACACCCGAAGTTGCCTCACGATGAAACTTTGTATGATTTTTTCCCAGACGAAGGAGCGATTAGTAGCCAGGTGATTAAATCTCTCCGAATCTGCCCATGTGTCACTACCCTAAAGGAAAGCATTAAATAATATATTTGGTCAAATTCAATTTTTATTGTTAATGGGGTGTCAAGATGGTTTTGCCACCTCACCATTCATTGCCTGCTCAGTACTAGCACAAAGAATGAATTAAAATAAAAAAGTGTATTTTTATATTTTATTGCCAGTTTTACTTCTCTGTTTAGTTCAAGGTGACTGAGAGGTCAAATATTGTGGCCTTAACCTAAAAACCATTAGTTAAAAGCCATTAGTTTTAATCAAACCTATAAAAAATTAAATAATGCTAGATGTTACTTTTGAAAAGACCATATTCAGTGTTTCTGAAGGTTGTTCTCTCTCCACCCTTGTAATTATAAGAGCAAACATTTTTCAGTAACATTTATGTTGAGGCATTACAGTTAAATTGTATAAAAAATATATTGTTTTGACCTCTTAAATAAAGATTAATTTAGACTTTGTATGTGCTGTTTTGGCGTTAACGTCATTATATATTTGCATAATTAAGTCATTTTATGGTACTATGGTAACTTATAATGCCAAACAGACATAAAATTAATCAATGTGTAAAAAGAATAGAATGCATCTATGTGTGTCATTTGAACCAAACATAATGGGCCCACGCTCTTATTATAATGATCATAGAACTTCTTATGATCAAAAAAATTTTTCATAGTATATATTTACTGCCATGAGTATTGTATTACTACTAATGTATGTATATTTACTGGAGATAAGTCTTGACATGCAATTGATTTGTCCCCAATGTACAACTTTGCTGTTATTGAGACATATTTAGCTAAACTTGTGAAATGTTGATCAGAATGGGATTTATATAGAGTGCTTATCAGGTCTGGGAAGAAACACTTAATACATGACACACTGGAAAAAGCACTTTTATTCCAATACTGAAGAAAAGAAACCTAAAAAAAATGTGGCAAATATTATAAATTCCTTACTTATATCACATGCAGAGAGGTTAACTTTATCATTCATTGCTGAGAAGGCTCTATATTGGAAGAAATTGGCAGACATACAAGGTGCATTCAGAAGAGCTTCTTTTCTGCTGATGCAAGAAGGATGTCAACATGTCCTTGTCTACACATGTACTTGTTGAACGTATACCGAGAAAAGCAAGGTTGGATGATGAAAACACTTGTTGAATAAAAGGAGAAAAAATAAAAACCTTTGAAACAAATGTAAGACAAAAAAGTGAATGAGCTAATCTGACCCGTATTGCTTCACTAAAAATTCCCGAAACTGCAAAAATTTGCAAAAATGCATTAAAGTCTATGGGTGTCAATTTTTTTCAATTCACTTGATGCTGCACCACAGTTTTTTGGTAGCACTACAATTTTTTTCACCCATTGAAGTCTACAGAAGTTATTTTTGAGGTGAAATGAATCAATGCAGTTGATGCTAAAAAATGTTTTCTTTTTTCTTTTCTTGCACAGTTCTAATTCGGCTCGTTGTTGCATTTTTTTGTCTGCACTGACATGATTTTTTTTAAATTATTTAAATGGTGTTTGTTCCTATTGTAAAGTCAGTGTATTAACTTTGAGTATTTCATTGCATCAGTGGTAATTTTATTTTTAGGCATGTTTTCTATCTTTATGTAACTAATTTGGTGTCTATTTTAAGTAATGACTTATTAGACTATTAATTAACTTTAGAGTTCAGTATTTTTGGCCTGGCATTTTGACAAGGTAGGGAGTTGCTATCAGTAGTAGTTCATAGTGACTGCTGCAGCTGACTCTCTCTCTCCTTTAATGATATATGATGGTCATGCCCCCTACCTTGACACACACAACAGTATTTCTCCTCCAGTACAGACTCCTTGATCTAATGCAGACTGCAGAAATCTTTTTCTTAAGACCTATTCTCTGATCTTTTGTAAATTATTTTTTAGAATTTATGGTAAGTATGGAGTATGTGTAATATGTAGAATATGTTTTTGTCTGTGACTATCTTGTATAACGTTTGTGAGCATTTTAAAAACATACTGTAGTAGCGAAACTTTGTTTATATGGCATTACAATGGTTTTTTGGATTGGAATATTTTATGGTTTTAAAAGTATATCTTTGTTATTATAATATATTTTAGTGTTGCCACATGCTGCTATTTATTTATCTAGATCTATTTTTTCTTCTTGGGGGATTTGTTTGGGTTAATTGGTAGCTAATTATATACATCTTGGTGATTAAATGTATTTATGTGAAAGATGTAGCCAGGGCCGGGCCAAGGTAGTTTGGCACCCAAGGCAAGGGGTACAATCAGCACCTCCCACCCACGTTCTGTATGATCATTTCCCACCTATTCACTTTTTCTTAAATAAAGAAACCTTATAACACATTAATGAATCAAACTGTATGTGTGCCAGCCAGACCCTAATCTGTACATGTGTCAGCAGCATCCAAAATATTGCTCCCAATCTGTACCTGTGCCAGCAGCACTCAAAATATTGCCCCAAATCTGAACTTGTGCCAACAGCATTGCCCCCTAAGTCTGTACCTTTGCCATCAGCCATTGCCTCCCAAGTCTGTACCTTTGCCAGCAGCCATTGCCTCCCAAGTCTGTACCTGTGCCACCAGCCATTGACTCCCAAGTCTGTACCTGTGCCACCAGCCATTGCCCCCTAAGTCTGTAACTGTCCTACCAGCATTGCCCCCTAAGTCTGTAACTGTGCCACAAGTCTGTACCAGCCATTATACCAATGCAGTGATAATTGTTGTGAACTAGGGCCCTAGATACTATGGAGGCCTTGGGTGAGTGGTACAAAACTTAGTTATTCAGAACCTGCCATACGTAAGGCCATTCAACTGTATCAAACAATTGTATCAAACAATTATGGTATTTTTACTAACTAAGTTTATCTAGAGATGTCTTTTATTTAGGGCCGTATCTTTGCCTGGTATGAAGCCTGTTTTGTCATCTAAAAATTATTATATGTAGAACTTTGTGCAACCTAAAGGAAACAATTTAGTCAGAATTTTGGATAACAAAATACGTGGATAACAGTGAGATGGGACACTAAGCGCCCAAAAGCTTAAGGTCTTTCCTAGGTTAGCATAATAGAAGCTTTGTATTAGGAGGATATGAGTGAGCCTTCCCTAATTTCTTGTATCATTTGTAGAAGGTGAGGACCGATTGCATCTTTAAATCTTTTATATAACAATATGGGACCAGAGTTTCCCATGTGGGAATTGTGTCTATCATATTATAGATTTCAGTAAGGGTTAACTCTGCCTACAGGGAGATATTATGTTCTGATAATGGTGGAAGGTTATGAGATGCTAAGAATTCTTGAAATTCTGGCTCAGTAGCAGTATGCATAGAAGAGTAAATATCTGTCAAGCATTCAGTCAGGAGTGAGGCAGTAATTTTGGAATGAGTGTGAGGAACCGCTTGACTGTCCATACGCTCAGTTATAACTGGAGGAGAACTATCAGCTTTGGACATACAGGGGCTCATTTATAAACTTCACACAGAGTAGAATGATTCTCACAGTGAATATATTTGAAATGTACATGGTTATATTTAAAAAGCTGGATAAGAGTGGTGTATTTAATGTACAATGTGTATTTAATGCAAACATTTGAATGTCCATAAAAGCTTTTTAAATATGGCAAAAATTGCAAATTGTGTGTATGCACACACTTACACCACGACTTTGGTGGTGGAGAAAATATTCACAAAACAGATTTGCAAATTTAAATTTCTGTCAATGCTATTTTTATTTGCAATGTGAATTCGCAAAAGATGGAAAGATGGACAATGCAATATTTTAGTGTTCAGGAAAAAACTGACCTTATCACCCTCACAGTTGTGTTTGGAATAATAACAGTCTGATATCTGTAACCTGATCAATCATTATTTTTGGTACAAATTATATTTTAAATTTACAAGAATTTGCAGTAGAGTAATAGAAAACCAACAGACCCAGCAGTCATGAATTTCATGTTGCTGATTCTGTGTAATTTAATCATTAATTCAGGCTTGTTCAAATTAATAATATGCACACATATACATAGAAATACAACACAAGATAGAAATTTCTTTCAGGTCTGGTAGGACAGATTATGGCATGGATTCAAACTACAGTGCTGGGGGTTGGGAATGCTTATGTAATAAAGTTATTTTGTCAGCAGGAACACCAGTGATATATCCTGAGCTATAAATAGTAATGCAACACTGAAATCCTATAGCTGCAGGATAATTTTTCCACAACTTTCCTCGCTTTGGGCCTGGATAGACTAGTCATCCTGAGTTTGTATAAAATCTACTTGCTGTATGGTTAGCAACTAATTAACTGCATAGGAGTTGTGGTACTAAATGAATTGATCACATGTTTGTTTTTTTTGTTTTTTAAGCATTTTATGCTGACCCTTTAGTTTGGATAATTGTAATATAGTATATAATGATGGGCGAAACGGGCGCGTTTCGCTTCGCCGAAAAATTTGCGAATTTCCAGAGAAATTCGCGAATTTTTCGCCGATTCGCGAAACGAGTCGCCCGTCGTTTTTGACGCGTCGTGTCGCTTTCGGCGCGTCGCGTCAAAAAACGACGCGCGACTCGTTTTTGCGCAGCGAATTTTTGTTGGCGAATTTTTTTGCCCGTTTCGCGAACTTATTCACCAGCGGCGAATCGCGGGAATTCTCCGTGAATTCGCCCCTGGCGAATAAATTCGCCCATCACTAATAGTATACATGTTTATACTGAGCGACTAGAACTTTCCTTTACTGTGGGGGAACGTATAACAGATTATTTGTGCATGAGTTTGCCTAAACCGGATTAGCTATTTTCTTGTGTATAAATGTCCTTTGCTAAAGGGACTATCTGATCAGCTTATAAAGTATGAAAACAGTACCACACTTATGAGAAATTCAATTATCTTCTAAATGGAATCATTTACCTATCGGCAATGAAGGTTAATAAGGTAAATAGTCAAAGAATGCAAATGAGTCTTAAAACAACTGCAATATTTTGTTGTGATTTCCCTTTAATTAGCTTCAATAAACGCCAGCTTGTTTGGTAACAACAGTTCTAACAATCCCAGTGCAGACATTTGGAAGCATGTTCCATATTACTAAACAGCATTATCAGCTGCTCTGTGCCATGAGACAGGTGATTAACAAAGTCCCCAGTCCCCATGAAAGTGTTTTTATTTCATTATTTTTTAATGGATTTTGATCCTTGGAGTTATATAGCTATATAGCTAATATAGCTAATATAGCTAATGTAGACCAATCATTGCTATGGGCACATAGTTCAAGGCATATTTATCTTAAAAACAATTCTCAAGTATTTTTTTAAAATCTACTAGTTAATTAAGCTTTGAATTTTGTTTTCACTCTTTGCTAAACATGCAGCTGTATGTTGTGCCTTGTTAGGTTTGGTTCAGTGGGGGATTTGTGCATAGCTAGGAGCAGATTTATCCATTTTCGATAAAAAAACAACCATAGGAAAAAGACCTGACAAAAATGGGGCCGCATTTTGTTATTCTAAGCCCTATAAGCCTTATAAGGTAAGAAAAAACCTTATGGTTGTGTTTAGTCATGGGGAACATCCACAAGAACAAAATTCTCATTGTTCCGTTTATTTTCAGTGAAGCAAATTTGCAAAAAATGTAATAAAGTCTCAAACGAGCATTTAACAAAAAGGATGTCCATTCATTAGTGATGGGTGAATCTGACCAGTTTTGCTTAACCAAGAAATTTGCAAAACTATTAGTGAAATTGATGAAAAATTTGCGAAAAGCATTGAACTCTAATTAATTTGATGTGCCACAATTTTGCAAACACAGATGTACTTGAGTATATTTTGTTTCAATTTATTAAGGGAAAAAAACAAACATTTAATGTAAAAGCTGTTGTGTTTCTTTAGAAGTCAATGGGATTGTTTCAAGCACGTTTATTTTTATTTAAGGTTTTTCAAACATTTCAGCTTCATTGAATGGGCCAATGGGATTTCCATTTGTGTGAAACTTTTTCAATACAAAATGTGACTTCAACCACTCCGTCCAAATATTTTCTTAAAAATGCTAGTGCTCATGAATGAAGAAAACTTAAAAACACAAGCTTTTATGCTTTTTTTGTTTGTGTTTGTTTTACGACTTTTAGATTTTTGACACACACAAAGATTCTGGGGAGATTACCCAGCGACAAATCTCCTCTTCTTCAGTCGACTAATCCCCCCGAAATGCCTTCCCGCTATTCTAGAAAGTAAATCGACTGTGTGAAGGCTTTTTGGACGACTAATCTCCCCGGAATCTTAATGTTTGTCACCATCACTTAAAAGTGATAAATCTGCCACTATACTGCTAGTTCCATTTAGTTTAAGTCATGGTACAGCAACATAAGATCTTGCATTGCTGGGGTCTGAGTTTGGTTCCAGCCAGGAAACTACTGTATCTACAAGGATTGTTTTGTGGTTTCCCTATGTCTGTGTAGGAATGTGATAGGGATCTTAGACTGTAGTCTTCACTGGGACAGGGACTGATGTGAATGATGTATAATCTCTATAATGTGGTGTTTGAAATTGATTCCTATCATTCTAGTTTTAAACCAGCAAATTAAACTGACCTTACTGTGTGTAACTGTGATAGATACCATTGATTGTAAGTAGTGATGGGCGAATCTCCCCAGTTTCGCTTCGCCGGAAAATTCGCGAATTTCCAGAGAAACTCGCGAAACGAGTTGCGGCACGCTTTTGACGCGTGTCGCGTCAACTTTGACGTGTAGCGTCATTTTCGACGTGCGTTTTCGGCGCGTCACAACGTTTTCGTTGCGTAGCGTCAAAAACAACGCGCAACTATTTTTTTCGGCGAATTTTCGACAGGCGAAATTTCGCTGGCGTTTCGTGAATTTATTCGCCAGCGCCGAATCGCGGGAATTCGCCCCTGGTGAATAAATTCGCCCATCACTAATTGTAAGCTCCATTGGAACAGGGACTGAAGTGCATTATGTATAATCTCTCGTTGCGTAGCGTCAAAAACAACGCGCAACTATTTTGTCCCATGATTTATCCCATGGTTGTTACTGTATCTGTAAGCATGCAGACTTCTTATTTGCACTTTTTAAACATTTTTTTTGATAGTAAAGTAATAACACAATTGGATTCCTGACATTAAAGTATTCATAGGCTGTACAGTGTTTTTAGCTGGAACTTCCACATACACACCATGCTTCCTCCTGTGCATGTGTAGGACTTCCTTTGTTGCATAGGCTGTAACCAGAGCTCAGCTCATGATAACAGGTGCATCCCTCGTTTGCAACCTGTTTCAATGTGCCATTTTAAAGCACTAGTTTTTAATAATAATTCATTTCTCAGATACAGTAGTATTGTTTACATAAATATAATTATGATTGCATTTACCTACTGTATATGCAGCAGCATGGTACTAACATTCTGCAAATATCACAGGGGCATTTGATTTTAAACTTCCTTGTGCCTTTAATAATAATAATAATAATAATAATAATAATAACCATCATCATAATAATACTACTAGCTGTAGTTACCATGGGAGTTTTAATGATTTTGCAAATAAGAAATAAATGCCATCAGATCTATTACATTGATTAGGAATTGATGAGCTTTCCCAGTACTTCCACACTTCATTGCATCAGGAGCAAACTAATTTGCAGTTACCATCTAATAATTTATAGCAGGTGAAAACAACCGCAGTCATGCTGAGACGCTACAGAACTTCTGTAGCATCTCAGCATGGCTGCGGTTGTTTTCACCTGCTATAAATTATTAGATAGTAGTGGTTTTTAACATCCTTTGTATATGTCAAGATATGTTTTCTAATCCCATATCAAACCTGTTCTAATACCATTCTGAATGTAAAGGACATTACAATGAGCATCTGGCAATGAAACTTCACATGCAGTAAAACTTGTTAGACAAGAGCCATTAGTTAGCATCAGACTATACAAAGCCACTGCAGAGAAACGGAATGCAGCATCTTATAATTGCATTGTATTTCCCCATTTATATTCTGTGTTTTTCATATTGAGAAATGATGGATTTTTCTGCTGATCCATGCACTGTCTTAATATTTTGTAATGCTAAGTCATTTTCTGATTTTGCCACATTGGTCTGCAAAACACTAAAGTAATTGCCTAATTGATTGATTTTCCACAAAAGCAAAGTACAGAATACATAATATATAGCCACAAAATTGGAATTGAATTTTGACTTATTTATGTGAAAAGGCGGTTATCTGTAAACACTAGAAAAATTTACTCTGGCGTGTTTCTTTATACATACTTTAATAATTAATAGCAAGCAGACTGGATCAGAAGTGTAGTAAGAAGATGCTGTGCATTACATTATCACCTTTCTGCCAGATTCTGCAGAATCAGCTCCAAAGTAATAATTGCTTTCATGAATACCTTCTCTTACTGATTGGCATGTAGCATTTGCTGGCTGATAATCATAATGTGAACATGTTTTTATTTATAGAGAGAGCATTTTAGTCAACTTAAAATGATCTTAGCAACTTAAAATGATCAATGATGTTGAACTGAATCATTTACGTTTCTCATTTTAAACTCTTATGGTTGGAATTTAAACTATTATCAGTAAAGCAGGAATGATGAAATGAAAAAGGAAAGTTGAATAGCAGAAGTAATACAGAATTAAAGCCTCTATCAGTCTGCTTTTAGTTGCTTGGGATCATTGTCGCAGACAACAAGATAACATTAGCTGCATGCAGGAATAACCCAGAATGCAATAATAAATCCAAATCCATATAGAATAAATGAAGACCAGCTGAAAAGTCAGTGTGTATGTTAAAATATAACATACTAAAAGATAGTGCATGATAGTAAATGAAACCCCCCTTTAAAGAGGTAGTTTTTGAATTAATGGTGTTCTTCTTCTTCTGATGCTTTCAACTCTCAAATAGGGGTCACTGACCCCACCTAAAAAACAAATGTTCTGTAAAACTACAAATTATTGTTACTGTTTATTACTCATCTTTCTATTCAGGCCATTGCCTATTCATATTCCAGTCTCTCATTCAAATCAAGGCATGATTGTCAGGGTATTCCAGATTGCAGAAATTGCAAACTGCTGAGCTGCCTGATAAAAAGCTAAATAACTCATACACCCCAAATAATAATAAATGAAAACCAGTTGCAAGTTGTATCAGCATATAATTTTCTACACCATACTTAAAGTTAATTTAAAGATGAACAAACCCTTTAAAAAGGACAAAACCTACAACAAAATGGGACAACTGCAAAAAACAAAAATTTATAATCACTCCACCTTCTGGAAAACTATAGGAATCATAGAAACATTTTCATTGAGTAGAATATCTACACAAAGTTATGTCACATTAGAGGCTTTCTGACTGCATCATGGATGTAAGTTTATATCACTTATATTACATTTCATTATGCTCCAATCATTCTTTCATCCTTCTCTGCTTTTTATCACTTTATCATACTGTATCTTTAGTTCAGATCTTCATCTCCTCAGCCTTTCACGTCTTTTTCCTTTCCTTTTTATGTTCTGCTTTATCCCCTTAATCAATGCCTTTGATTCTCCTTTCCACCTCCATCTTTCAGTGTGGAACCACATTGTTACATAGTTAAATTGGGTTGAAAAAAGACAAAGTCCATCAAGTTCAAACCCTCCAAATTAAAACCCAGCATACACACACCCCGCCACTCTTTCACACAAACCATAAATGCCCATAGCTATACTAACTGTAGAGTTCAGTATCAAAATAGCCTTTTATATTATGTCTGTCCAAAAAATCATCCAAGCCCCTCTAAAAAGCATCAACAGAATCAGCCATCACAACATCACCCAGCAGAGCATTCCACAACCTCACTGTCCTCACTGTGAAGAACCACCTACGCTGCTTCAAATGAAAGTCCTTTTCTTCTAGTCTGAAGGGTAGGCCTCTGGTGTGGTGATCCTCTTGGGTAAAAAGGTCCCCTGATATTTGTCTATAATGTCCTCTAATGTACTTGTAAAGTGTAATCATATCCCCTCGCAAGTGCCTTTTTTTCCAGAGAAAACAACCTCAACCTGGACAGTCTCCCCTCATAATTTAAGTCTTCCATCCCTCTAACCTGTTTAGTTGCACGTCTCTGCACTCTCTCCAGCTCATTTATATCCATCCTAAGGACTGGAGTCCAAAACTGCACTGCAGTTCAGATGAGGTCTTACTAGGGATCTATAAAGAGGTATAATTATGTTTTCATCCCTTCAGTTTATGCCCTTTTTTATGCAAGACAGAACCTTATATGCTTTAGTAGCTACAGAATGACACTGCCCAGAATTAGACAACTTGTTATCTATAAAAACCCCACTATCCTTCTCACTTAAGGAAACTCCCAACACACTGCCATTTAGTGTATAACTTGCATTTATATAATTTATGCCAAAGTGCATAACCTTGCATTTATCAACCTTGAACCTCATTTTCCAGTTTGCTGCCCAGGTTCCCAACTTAGACAAATCACTCTGCAGAGTGGCAGCATCCTGCATGGAACCTATAGTTCTGCAAAATTTTATACCTGCAAAAATAGAAACCGTACTTTCAATGCCCACATCCAGGTCATTAATAAAAAACAAGGGGCCCAGTACAGAGCCTACACCACTAACAACTCTGGTCCAATTAGAAAATGTTCCATTTACCACCACTCTTTGTAGTGTATCTTTTAGCCAGTTCTCTATCCAGGTACAAATACGATGTTCCAGGCCAACATTCCAGGCCAACATTCCAGGCCAACATTCCTTAATTTAACCAGTAGCCTTCTGTGTGGCACTGTGTCTAAGTAAATCACACCCACTGCCATCCCAGAATCGAGGTCCCTGCTTTCCTTCTCATAAAAAGAAATTAAGTTAGTCTGGCAAGATCTATTGCGCATAAAACCATGCTGGCACAAACTCATAGTACTGTTATTTGCTATGAAGTCCAGAAAGCTTTCCTACCACCGATGTCAGACAAACTGGCCTATAGTTTGAGGCTGAGAATGGGATCCCTTTTTGAATAGCGGCACCATTTAAAGGAATGGTCAGACAGATAAGATGTAAAACATGAAAACACCACAAATGCCATTTGAGTATATAATGTCTAGGAGGAGTGGGTGGTCAACTGTGTTAAAGGCTGCACAGAGATCTAGAAGGATGAGTATGGAATAGCAACCTTGCCAGTAGACTATCATTGGTTACTATGAGTGCAGTTTCAGTTGAGTGTGTTGGGCAGGAGCCAGATTGCAGGGGGTCGAGAAGGGAGTTGTAAGTGAGATGCTTGATCAGGCATTTGTAAACAAGCCTTTCCAGCAATTTGGAGGCACATGAAAGAAGGGAAACAGGACGATAGTTGACGGGAGAGCCAAGATCAAGGGAAGGTTTTTTGAGGATAGGAGTGATTAGTGCTTGTATGTATAAGGATGGAAAAGTACCAGTAGAGAGTGTATTGGAGATTGGATTAAGAAGGCGATAGGGTATGGGGTCAAGGGAGCAGGTTGTGGGGTTGAGCAGGCTAGAAGTTTGCTAACTTCATCTAGTGATGCAGGGGTGAAGGAGTGCAAAGTGGATGTGAGTGGACTTTAGTCTGAGATTGTTGTCAGACGGTATGCTCAGTTTAATGAGATCGAGCAAGATATTGAGCAGTTACATTAATGGATGGAGGGGTGGATGGGGACATGTCACGGTCAGCACCCTAAACCAGAACAGATGCCAAGTTCCCTGGTCTCAGCTCGGCTTCACCAGTAGTGTGACCGCCTTTGGCTTCGGGAGGAGCCCTCAGCTTACTCGGATGCCACCTGGACTTAACGAGAGGAGCAAGGCGAGGAGTTCTGGCAAGCAAAGGGGCACGACTGTTGATAGTCAGTTAGGCCGAAGGTCACGGTACAGTAGGATATGGCAACAGCGAAGTCAGGCAGGCTGGGTCGAGGCAGGCAGACAGCACGGAACGTCAGGCAGGCAAAGGGTCAAAACCGGGTAATCAATCAGGCAAGGATGAGGCAGAATCGGTAGTCAAATTCAGGCACAGGTCAGGATACAGGATTATCAGAGTAGTCAAAGCCAGGCAGGGTCAAAACAGGTATTCAGGAACAAACAGAAGCTATATAGCACAGGTACAAGGCACCAGGATTAAACCTATCACTGGCAAAGAAAAGTATACCAGAGCCCCTTTAAATATTTTGAATTTGGCACCGTTTCGCCTTTAAACTACAGGAGTGCGCGCCACGCGCACACTATAGAAGCCGGCGAGGATGGAGCGGCGCCGACGAAAGAGGCGGGCGTCCCCGCCAAGGGGGCGGCAGGCGTCCCTGCCAACCCCCTACTAGACCACCAGGGTGAGTCGTTACAGGACATAGGGGTGAGTTAAATGTGGGAAACAGTTGTTTAGAGGACAGAGTGGAGATTAAAGAAGAGACGTACTTTCGTTTAGTTATTGATAGAGCTCGATTGCAGCAGGAAAGCCTGAATTTGAAGCGGATAAAGTCAGAATCAGTTCAGACAATCTACTACATCTTCTAAGGTGCAAAGTTAAACTAGTGTGCCAGTGTTTCCAAACGGATATTAAGATTTGGTCAATTCTTTTTGGCACTGGAATAGCATGTACATTTAAACTACATCAAGCATCAGTATCACCAGAAATTATACATGCTTTTTAAATCAGCCCTAGTTCTTTACATAGTCATACATAGTGCTAGGATACTTTTAAGCCATTTGAAACAAAATGTTATCTGTCTTTATTTGTATTACTACCTACAAATGTAACCATGGATAACAAAGCTATGAGAAGAATAATTTTTTAGGGTTTGATGGGGCTCAATCAATGGTTGTAGAAACTTTGTCCTATTAGCACAGAGCAGGTTTATATGATGACTATTGTTTGGAATGTCACATTGGTGGTTTTGAGACATTTATTTGTACTTGGAATAGCAAGGTTTTGTGTTTTGTGTATTGTTTTGTATTGAAAAAGCCTGTAATCTGAAAGCTTTCTGTAATCTCATGAGTGCAATTTAAAAAGTGAATACGTGAGCAGGTATTATGAAATGTACTGCAAAGCATAGACACAGGGAAGGATGTTTTGTCAAATAACATTTGACATGAAAGAGAAGACAACTCTAAGCACAAGATACCTCAAACTTAAGATATAAGACTTTGGACTGAGCAACCCCATTAACGGAAACTTGTTGTGGTTTATGGCAGCATCTGGTGTATGGGGAAAAAAAAGAGATTATTTGAGAATGTTTCCTTAGTGCTAAGTGTGTTTTCTCTCTCTTCCCACCAGCACCTGTTGCACAGCCCTGAATTTGTTGTTCCTAATTAGACTTTCTGTCAGGATCAGACATTTCTGCAGCAGACCTTGAATGCTCTGTGTGTTCTGTGAGACGTCTGAGAACAAAGGGTTTCACTGTGGTTTGGAAGCAAAGCATTGAATATATCTTGTAACTCTAAATTGTCCCCCTTGTGGTGCTTTATTTTAAAGATCATAATAGAGCTCTTTGCAAATAATGTATAACTCCAAAGTCGTTATCGTCTCCATCTGTTGGTACACTGTTAGGATTTTTGTTTTTTATGGCATATTTTGATTAAATTAAAGGCATCTAGGCCATTTGAAAATTCTTGAATACTTGTAAAAACTCCAGTTAAGAAGGTTTGCACTCGTGTTATATTTGAATGTAATTTGTTTGTGATCTCTGCTGCCCAGCATGGGAAATTTATTTAAAGAAGTCCCTGATATTTTAGTGATCTGGTATATATTTCACCCTCTCTAACCCCTTCTCACCCTTTCTTAAAACAGAAATTAAAAATGGCTGAGATATAGCTTTTGATTTCAGGTTTGAAGACTTAATATAAATTTGTGCTGGTATACTGCAACAACTTTTTAAATAACTAAAGTTTAAAACAAGATGTAAGTTGGGTATGTTACAAATTATCTTTTAGATCTCTTTTCTAACCAAAAGTGAACAGGGAAGTTCTGTACCTCTGAAGATTCTCTCCCCTCCCGCTTAGTTTCCCATCTCCTTTTCTGCTAATTCACAGCACATGATCTGGACTGCAGTCAACTACCTGAGCTTAGGGACTGGCTCAGAATATTCTGATTAGTAATTAATTGATATAATTAGTACATGGCAGCTCTGAAACCAGAGCAATTTGCATCAGAATTAATCAACCCTGTAGCATCAGCTTCTATGACAGACCAGCTTTGTTTTGCTTGATGATTTTTGATGACCGCTTAATTTAAATTTATAACAGCTGCACAGATCTAACTGATTATATGAGAGTCACTCACTCATAACAGCAAATATGGTAACTTCTTGGACTGTCAATGTGAAAGGTCTGCTGACCCTTGGGACTAGTACAGGCATGGGATACATTATCCGGAAAGCTCCTAATTACAGAAAGGCCATATCCCATAGAATCCATTTTATTGAAATAATCAAAAGTTTTAAAGATGCTTTCCATTTTCTCTGTAATAATACAACAATACCTTGTATATGATCCAAACTAGAGTATAATTAATCCATATTGATAGCTGAACCAGCCTATTGGGTTTGTTTATTATTTAAATGATTTTATATAGGTTTTATTATCAAATTACGGAAAGATTCATTATCTGGAAAACCCCAGGTCCCGAGTTTTCTGGATAACAGGTCCCATACCTGTACAGTTTAGTTTATAATATACAGCATTTCAAGCCTCATCAATTCTAAGATTGCAGTTGCAGCTATTTATGTTCTGTAATGCCCCCACTAAGATCAAAGAAGAAAGAAATAGGTTTTCAATAACTTTAGTTGAGTATGCCACACTAGGGAATAAGGGTTTTTTTTCCAGGAAAGTTAGAGGATGCATCTAATGATGATTCCTTTGCCACCACAAGCATCATGGCAGACACAGTTATGGATAAGAATAAACAGATTAGGAATATTCTTTGCCCATGATAATATATGACTGTCTAGACTAGTTAAAGAAAGATATATAAAATCTACCAATAAACAAAATGTTTCCTTTAGATATTAGCTATCTAACTTACCGTATACAGTTCCACTATACCATTCACTAAACCAATATATATATATATATATATATATATATATATATATACTGTACGTTTCATGCTTGTAGAATGTCATGCTTGTGAGTGTGGTTAAACTACTTACTGCAATCTCTGTAAGTGTTGGCTTTCATGCAATATCATGAACCTACCTTGCAGACTTGCTCATATGTGCTGTTTAATATTCTATTTTCAATGATAACTACAGAATTAAGAAATGGGCTAAAGTTTGTGAAGGACACAGACTAGTAGGATCCACTGGGAAATTACAAACTGTTGTTTAGAGAATGAAAGAGCAGTAGTGATAAGAGGAAAATAACATTATTTTGATTAGGTTTCCAGTTCTTTTATGCTGCTGCATGGTATTCTATAATTACCTACATTGGGAATTGTTCATGTACACTTTCAGTGTGGAAAATGGCAAATAGAAACAAGATTTCTGTAGATTAACTAAGCTTTACTGGTGGGCTCAATGGACGTTTCTCTTATCCTTCGTTTTATGGAAGGATTAGGCCCCCATTATACATAGCTTATTATTCCAAGTACTGTAATTCACCAAATGATCATCATACATATTATTCCAGTGAATAAGCAAACAAAATTTTGAGAGCTTTTTTTTTTGTAATGTAATTTCCCTCCAGTAGGTTTGGGGTTTCAACATGTTTCTTGTAGCTTCAAAATATTTTTTTGTAACAGTTTCCCTGGAACTTCACCAAGTTTATCATTTGTATCTGCACATCCAGTTCAACCAATTCAGACTTAATGAATGTGCACCCAGTAAAGGTAATGTAAAATAGATGCAGGAAAATGCCCTCATCTAATAGCTTTTCTCGTTTTTGAGTAGAGCCTCCTTGACATGGAACTTTTCTTTTGAAGCCTCCAAATGGGAACCTGTTGATTTTTTGTGATATAGCTGATTCAGATAACATCAGTTCACACAATATCATGCATTATCATGCAATATCAGGCATTCCTATAAGTGAGTGCTTGCAGGCAACAAGGGATTGAAACTTGTTTATCTTTAGTGCCCTCTTTCAACTCTTTGCAAATCGACCATCAAAGTATATGTAACCATTCTGTTTTTTTTTTATATATATTTTGTCTAATGGAGAGAAATTACCTGTTCCTGTGTTTGTTCCATTTGAATCCATTAAAACTAGAACCTGTAAATGTCACACCGTTTTACGGAGCAGAATGCATTATGCTTGCAATATACTTGATGGAATGCAGGCAGGAACAGGATAAACCGTGCTGAATTGGAACACTCTATGCCTAATGGTTTTAATGGCATTTACTTAACTGGGCATAGCTTAAAATTCCAAATGAATATAAGACAATTTTCTTGATGTAAACCCATATTATCCTGTTATCCCAAAGGCCAAGTACCACATTGTTCCGTAATATGCTTTACTACTCTCCTGTTACTGTTTTCCTTTAATTTAACGTAATTCCCCTTGTCCTATTGAAATGGTAGTTGAAATGTACCTAGCAAGAACCTTATTTAGGCACTCAGACTTAAAATCACTGTTGGTGCTTTTGATGTTTTCATTTTAAAATTATTTGCAAGGCATATGGCATTCTTTATCACTGAGTACTATTTAGATCACTACTACTAGCTTGTGGGTTGTAATTCTTCCTGTCTCAAATCATGATTGATTTCAAGACTTAATAAATATATTCCAGATTCTTTCAGGACGCAAATACAGTTACAGGCACACAGGCCCGCCATCAGGGGCATGACAAGTGTCCCGGGGCTGAAGTGGACCCAACAGTGCTGCACTTTTCAAAGAGCCGGGCCCCCCAAAGAGTGTGTGCTCCTTACGACCATCAATAGCTTTTTATAAATTGTGTGTGTGGGGTTTCATTTTTAGCGCTGATGTTTGTGTGGTTTTTTAATTGTGGATTGGGCAGGGCCCGTGATTTCTAATGGTGGCCCTGCATGCACACAATGGAAGTCTTTGTTTTTTTTCCAATACCCAATCCATTGTGGTAGTAACTTTTCAGGCACAGTCTCTCCTTAAAGTTAGTCTACATGCAGCTTCCAGTAGCTGGCTAGATATAAGTTTAAATATCTGTGGCCAAAGCCTTCCACATACCATATTAATCACATATGGGGTCTGACAAATATTTTTCTTGTTCTAATGAGGGTTCCAATTGCAGTATAAACCATCTGGTCCACATAGTCATCCAGTTTAGGGATAGTCACTGCAGCAGGTAAGAGGACTCAAACACATCAGGTAGAACTATTTATAACTTTTTTAAACAGTAAAACATACAAACTTATATGTTACACTCCTGGTCAGTATATTGGTACAATCCAAATGATGTTTCCATGCTTTGTTATATATTCTTTTTTCCCACATAACTGTACAATAAACAATTTCTTCCAGGACTGTCTTATGAGTTGGAATGTACTGATGTACTGATACAAAGCAATCATTTGTGGCATATCACAGTTGTAACATTCACCTGCAAGACTTCAATTCAAATTTATTAGAGAAAATGAAAAGGAAATAATATTCCCTTGAAAGAAAGGAGGATTAAAGTTTGCATAGTAATTAGGCTATGCCTCATCCTGTGACAAATCTAATTTTTATAAAATCATACTGTTCAGACTTTTAATAATTGTTAAAACTGAGACCTTGTTGGTACATAACCTTTATTCAAATTTTCAACTCTTTAGTTCTTTTTTGTTATACTCAGTGGAATTCAGTGTATTGCTTGTCTCAGAACAAAGAAAGGATATCTGGTAAAGAGGTAGTTGCAGAAGGAATACTGTCTTCAGCAATTTAACATTTCTGAATTATACTTCAAAAATGATTAATCTGGGCTTTTGAGATGTTTATAAAAAGGGTTTGTTATATCCAGGTAAGATAAAGAAAAGAAAGAAGGCTCAATGTATAGATTGTTTAATTAATAATTCAGAAATGTGTTGTATGGAATGCTCAAAAGTTCAGCAATGCCATGCCTTAAAAAATATTCTGGACAGTAGATCTCATACCTGTATAAATATTAGAGGGTTATGCTGTTTACAGTATAAGAAATGGACAGCAGAAGAGAAATTCCAAGACATTGCTTTGGTAAAAGGGACATTTAATTGTTAACTGTTGTGTAATATGTTGCCACATACTGATATATATTATAAAATATATAGATAAATGTATAATATTAAAAAGCAAAGGCTTCACACTTGCTGTACTTTTTTTATTTTAAAACTTTTTACTCACAGCATCAATGTCGCTGTGGTTGATATCCCAACCAAAAAACCTATCAACGTTTTAGATTAAAAAGTCCAATTAGTGCAAGGCTTTTTCTGTTTCTTTGTTTTGTAGATTTGACACCTTGGCAGTTATCAGAGTATTATTAGAGACCTTATCATTTTCATTTACATTCAGAATCTACATATTCACAAGAACATCCATACACAAAAAAGTTCCAAATGTAGCGGTATACTAAAGGGGCTTGCGTTTAGTTGCATTAGTGACTTGAGTGGCCAACTGTAGGAAGAGTAATAAAAGAAAAACTGTTACTATTTAGAAGTGTTTTGTTAAGTGATCCCAAGTCTTTTGAAGACATGCCCTAACTTTCTTTAAGCCTCCCTGGCTTACATCTCTTTTTACCATTCGTATCTTCTTATTTATCAGTCTCATTATGTTTTATTAGGGATGTTTATTGCAACTGTGAACATTTTAGTCCTCTGAGGCTGGTGGCTCAGCTGTTATCCAGAAAGATCCAAATTGTGCAAAGATGATTTCCTATAGGGTCGGTTTTAAGCAAAATATATATTATAATATATATATATATATATATATACATATATATATAAAGCAAAAAAAAACATCCGCACACATAGGTCTTGATAAGTGAAAAAAAAAGCTGGTAGATTTATTTCAACGTTTCGGCTTACAAACTCACGCCGTCATCAGGAAGGACATTTTACATATATATATACCCTTATATCTTTTCTCATTTAGATAGGACTGATGCATAGACACTGCCTTGGCGGGGCGCATCAGCTTATACATACTTTTTACAAACCTTGTAACTAAAAGTGTCTCATTTTTCCAAGTATAGGTAGGTTTCCACTAATCCAATTGTTTCTTAAAGTGGACCTGTCACCCAGACACAAAAATCTGTATAGTAAAAATCCTTTTCAAATTAAACATGAAATCCAATTTAAAATTTTTATTAAAGCATTCATAGCTGTTTTAAGCTCATTTAAAAAACTCAGCTGTCAATCAAATATTGTCTGCCCCTCCTCTATGCCTTAGGCATTTTAAAATCTGTCCTTCAAGTTTTATAGATATTCATATTCAGTAAAGCTGTTAGACAAGGCACTTAGTAATCTGTTTATGTAAAAAAAACACCCCTCCCTCACTGCTGCAGCCACTCTGTTTCTGACAATGCACAATGAATGTGAATCTAAGTATGGAAAACTATACTGGAGGGCACAGATGCGTGTGTGCGAATGTGTTTGTGTATAAACTTCTTTGCTTAGTGTTTTGTTACTTTTTCATGCTGAGCATAACAGGAAATTCTATATGCAGAATGTATATATCAAAGTTCTATTTTAATAAAAGGTAAAACAATGCTGTGAGTAGCAATAGTTAAGATAGGCCTCCACACTGAAATGGCAGCTTATTTGCCCATATACAGGATGCTTGGCTGGGCCTGCTGGACTGATATCTGGTTAATGGTGGGTTAGAAAGTCCTGTTGGATGAGGAATGCTTCAGTTTACACATTGGGTGTCTTACTGGACTGCTCATTTGTGTTGATTTTGCTGATAAGACAGGAAGTAAAAGCCAAATACAGGATTGCATACAGATGGAAGGGTATATGAGCCTGGATGAAAAAGCAGTATGCAGGAAAGCTGGATTCTGCAGAGAGCAAAAGAAAATATGAGACAAAAAAATCTGAAGTGATTCTGAGAAAAAGAGGAGCTTGTTGATTGGCTAGCTGACTAGGAAGCCTGGAATAAGGCAACCCGTTTTCTTGTGTCACATAGGAAGAACTGGTAAAAGGTTCAGCCTGCATTAAAACCACCAAAATAAAAGATAAACTGCAATTGACTGCATCTTGCATACTGTACAAAGGTATATCTTGCAAGTATTTTGTTTTGAAGTTCCTTTTAGCGCTAAAATTTGAAATGATTAAAGTGTTTGAGAGGAAATACATGGCTACAGAAAAATATATGATTAACACATTATTTAATGCCTGTATATTTTGCATATATCATTAGGTGGTTTCATTTTGATAAGTAACCCCATCTGTGTACTTTAATTTTGATTCATGAGAGTATTTATCTTTGAATTGAATTCTATATATTCAGATTTTCTTTAACTAATCTGATATGACTTCACTAAAAAGCCAATTTATTTCAAGGATGCTGTTTAGCAACCACACATAATTGCAGAAAATCAATTGATATTTCAGATCTCCAGTTTTTTTTCCTAATCCAGATACACAGTTGCTTAATTTTTCTGTCTGTGACAGTTATGCCTGCAGAAATCAATTCAGTAAAACATAAGCCTGAAACAAACAAGTCAAATCTACATTAATGAAAACAGCGTGGGTTAGCCACTCAGAATAATTTATTATGTCTGCGCAAATGTCACCTGTGGGGCCTGACTGCCTTAAAATTAGTTGTTCCAGTTTAATGAGCATAAACGCTCAAGATTCACGAATGCTGTTCCTTGATGTGACCTTTTAAAACAGAAGGATTTCATTCTCGTTTCTGATTTGCTAAACTATATAGCCAAAGCACAGTGTGCAGATCAGCAACTGGAAACCACTAATAATACAAATACAGTATATTCTCATGTATCACTGACAGTGGACACACCACTGTATATAAACACATCTGCACTAACCTTGTAGGTCTTTTGTCATGTTATTATGACTGTAAAACTGCCAGATAAACAAAGATATGCCAGGAACATTGATGCAGCTGGCAAGCTATTGCTACTAATTTGGTCACACATTGATGGTCCAATTTTTCACTGATGGTGATTAAGAGACACTCATACCAGCTAGTTTGATGACAGTTACGATTAATTTACATAAATCAGCCATTATTTAACTGCTAAAATGTAAAGCCTGTATATTGCTTGTTTTTCCTTGGAAGATAGTCTAGAGTGCGTCATATTATTTCCATTATATCTATTAAGTGTAATAATGTTTTTTTTCATTAAATCATCAGGAAGAATGTTTGTGTTTCTGGTCACACCACAAAATTGTCCAACACATTCATAAGCAACTAGGCTGACTCACATCATGATAAGCTTAGAGACACTTTGAATAGAAAGCAAATTGTTTCTGTGTTCTGTGTTTTCTTCCCATCGTTTTTATTTTTTTTTTTATCATGGAGTACTTATAGTGTTTTGTAAGGCAATGCCAACATATGAAGAATACAAGAACAAAAATAAAATGTGCCCACAAGGTGTGGGGCTAGGAGAAAGACAACATTAAAACTGAAATAAATGGAGCTATTAGTTGATGGGCTAGTGGCAGCCAAGTTATATTGAATAGTTTTAAATAATAGGAACAGATGTCAAAAAAATAAAAGGAAAGGGAAAGTAGAACAGTCTGAAAGTTAAGGGTGAAAGTAATCTCTTCACAAAAGCGGCAGCTGTGCTGAGGCATTGCACATTGCAGCACCACAATAAATGAGTCCCATTGCTGCAGAACTGTAGTGTTTCATAATTAACTGCTTCTGCAGCTCAATTAGGTGGCACAAAACTGTTCAGCTATGATGTTCTATTGATCAATCTTTGCAAAGGCAGAGCATACTTTCTTAATAGGTTCTAACAACATATCTCTTTTCAGTATTCTATTCTGCAGGTAATGTGACTTAATAGGATAACCCAATGAGCCTTATATTCATAACAGAGGGACTTAAGTAACATAAAACACAGCAAAAGCTCAATGAAATGGAGGATTATAAAATAATTAATACTCATCTGCAGAAGAAAAGTGTCATGTTGTCTTTGTTCCTTTAGCACCATCTCCTGGCTAATTATATAGACACATTAATATAATTGAACCATGTCAGCTACTGGAAAAGCACCAAAGAACATTTCTGATTAAAGTACTGCTGCATAAGTATTTGAAATTTGCTTACTAAAAAAAATCCCACTTTAAGAATGACATCAATGTGGCTGCAACAGTATTTCATGGGTTGCATCTTATCCTAGTTGCCATTGTGCTGTCAGTTCAAAGCCTTTTACTTGGTGTACATCATACTTCATGGAGTGACGCCAGCAGGAAATATCACAGAGTAAATTTACTGCTCATAAGGAAAGACATTTCCTTTCCATTAAATGTCACAGAATCAAATGTCGGAATAATAATGGCAAACATTTAACAGGCATTAATCACATTGGTGTCATCTATTTAGCCATTGATAACAACTCCATTGCCATCTTTATGTGCATCTATAGATCTTAGGATCTATGTTT
>CM044448.1:72200562-72281390 GCA_024363595.1 Xenopus borealis | reverse complement strand
AGGCCACATGCACATCACTATGGCAAACATACCTGGAAAACAGGACCATAAAAAATCCCTGGGTCAAGCCACATATGCAGGGATGATATGAGCTAAATACCCATTGTGTACTGGACTATGTCCAAATCTCTTTAGCCAACCAGAGCATACAGTGTGAATATTCACAACTCCAATGTCAGCTGCCATTTAAATACTGGCATTGACAACATACAGTACGTGTATGTAAAAGTGACTGTGGTGCATATGTCTGCAGTAAACTACAAAAAGACAAAGTATTGATTCAACTTTTTGTATATGGAGCAGACAGCGTTGTGCCCATTTAGGTGTGCTCCTTAAATTATGAGCAGTAGGTAGGCGTTGGTGCCCCCCAACACATATAAACCATGTGTCTGTGGTTGTGCTTTGTTGCAAGATAAATAAAACCGTTTATATTTATCTGTACAGGTGCAAATGTTCCATGAATGGCTCCTAAGGGGTGCATTTTTGCACTTGTACCTTAAAATTGGTAGATGAGTCTTCAAAATCAGTTTCTTACAGTCAGATTTGGTAGATAACTGTAAGGACCAAAGGTCGAGGTGAGTTTGCGGACCAAAGGTCGAGGTGAGTTTGCGGACCAAGGAGGAAACAACAGTCCAAGCACCAGTCCAGAGTACACGGTACAGGCAAGGTATAGGAGTAAGACGTAGTCAGGGTCCAGGCAGTGGGTCGGTTCAGGCAGTGTAGATTCGTAGTCCAGAAACAAGGCAAGGTCATACACGAGTAGAGTCAGTAGAGATAACAGGATAAGCGCACCCAGGAACAGCGAAAGTGAACCTATAATCGGGCAGTAAACCAGAGTCCAGTGCTGCTTTAAAAAGGCCTCAATTGGCGCCAAACGGACGCCAGCGTGATGACGTGAACACACCCGCGCCCAGCCCGGCGCTGATGGATTTTGGCAGAAACCCTTACAGTAACATCATTAAAATGCAGTGTTTTAGTAAATTTAGTAAAGTTATTTTTTTTGGTGCTTTTTTTTCTTCATTTCTCATGACTGGGAAAGGCCTGGAGTACAGGGAATATCTTACTTACCTCCTCATCTTGGCCCTATCCACCCCAAAGCCTGTTCCTCCCACCATAAATGAAAAATGCCAGACTTTGTTGAATAATAATGGCCGCAGCATCTTTATTAATATTTATGCTCAAAACATTTACAATAACTGTCAATAAGTTGTTATTAACTATTTATACAACACAAATTGTATTATAAAATACATAACATTCTGTCAATTTTTTAACCCAACTTATTACTGAACTGTCCCGTTCCCCTGGGCAGATGGTCCTGGGATTATCATCCTGTGCAGGGTACCTCCATACTGCTGCACCCTTCATGGCTTTTGTTTACCCATCAGCCACAGCACACCGACTCAATGGTATTTAAATCTCTGCCACCAGGGGACCCCATGCCAGAGTTGGCCCTTTATACATTGTTCCTCCTTCTCACTGGAACCCATCATAGTTCCTCCTTTTTAACTCCCTTTTTCCCAGGGGTACTGATGTCTTAGTAAACTTTGCTCCCCCACACTGCCAGGGCCCTTTCCAACCCATCTTGTAGGGACACTACAAATTTTCCCACTTCTCTATGCTAATGACCTTGTTGGATTTAGCACCCTTCCAAATGCATCTGTTCACAATGTCTGACTAGACCAGTAATGTTCCAGGGAAGTGGCGTATTAATCGCCACCGGTAATATTTTATGTCATCTAATGGGAACTGCACTGAGATCATTCCCCCCAGCATGTAAAACAAAAAATTTGTGGCGCCCCATCCCTGTTAGCATAACGGGACAACAATGGCAACAACCTACCCCAATTCAAGCCATCTAACCGATGCCTTGTGTCTATCAATTCCATTTGCCTCTTGTATGCACACGTATTGGCTTGATGGGAGGCCCTGTAAACGTAGGAATGGCCTGCAATCCAAATTGATACCGGACCTGAACAAGGGGCCAAAACAAACATGCATTAAAACTGAGGGCGGACATAAAGTTTGTATCTCCCGACCTCCACTGCCTGATGCCCATAATGGTTGCTTCTGGCAACCCAAATGCGGCTGCCCCAGCAATTCTGCAATCTTTCCATAGTAGCCACCATGGCTCTCTTTTGTTCCTTCAAATGAGTTCTCCTACCCGGAATGCCTCAAAAAAGGTCAGAACAAATGCAACTGTGAATAACTTCAACTCGTAGTCCCCTGAACATAGATCACTTAAAGGGGTTGTTAACTTTTAGTATAATGTAGAGAGTGGTATTCTGAGACAATTTGCAATTGGTTTTCATTTTTTATTATTTGGAGTTTTATAGTTATTTAGCTTTTTATTCAGCAGCTCTCTAGTTTGCAGTGTCAGCAATTTGGTTTCTAGGGAACAAATTACCCTAGCAACCCTGCATTGATTTGAATAAGAGACTGGAACGTGAATAGGAGAGGGAATGAATAGAATTATAAGTAATAAAAAGTGACAATAACAATACATTTGTATCCTTAGCTGCAAAGAAAGCTGCAAAGAAACAGAAGAAAATTACAAATCATTAAAAAACTTTGAAAAATAAATAATGAAGACCAATTGGAAAGTTTCTTAGAATTGGCTTTCTACAATATACAAAAATTTAACTTGAAAGTGAACCACCTCTTTAACTTGTCACTGATATCCTGCAGTTTTTTAAAGGTAATGGGCTCCCTTTGTGACCTCCCCTGACTGCACCTTTTCAATTCTTTCACCACTTGTTTTATGAAGCCCAGTTTAGTCTAATCTCTTTCTCCCCACATTCTTAGGCCGAAAGAAACTCCGGCCAGTTTGCTCTCCACCCCAGCTGCCGAGCAGCCTCGCATGCATATGCTCTCTACCCATGCAATCATCAACCGGTGGGCCCCCTCATACTCATCTCCTGAACCCAACAGATCCTGAAAACTAACCCATTTGGACCACGCAACGCAATATTTTGACCACGTACCCCGGCCCAGTGATTGTTTCACCAACTGTGCCATATTCCCGCTATCAGATCCCACAAGCTGGGCAAGCTTCTACTGCTGGATCCACCTCTGGCGCCAGGTTCCTGAACCACTCCCACTGCAAACAAGAAAGAGCTTCCGTTTTGTCATTTTCTATCCCTGGCCTTGTCCTGACCCACATATTTTGCTTCAAGCAATGAGAAATCGAAGCAACTGTTCTGACGAAACAGAAAGGTTGTTTATTGCCTGAACCACAGCCATGTTGTCTGACCGAAAAATGACCTGCCTTTTCTTTAGTAAAGCCCCCCACTGGACTACTGCCAAAAACTATAGGGAAAGGCTCCAGGAAGGCTAGGTTCTTAGTTAGACTATCCTGTCTTCAACTGTCAGGCCAGGACCCCATGCTCCATCGCCCTCTGAAGAAGGCCCCGTAACCTACGGAACCTGCCACATCAGTATACAGCTCCAACTGACTATTGTCCGCCTCCTTTGGCCACGAAGGCACCTCCTGGAAACATATTTGTATAGGGCCTGTTGGGGCACATGAGTTTTAGCCACATCCCTATTATCCCATGGGATTGTGGGGCATACCGCCTTTCTCTGTCGGAACTGCTCATCTTATCATAACCAGATGCCCCCCCCCCAAACACCTGGTGGGCCTCAAAAATGCTGTCAAGATAGCAGAATAAACCTGGGAAGCTCTGTGGGGACTTTTCCCCTACAACACTAGTGAATAATACATAAGCCTGCAACCAGTTGCTGAAGGTATGGGGTATTAAACAGTGCCGTCAATTTTCTTCCTCCTCCTCCTTTTTCTCCTCTTTTCTATCCAATCTATCGAGGTTGAACTGTTCCAATTTTTCCATACTTTTCCTTTAACCTCAGTTTTTATATGGGCCTTCAAAGGTTGGTGCAGGTGTGCTAACACCTGCTGTGTTTTCTGTTGTCACTGAAGTGTGTACCCTCTGGCATACCAGGTGGAGAAGTTGTAGCTGCCAGGGCTCTTCTCAATACTGCCCGCATCCTGGTAGGGGTGTCCCGTGACCCCCCTGCCAATGGCCAGTCGAGGAGCCACAAACATGGCCCTCTTGGCCTGTTGCCCCCTTCTGTCGTCCCCCTGTTCTAGTCAGGGGGCCAGCGCCTGCTGCCCCCACCAAATTTGTGTCCCTGTGGCCCCTGGCCTGACTGGTGCAGATGGCTCCGCCCACCATCCCCCTTCCGTGTCCTTCCCGCAGGCTGTGCATCACTCTGGAGCAGGGGTGTCCAAACTTGGCCCTCCAGCTGTTAAGGAACTACAAGTCCCACAATGCAATCAAGGAGTCTGACAGCCACAGTCAGGCAAATGCATTGTGGGACTTGTAGTTCCTTAACAGCTGGAGGGCCAAGTTTGGACACCCCTGCTGGAGTCAGCCCCTGTGCTAACATCCGCACTGCTTCGGGCACTGCCTGCCGTATCCCGCCGCTTAACTGGACAAGCGCTGACCCTCCTGACTGGGGATAATGACAGGCTCAGCCTGGTAGGAGTGCAGGTTCTTCTGGTTCGCGTTGGGTAGGGAAGGGATCCGGACTGGAGAATGGTGTGCTGCAAGAGCTGTTGGAGCCAGTCGTTCCCCCTAATCGCTGCTTCGGCCCTGTGCTGCTTCAACAGGGCATCCACCCTGCATGGCAAGTCTTGCTGCTCCAGGCCCCGATGTGTGGTTCTGCCTGCACCTGATCTGCACCTGATTTCTGTCTCTCTGCTGGTAGGAAAAGAAAGTAACTTTTCCTGCACTCTCTTTTATCCCCCAACTCTCTCTCTCTCCCTCTGTACCACCCTATCCTGTCCAAAACCTATACTTCCTTCCTCTCCCCCCTGCCTTCCAGTCATTCCCACCTCCCGCCCATACAGGCTCCCTTGTTTCTTTACTGAACAGCTGTTTTTTCCAAAGTATTCAACACATATTATATTGCTTTGAATATAGTTTTTTAAGATGATACATTATAAATTGTTTGTTTTGAGTACAGTTATTTTGAGATGATATAATTACAACACATTTTCACGCCTTCATCGGGAATTAAATTGCATGTAGAACTGCTTTGTTTTGTTGCAACCACAGAGACAGTTTTGCACTGGAGGGCTCAGTTACTAACATAGGTAATAACTTGCAATAATGTGCAAATTGAAGAATGTGTATGTTGGAATGGGTAGAAGGGAAGTCTAAATGTCTTACACAACCTGCCATTCATAAATGCTCCACTGCCAAAAGTAGGTCAGTTGCAGTTCTTTGCTCTCCATGCCTGGATTAAAAAGTGTTTTAGAGAATAGGACAAAGAAGCAAATTTTCTTTTTTGTACATTTAATTTTTACCCCATTAAAGTTCCATATTCCATATTATCCTTCTCTGTTCCTGTGCACATTACCACTAGCTTTATTGGATAGGTATCCCTTGTGTTACTGTTTTCTTTCACTATAGTAATTCATATATAAAACAATCTGAATACCATGCCTGTTTCTCTGATAAACAATCTGCAAACTAACAATACAATATAAAGGCTAGATGTAATTTCCCATGTGGGACAGGGAGATGTAGCTGCAGATATTCTCTTGCATTACCTATTATCTATAAAATAATGGAACTCTTCTTGGGAGCAATAGTTATATGAATTCTGAAAGCAACTTCAATCTTCCTGAACATTAAGGGATATTACAAAGTGGTCACCCTGGACCAACTTAAGGCTTGGATAACATTGGACATGTAGAAACACTGGGTACAAATAGAGCAAAGCTCAGTACTCCCTCACTCTTCCATAGATTATGGGCACTCTAATAGCCCTCAAATCAATCGATTCGAATTCGATAGAAATTTTGCTTTGCACAATTATATACCATATCATTTTTGTGACTAGACAATCCATAGCAAGGAAATGGAAAACTGCAGAGATTCCTTTGATTCAATAAATGATTAAGGAGTTTGACTTATACTACCAATATGAAAAAGTAGCTTTGGTTTTTGGGGGGAATGGTCTATTACAAGACATAGAACCAGGATGTGAGATTCAAAGAACTAAATGTATTTATGGAGCGCATACACTTCCCACTCTTTCCCCTATGATTTATGTTATTACTATTTAGATCTGAGCTTATGCTCTACTGTTTAAAATTATGAAACTCAATATTTTATTAGTAGACTCATGCAGCCATTACACAACTGTAACATAAACTCTAGCACCTTAAGCAGTTTAGGAAGTACTGTGCATGCACAGTGATATCTACAGGCCATTTGTATAAACAATACAATTCCTATGGGATTTTTAGAAGTTAGAGTTCACATTTTATAAAAAAACGCGTGTCAAAAGCGTCCCGCTACTCGTTTCGCGAATTTTTCGCCGATTCGCGAATTTCTCTGGAAATTCGCAAATTTTTCAGCGAAGCGAATCACGGGAGATTCGCCCATCACTACTTCCCATAGGTAGGTTTAATCTGGCAAACTAGGCAGTCGAATAAAAATTTGAAGGTCAAGTAATTTGACTGACGAATATTCGAATAGAATTTTACCCAAATTATTCGATTTGATCGAATTTTCAAAATTTGATGGTCAAAGTGGCCTTCAAAAGTATGAGAAAATTCGAATTCGAATCTTTTTGAAAATTCAATCGAATTTCGAATCATTCATGTGAATTTAGTAAATCTGCCCCTAAGATTTGAGACTTCACTGGAGGGTAAACTATTTCCAAAAAATAAAATATAATTAAATACATTTGTTAGAAACGGTGAAACCACCTGCTTTAGAAATTTTCAGATTGTTAATAATATTGGAGACTTCTTCAGTGGTAATTGAACTGTTCAGAGATTCTAACTGTTCTTTTGAGATCTGGGGGATTTTACATTTTTCAAAAAGTGCTTTCATTTTCTCAGAATTAATAATAGGACTGGAATATAGGTCTTTATAATAATAATTCTTGAAAAGCCTACAATTTTATTGGGGTCATTTGTTAACTGGTTAGAAGAATCTTTAATATGAATAAGCTTAGCCTTGTTTTCTATTTTAGTAAGATTAAAAAGCAAATTATTAGCTTTATTACTCAGATTATTAAATTTAGCTTGTGAGTAGGATGCAAAAAATTTTCTCACCTTCATCCAAATTTTAAGCTCATCTAAAATATTTATATATTTTTGGGCATTTTCAAATGAAGGGTGTTGTTTAAATCGAAGATATAAGACACTTTGTTTTTTATTTAATTCTAGAACATTTTGGATGAATTGATTGGCAATTAAGATCCTTTAAGGGGAGTATCTGGTCAAGGGTTCTTTGGAGACATGAATTTATGGGAAGAAAATTGTTAATGAATCATGGTAACTATTAAATCATTTTACAAGGTTATTTTGTATAAGCACTTATTCATAAATCACTAGATTCATTTATCTATTGACGGTCATTTATTAATTGGGGTTAAGGAACCTAATAGGGATTTGATTAGATAATCACATTATTCACTAGGTGGACAAGCACACAATTTGATTGCATAGTAGAGGCTAGTTTTTTAATTAAAATAAAAGGAGGTGATCTAAGAATTAAATATTTTAATTAATAATAATTACATTATGCATTTCTTTTTCTTTCTTCTATAAATAAATAAAAATTAACTAATTAGATAATTGAACCCCAGGTTGTCTGCAATAGTTTGTTGCTGAGGGTTTCAAATACTTTTTTTATTCTAGAACATTATGAACTTTTCTAAAAAAAAAAAGTGAGACTTAAATGATATCTCACCACAGCCTTACCACAATAAGGATAGATCATTAGAATGCATTTTGTTTTCATGTAAAAACAGGTCCCATCTATTAAGTAGCATCTTAATGAAGTCAGGATGTTCCCTAAGTGAATCAGGAAAAGTCCAAGAGACATATTTTCTAGGGACAGGTGACTTAGAAACCAGTAGTGAAATTGGTACATGGTCAGAAATATCAATATTTCTGATATCTGCTTCAGTAGTTCTATTTAGCAGATTATTTAAAAAAAAATAGTCTATTCTTGTTCCTACGTGATGAGCAGATGAAAAAAAGTAGGGTGAAAAGCCTCCAAACATCATTAAGATTAGTGTCTCTACAAAAAATATGTAGGAGGTTAGATTTCTAACCAGACCTATCAAAAGAACTAAGAAAAGATTCATTCAAGTTGCCTGCCAAAATAATATTCTTAGCAGGAAGTGAAGAGATTTGCTTTTTAAGCCAGGTAAAATAATCACTTTTAGAACTATTTGGAGCATATACAGAACATAAATGCCAAACAACATCACTAATGAGAACTTCAGTATAAATAAATCTATCCAATGCATCCTTAGTTGACTTAGTTATAGCAACATTAAGTTTGCGATGAAATAAAATAGCTACTCCACATTTTTTATTAACAGCAAGGGAGAAGGCTAGTTCACCTACCCAGTCTTTTTTCAACCACAAATTCTCTGAACCATTAAGATGGGTCTCTTGTAAGAATGCTATTTCACACTTGGTACTCATCAAACTCATCAAAGTATGCTACTGCGCTTAGAAAAGTGATTCAATCCATTAAAATTCCAGGAAACAAAGGACAAAGACTTAAATTTAGGTGAGACCATCGGTCTGAAAGATGAGCCCGAGCAGATCTAAATAAAACAATACATACAGTATATGGTTTCATCCACTGGTGTAAACAGCACAAAGTAGACTTTACTTATCAGTTTTAGCATATAGAACTAAAAAAACAGTAACATATAACTATAATGATAAATTAAGTTTATCAAAGTAATAGGACACTTCTTTTTTTCTCTAAGGATGGCAAACTAAAAAACTCTCTCTATTAGAGGAGTCAAACAGAGAGTGTATCACCCGCTACAGGGTCATATTAGAAAAAAAAATTTTGAAGCCCTTTAAGTGTCAAGTGCCAGAAATCATGTCTTCTTCACTGGACTGTAAAGAGTCCTCTTTCCATCTTTGATCCTTAGGGGGATAGCTAAACTTTGAATTAGATGTGACTGAAACAAGATTTCCAATGTTTTTCTTTCTAGATGTGAAGTAAATATACAAAAGCTTCTCCAGGGTCGCTAAAAACTCTAGCTCCAGAAGGCAGAATTTTTTTTAGTTTATCAAGAAAAACAACGATATGTAGATTAGACAAATACTGACATATTTTGGAGAATTACATTTTTGGGAAAGAAGCAACGAATAGTCTTGAAATATCAAAATTACATTCCCCTCAATGTCCAATGCTTTCAGTTTTTTGTTGGCTTGAAATAGTCTATTTTTGTCAGAATAGTCGATATTTTAAAATCACAGCTCCAGGTCTCGGTCTTGGATTGGAACTCTTTTTGGGGTCCAACCCTGTGAAGTCTCTCTATTTTAAAGCTTTGACATTCAGAGATTCAAGAATGTTACTATATCTAAGATTATTTCTCCTAGACCTATTGTCCAAATCATCCAGCTTAAGCTCTTGAGTCTGTTTTTCGAAAGAGACAATCCTGGATTAAGAGTCAAGTGTTCCCTTCTGGATCTGAGAGACCACATACTCTATCTCCCCAAATCGTGTGTCATGTGTAGAGAATTTTTCTGAGATGTTAGTAATTTTAACCTGTAGTTTGTCAATGACTTTATCAATTGTTGTCCTAATGACTGGATTAATGAGTCTGGCTACTTCAGACGCAATAAGAGAGTAGTCATCAGATAAAGAAGATCTTGGAGGAGCATGTTTGTGAGATAAGGAAGCACTATTAGTATCTAAATGTAGTTGCTTTCCATTCTTCCTATTGGCCTTTTCTTATGTTTTGTTGTTAGCTTTAGAAGACATTATAACTAAATGAGAAAATGCTTCCATAAACAACAATCACAATATGTCAGAGTAATAATAAGTGATTAACTTGTTGTTGCTTTTTTTTTCCTCTTTTTGTTTTTTTAACCTTTTATATCCTTCCCATTTTTATTTCTGACTCCTTTTCCTATTCACATAGGAGTAGCATTTGAACATTTAAATCTCAAATCGCCCTTAATATTTATCTCATTGTTTATAGCTGAGAGGTCTCAGTTAAATCTGATAAGGGAGTAGCCTCTATACTGTGTCAGACTAAGGATAGCAGAAATGGCTGAGCTTTTGTTTGTATAAGACATATAACTGCCAATGAAAAAGTAGTAAATTGCAAATTTGATCAATGGCCCAAAACAATAAATCAGCCAGCAGCTCTGACTAAATTTGCCTCAGCGTTTCAGCAGCCAGTCCAGAGCCACTGTCTTGTACCTTCTTCTCCAAATTTAAAATGACAGCTGTCAAAATGATACACTTCAGCAAACCAATTAACCTCTGACAGACCTCACAATAAAGCCTACTGCCACACAAAAAAAAAGTTGCTGGGAAGAAAAAACACTGTACTGTGTTTTGGGTTGTGAAACAGTAAAATGATACATGGGCAGGGCAGCAGTAATGGCAGGTCCTGAGGTGATTAATGCAGACACCATAGCAAAGCTTGTGCAGTTTCAAGCACCAGGGAGACTGGGAGTTTCCACCACAAACCTTTTGGTGAACCAAGGGGTCAACCACAGGAAAACTTGCCAGGAAGATAAAGTACTAAGCAGACCTTTGAGCAGATAACCTGTATCACATGGTACAGAAACAGCAGCAGCAATGATGGGTCCTAAGCTAATTGATGCGGACACCACCGCAAAGTCTGTAAACGCCCAAACACCAGGGAGACAGCCTCTCCTCAAAGACTCGGGTCCACTTCAGACACCAGGGACCAGTAAGTGTATGTTGTGAGGAAAAAAAAGCTTTTTATAGCATACTTTAGATCCTATCAAACAGGAGCTGCCATCTCCACGGGTGCCAAATCCAGAAGACGCACCATGGTCTTATTATTCAATCACATGTTTACTGGCGGGACTTGATTTTAAATGCACTACAAAGTTAAAATGCTAATAGTGTAAGAAAGAAATTATTCACAGGTGTATGTTTGTTGGCTGGGGATTAAAAGCTCCCAGCTTTCCCACTAGAGCTCCCAAGCTAAGGGTAAGTGCACAATGGTTTTACTACTCAGTCACACTGGTTGCTGGGGGACTTGATTTTAAATGCACTACAAACTTATAATGCTCACAAACAGTGTATGAGTGACGTACAATGAGGGGGCCTTGACGTGGAACATGAGCCTGCACATTTTGGCCAAAATGTGGTACTAACCCTACAATGGAGTTTAACTAGTGGTTTCTCTCTGTATATCCAATACTGCATACAGAAGAAGCAGGAGGAGAGTGGTCTGTGTAAGCTCAGGAGCATTACTGAAACAAAGCATTGTATGTCTCACTTTCTAACATTTACTGTACATCCAAGCATGTCTGCCATTTGTATTAAACACCAGGGAGTTTTGATTCTCATTGCTCACTATCTGCACCAGTGTCTATCCTTGTCTTTATCCGTCTCTTTCTTTCCATATAACTTATTATTGGTACCATGTACTTTCCTCTCACTGTCGTGGCAAGGGGCAAAAAATATCTCAGTCAACTGAAAGCTCATCAGTTCTTTTAGTTTACTTATCCCTCTTTTAACATTTAGTACATGCCTTGTACTCTTTCAGTTCCTATGACCTAGTAGGTCTCTATCTCTCGGTGTGTAACTTTCTCACAGTTATACTTGCCAGTCATTCTCTAGTATGCTTTTCCTCAAGACAAATTTCTATTTCTTGTTGGATTTAATGAAGCAAGAAAAGGGAGCAGAGACAAAGCACATTCAAATAAGTATGGTATATGTTTGCAACTACAAAGAAGCAAAGAAAAAATGAATCTGTGTATATATAAAGATACATCAAAATAGTCTGGCCTGTCAAAAGGTAGTGTACACTTGTAATATTCTATGTATGGTATTAAAGGATTAAAATGCTTTTGAGTTCTAGTTATGACTCTAGAATGTGCTACCTAATGCTACTGCACTTTTGAAAGTTAGCCTGTACTGCTAGGATCTATAACCAACTCTGCCTCCAATATTTGTTCTCAATAGGACTCAGTTCTGTGCTAGGTTTACTTTTTCACAAACGTAAAATATGGAAATGATTTTTCCATTTCTTCCATCTAAAGTCATTCTATAACCTGTTCTTTCAGGTCTCTTTTGCCTTACCCATTGGAGGTCAGAAGATCCACAAATATTTCAGTATGTTTTTGTACATGTACATGTTTTTTTTTTAGCTAAAATCCATCTTTTCAAGGAAAACTAAACTGTTAAAGTGAACATAGCTAGAAACATATTTAATATTCTAAACCTAAAGGTCCAATAACTCTATAACAGTAATAATCCAGGCCAGCATGGGGCTAGATATTGAATTCAGATGCTGTTGCAATGGTTTTCCAGCTGTAATGTAACGAGAATCTGAATTAATTACTAATCATTACTTATATCATGCTTTGTATACAGCATGTACAGTATGCACACATCACAGATTGCACTTAAAATAATAATATAGGTGCAAATGCTGGTAAATAATACCCACTGTACTCAAATGCTGATAATTTCTTAATTTAGCTGCTCTGCCAACATTTTTCAGAATCTTACTTTTATTTAGTCCACTTTTTAAGGCACACCAGGCATTTTGTGACTATGTGACTACTTCCTGTTAAAAATTGCAATTGAAACATTTTCCAAACCAGAGCTTTTATGTCATGAGAAAACTTGAATTTAATATGAAACCAGAAAGTTTGACTTTGAGTTCCTGATAATATTCCTATTTCATGGCTGCCTTTTGGATTTATTTAAACAGCTTGAACAAAGCTGGCAAGAATCTGCAAACATCATATTTGATAGGAGCTGTTCCTCTGTCAGTTCCAATAAATGTAATTTGCCCATCTTTGTGGGATCAGTCTTGCAGAAAGGGGGCTTTGACTTCCCTCGTAATAGAAATATTTTGAACAAATATTAGATTTAGAGAAATGTATTGACCTATGCCCATAAAAAGTTTTGACTTCCTACATACATGCTCCCTATTTGAATAAATATGTTCCTTAATTTCTGTTTGCACATTTTGACGCTCCTCCCAGCTTTCCTTTCTGCCTTGGCTTGCAAAATTGGTATGAATCTTCAAACAGCAAACAGATACCAGCAGAACATATATATTTTTATTTTAAATAAAGTGTGTGAACCACAAGAAACAATGATTTGATATAGACTGTTATCAAAAAGGGAAACTCCCTGGCCTTTACTTTGTCATGGGTTTTTGGTTCCTAATAGCAGGTGTCACTGGGTACGAGGAATTGCTTAGGTAAGTTCTGGATGGAGACTGCTTCATTTTATGTAAGATAGTTTAGTTGATTTGCCATCCATTGTGCTATAAAGCAGTAGAGCCATGTACAGTATTTACCCCGACTCACCAACAGCAGCTTAAATTTCTATTTTAAATTTCTGTAAATGTATTCATATTAGTTATTTTTATGGGTTATTATCTAAACATTCAGCCAAGGATTTTACCTTACACAGAACCACTATCCTTTCTTCTTTATCCATACTCAATATCGATCAATTTGGAGGGCCAGGGTGTTTTCCACTGCAGAATCTGCACCACATAACCATGTGTAAGTCATCCAAGCTTTTCATACCATGAAGTTCATTTTTTATATTGAAAGGCATGTAACCAACTCTCTTAAATCCCAAAAGGACTGTCTGTGTAATAGCTTTTATAGTTTACTTCTGAAGTTCATTAGAATAAGAGAGGGCTAGATGATAGGTACGACTCCCCAGAGTGTCCAGATTGCATCCCAGATCTGACACCTAGCTGTCAGTCTGACTGTGGAAATGATTAGGTGTTTTGCTAGGCAGGAGAAGTGGCGAGGGAGCCCTGGCTATGACAGACATACTTTCATTACATGCATCTCACTATGCACAATCTTTTACTGTGCCTCTTTTACAGCAAGCAAATCTGTCTTCCTGGGATCATCACTAACACAATACTGTCAGAGAATGCCAAGGTGAAGAATGAGTTGGTTATGGCCATCACTGCTTGATGCTTGCTACAGTGTATCACTGGCTACCATTCTATTTTAATTTAGTAGCATAAATCTCCAAACTTTTGCTCTTAATTGTTGGTATTTGTCTCACTCAAATATAACAGAATTCTGTAAAAGACTCTGGTGCTGCTTAGTGAATGTTTAAACAGCAAGCATTTTCACATCACCACGCCTGTTAAGGTATCATCAAGGAATAATGTGCAATATGGGCCTATGTTTGCTATACTTATAAATGAACAACACAGAATAAAGTGAAGAAATAAAATAAATGTCTCAATCCTGTGTACATTTTGCAAATGCATGCTTGTTTAATATTAGGGATGCACCGAATCCAGGATTCGGTTCGGGATTCGGCCAGGATTCGGCCTTTATCAGCAGGATTCGGATTCGGCCGAATCCTTCTGCCTGGCCGAACCGAATCCGAATCCTAATTTGCATATGCAAATTAGGGCCAGGGAGCTAAATCACGTGACTTTTTGGCACAAAACAAGGAAGTAAAAAATGTTTTCCCCTTCCCACCCATAATTTGCATATGCAAATTAGGGTTCGGATTCGGTTCGGTATTCGGCCAAATCTTTTGGCAAGGATTCGGGGGTTCGGCCGAATCCAAAATAGTGGATTCGGTGCATCCCTATTTAATATACAGTAATTGTTGCATTGCAACATTGTCATGCCTTTTTAATTAATGGGTCTCTTATTGCAAAAATGATTTATCAGATGCTTTGTATATCCCAGCCAATAAGCACAATCATTGCTTCCTTAAATGTATCATTGGCTGCATTGAAGATGGGTCCCTAGCTGGTGATCATAGGATGGTGAGCAGAAGAACAAATAAAGTGCAAAACCATGGCTGATGAAAATGTGAGACTGGAAATGTATTGAATTTTCAATGACCTTTTATTTTTATTAGCCCTTTCTGCCCTCCGATCTACATGTAGATGCGACATTTCTAAAACTGTAGTAAACACAGGTTATTTAAATAGTTTTCTTGGACAGGAGCAAAGGCTTTAAGTTTCACTAAACAGTGGGTCTTCTGTACTATCCTGTGTTAAGTGGGGTAAATTATATTGTGAGTTTGCAAATACACAATTTTCAAAGTACCCGTATTGCATAACTAATCATTTATTCATGTACTCATTATAAGATTTTAATGTGAGGAGATCCTCCTCACCCCTGCTCAATGTACAGTATTAAGTGATTTATACAGGGCTTACAAGACCTCCAGGTACATTTTTAAGGCTGAACTTTCTAGTGACCGAAGATTAAAGTGGGCTTTTCCTTTTACCCCCTTCTGTTGATCCTCCTCACCCCTGCTCAATGTATTGCTCTTTGTCATGCATATATAATTATTTTACATAGATTTTAATGTTGTTCATGTAAATGATTCATGGTGCTATACTGACATTGATGTACATTAGTCACCTATAAGTGATTTATTTATGGCTTACAAGACCTCCAGGTACATTTTTAAGACTGAACTTTCTAGTGACCGAAGACTGAAGTGGGCTTTTCCCTTTACCCCCTTCTGTTTATAAGTAGACTTAAGAGGAACCTTAATCTTTCCATTTGAATGATATAAGGAGCACTTTTGCTGATATACTGTATAGGCAAAATACATGATATTAGTCCCCTACAAGCTGTACACATAGCCAGATACACATCATGTGAAAAGTATCAGGTGCATTTTAAGCAAAAATATCTGGCTGTGCCATATCCATAGCTTAATAGCATAGTTCCAAATCAATCCCAGTAGTACTATGTGCAATACAAATCATCAGCTGGAATCTTTTTAAAGTAACCACCATAGTAGAAACGAAACATCTGGAGTGGATAAAGTACATTGCACCATCTGACAATCTGATAGAAAAGTCTGAATTAACCAGTTACCAAGAGAATATTACCTGCCTGACTGCTTAATAGCAATGGTAAAATTTGGTACAAGAGGAATAATGGTTTGCAGCTGTTTTCCATGGATTGGGCTTGGACTCCTGGGGGCAGATTTACTATTATTCCCCAAAAAATCCTTGAATTCCTTCGAATGTCTATGACTATCGAATGCTTAGGCAATTTTTTCTTCCATATTCGATCCCTCGATAAAATTGTACGATCGAATACCAATCATTCGATTTCATTAAAAAATCGTACGATTCGAACGATCGAGGAGTTCGATTGTACGCATGGTATTTGAGCATTTGTTTAAGGGGATTCCCATAGGCTTCTATTGCAATTCGGTAGGTTCAATCTGGCGAAGTAGGCAGTCAAAGAAAATTTTTAAGTTAAAGTCCTTCGATCATCGAAGTGGCCAAATCTTCATATTCGAACATCCGATTAAATCGTACGATCAGAATTCGATCAAACTACTCACGTGAATTTCGTAAATCTGCCCCCTAGTGTCAACTGAAAGCAAACCTTAACACTGCAGCATACAATGAAATTCTTTAGGTCATGGCCTTTCCTGTTTGAGGCCCATCATTTCCTAGTGCACAAAGTGAAATCTGTACACTACTGTGTACTACTGTTCACTACTATTTGTTGAGTTGGAATAACTTGACTGGCCTGCACAGATTGGAGCAATAATTGTGTGCAAGATTTCATCAGCCAAGACCAGTGTCAAACTTCAATACTTCTCTTGTGAATGAATAGAAACAAAGAAATACTTCCCACACAAGTAGTTGCTCTATAGCCAGGACCCACATAATATTAATACCCTTGGTTTTGGAATAAGATTTGTGACAGATGCTCGAACACTGTTGTCTGTGCGGTTTAGTTTCTGCTGGTGTATACTGTATCTCAATAATTTTTTTAATTCTAATCGTCCTAATAAACATGAATTGTACTGCCATATTTAGCATATCATCTATTATACATATTAAAAACATTGCCATATTACTTGTACATCATGTATTAATAATATACATTTCAATATCAAAATAATGTGCAACTGTCATTTTGTCCTATAATTTCAAATTTCTACCTGCATTTTGCCAGCAAAGTTTTCTGTGTGATTTATATAACATATATGCACATATCTTTGACCCACTCTTGCATATAGATTTCTCAGTATCCACCATATGAGACTGAGAACAAGATGAGTCATCAGAATCTTTTTTGAATAAAATTAATAATCACTTTAAAGATGACCGTGGAATGCCTTCAAAATGCAACAAAGTATTTGCCAGTGTTCCATTTAATGCACAAAATACAGTAATTATATCACACAATACAGTAAATGTGAAGACTATGCCTAGAACTGGAGCTCAGAGAGAAAATTGTCTGACTGCACCAGTGCAAATTTGTATTTGAGAAGGTTATGTTTAGCACTGGTTTACTACGCACCTGCACATTGAAATTCTAGCAGGACTGTTTGTCAGGAATGTTTGCACTCAGTTTACTTATGAATAATTGCTCCATACAAATCTCAGGTGAAAAAGCCCAAAACAGAATGCTGACAAATGAATTATACATGTTTTGATGCTCAGAAATATGTGCTTCTTCCATTTATTTTGTGTAAGATTCAGCCTCCATAGTTACATAGTTAAATTGGGATGAAAAAAGTCCAAGTTCAACCCCATCCATACACACACTCCTCCATACTTTCACATAAATTATATATACCCATATCTATACTAACTGATATGTTTTGGTAGCCATAGCCGATGATGCGTACAGTAGAACAGTGCTTTATTAGCAGGTTCATGCAGCTATTACATATGCACAGCACAACTCCTGTGCACAGTGACACCTACAGGCACATTGCACAAACACCACACTAACTATATAATTTAAGTCTTCCACCCCTCTAACCAGTTTAGTTGCACATCTCTGCATTCTCGCCAACTCATTTATATCACTCTTAAGGACTGGAGTCCAAAACTGCACTGCATACTGCAGATGAGGCCTCATCACAGACTAAATTATGTTTTCATCCCTTTTAAGTGTACAGTATTTGCTTTAGTAGCTACAGAATGACACTGCACAGAATTAGAGAAGTTATCTACAAAAAACAATAGATCCTTCTCGTTTATGGAAAGTCCCAACACACTGCCATTTAGTGTATAACTTGCATTTATATTATTTTTGCCAAAGTGCATAACCTTGCATTTATCAACATTGAACCTAATTTTTCAGTTTGCTGCCCAGTTTCCCAACTTAGACAAATCACTCTGCAAAGTGGCAGCATCCTGCATGGAACCTATTTCTGCAAAATTTACAGGGAGATTTAATAAGGGAATTTCAAAGTTAAAAAACTTCGAAATTCGACCATGAAATTTTTTTAAAGGGCATTTTCGATCAAAAATGGACCGAATAGGTCAGTTTTCGATCGAACAAAAATCGTTTGAATCGTTCAAATACAATGTTCGATTCGAACGATTTTCAAAAAAATCCTTTGATTTTCCAGTACTTAGTAAGGGTTCTAGGAAGTCACCCATAGGCTAAAATGGCAATTCGCCAGCTTAAAGGTGGCGAAGCGTCGATCTCAAAATTTTTAAAGAGACAGTTCTTGAAGTTTCAATTTTTTTCAATTCAAATCTGAAGCAAACAAATGAGGAGTACCTGCCGGTCTAGTGGGGCAGTGGGAACCCTCACTGCAGGGACACCCCTGGCCTTCTGCTTCTCTTTACCACTCCTGATTAATTCAGACTTTTTTTCATGACAGTTGGCACAAAATTCAAGGAGAAAATGACCTATTCCAGTTGCCCAACAGAAAGCTCTATTCCTATAGTTCCTGGGTGTGTTTTCTAAGTCTGATTCTGTTCCTGACCCTTGCCTGTCCCTGGCCTTGCCATTCTAATGGCTGTACCAATCTGTGCCTAAATTTGACTATTATTGGAATCCAGTATTTGTACCATGCTACTGTTTGGTTTGACCTTGGCATGTGACCTCACCTTCTCTTCTGTTATCTGATTTGATATTGCATTGCCTGTCTGGTTCTGACCCGGCCTGTTCCACTTCTTGCTGTCTGCTCATACTGTAACGTAAGGTATACCAAACTCAGAACTAACTCCAAGGACCCGGTCACGCTCTCTCTTCTGCCTATAGCAGAACCCTTTGGCTTTGGGATGAGCCCTCCGCTACTCGGATGCAGCCAGGACTTAAAGTGATACTGCCACTAAAAAAGAACTTTTTAACAAATGAATGTACATTAAGGGGCCGATTTACAAAATTCACGTGAAATGATCGAAGTTTGATCGAATTCGATCAAATAGCGATCCTATGAATTGTTTGTGAAATCGGATATACAAATTTGGCCTCTTCGATCATCTAATATCGAATATCGAATAGATTGAATTATCTCATATTCGATCATTCGATGATCGAAGGAATCAAAATCTTAAAGTTATTCGACTGCCTACTTCGCCAGATTGAACCTACCGAATTGTAATAGAAGCCTATGGGAAGCTCCCCATAGGCTTCTGAGGCTAAGTCATGCTCAAATACCATTCGTACGATCAGAGCATTCGATTGTTCGAATCGTACCAATTTTTCAGACACTCGAAGGGAATTTCAAGATTTTTTCGTGAAATCGAACGATCGGTATCCGATCAAACAAATTCATTGAAAAATTGTATTGCGAGCAAAATGATAGCCTAAAACAATTCGATAAGCATTCGAAAGTCGAATGCTTATCGAATTGCGAATTTGGTCGAGCAAATTTCCGGGAGTAATAGTAAATTTGCCCCTAAGTGTGTACACTGCTACTTTTCCATACATTAGGTAAAAAGCTTGAGATGGGGCCCTGTTTCAGTTAGTTTAATGTAGCACATAACAGTAATTTGTGTACAGCATCTGAATCTCTCTCAGTTGGAATAATATTGTTGATTTTCCATACACTTATAGTGCTTTATTGCTTCTTGCATACATGCATAATGGATTTTATTTGTGCAGAGCTATGTGAAGACACAAAAGAAACTCTGCACATTATTTCAATAGTTGACTTATATTTTAATTATACTTTTCCTTTTTCAAGAGACTCTTTTCAATTAAATATTAGAGATATCTAGTTGTAAAAAATAAGTCATGTTGAACTATCTAATCTACTGAAGGCCTCATTACAATACACTATCAGTGTTCAAAGTGCAAATAAATGCTGCAGTCTGTATTGTGTAACTTCCTTCAAGAATACTGTGCTATATTACTGAGGGCTGGATTGGTGATGGGCAGGGGGCATCAAATACATTGACATATCCACCTTGTAATTCAGAAGCAGAGCAGCCTGCATCAGGTCCCTGTGCTAAGGACTGGGTTGAGCTGTGCCACCCCAGGGGTGCAAGCACAAAAATTTCAACCAATTAAAAAGAAAATGAAAAAAGTGAAATAAGATACATATTTTTAAATGTGTACACAGATCCCTTTTTACTTTAAAACATTTTAATTGAATAAAACAGCAGATATCAGGGGAAACTTGTGTTGCCCATTGCACACACACACACGGAACATGTTGCTTTTTTATTATCTCTCAAATCATAATGCAATTGAATTATAAAAAGCTATTGACATCCCACTCTGTATCTAAACTTATCTGAAGATATTCCACTTACATTAGGTTCTTTAGCACAAGACATTACCTAAATGTTTATACTAATATCTAGTGATGGGCGAATTTATTCGCCAGGGGCGAATTCGCGGCAAATTCCCGCGATTCGCCGCTGGCGAATAAATTCGCGAAACGACCAGAAAAATTCGCCGCCAAAAATTCGCCGCGCAAAAACGCGACGCGCGTCGGAAACGACGCGACGCGTCGTAATCGACGCGACGCGCGTCAAAAATGACGTGACGCGCGTCAAAACGACGCGCGACTCGTTTCGCGAAATGGCGAAAAATTTGCGAATCTGGAAATTCGCGAATTTTTCGGCGAAGCGAAACGCGGCCGTTTCGCCCATCACTACTAATATCTCAGCATTTAACTATTCTTCCTCACGCACAGCAGAGTCAACGTCCAAACCATGTACCTGAAAGCCTAATGGCTGTCCTTTTTCCTTTTCAATCCATCTGTGAATACAGAATATGAAAAAAAGTCCTTTACGAAAAGCTGACATGAATCCGCAGCTCATTGAAAATGACAAAAGAGATTATGAGCTCTGTAGGAAGAAATTGTGTAAAATGCAAATCCCAAGAAGGTTTGAGGTCTCAAGATAATATGCTAGGAGCACTTTTGCTACCTGCAGATTGCTTTAATCACACAAACCATGAACATGGGCACCAGGGGGGACAGAATACATTACATTCCCACTTTCTACAATCTGCTACTCTGTTGCATTAAACTAGCATGTAATGGCTCCAGTGCTGAAGGGACGATGCTCCGAAATTAGACTTTACATGCTTTTCCAAATGAAACTGTCTTAAGCACTTAGATTGACTCCTTGTTCTTCTTTTGTAAGGTCAAGGAAGCAGAGTCGCTTTAATGTCTGATGTGTAATATTTTATGCATATTCTACTGGACAAAAGGACAATTAGTTTTAACATTAAACCAGTTGGGGGAAAAAAAGTATGTTCTAATGCACTGGAAGAGGAATAGTAGCATACCAAGAAAATAGTTATTCCTTTTAAAGATTCAATGTGATTGTGCTTTCTAAGTAGAATACTGTGGAAGGTAAAATTGCAAAAACATTGTATATTCATTTATACACACGTTTTCCTACTGGGATGTTCAAGGATTCTTATTTGAAGACGACCCTGCCATAAAGGGACACTTGCAAATGTTTTTGGTTGATGTTTGACTTGACCATTTTCATACTGATTAGATCAGCATCTAAAAGTCATTATTATTTGAAACTGTGGTTTCAAATAAATTAGAGCAGCATGGTGACTAGTGATGTACAGGTACCCACCATACACGCACCTGCCTGCACCCAACTTCCGCATTCAGTTTATATACTTGCTCCACTGATGTCTCAAAAGTGGCGAGGGAGGCATGATTCTAGAAAAAAGGAAGCCGGAAGCTGGCAGTCTAAGTTTGTGGGCAAGGAGGGCAGGCAGAAAAACTCAACCCAAACTGTGACCCGCAAGAGGAGTAGCGATGTCAGCCCGAAATCATGCCAGCCTGCACATAACTAATTGTTAGAATTCCTGCCTTGCAGTGCTTGGGGATTAGGTTTGGTTACAGCAAGGCTACTATCTGCAAGAGGTTTGTAGGATATGTATGTTCTTATGTGGGTTTCTTCCAGGTACTCATGTTTCCTCCCACATTGGGACAAGGACTAATGTAAATGATGTATAATCACATATATACAGAAAGCATAATAATAACTAAATCCAGGCATTTGCAGCAGTTGTGGTCACAGTTCACTTGGCACTACATGAATGGCTAAATTGCACTCATTTCCAAATCACCTTAGATTCTAGTCATTTTCAATCTTCATGAGGAACAACTTATCAGTAATCCTGCAAACAACAGCCATAGCTTACAGATATGTATTATCTGCATTTATATTCAGGGGTTTCAGCTGACATATTGCTTTTAGAGGTTCCAGTTAAAGAGCATATCTCATGAGTATTTATCATTTAATGCTGTTCTCTTGATGTTTGCATTTCTCAGCTAGGACAGCTCTTACTCATATGTATAAATGCAAATGGTAAAAAAATCTATCATTAAGGGTGACATGGTGTTTTAAAAACAGTGCTGGATTACTGAATGGGATTCTGTATCTAACTACAGTATATCTACAGGAAAGTTAATAGACTTCTGATAAAAGTGACCCCCAATGTACATGTCATGTGAATTTGAAAGTGAACTTACATTGTAAGCTCTAATGAGGGATTGATGGGAATGACATTCAGTTTCTGTAAAGTGCTATGTAGATATGTCAGTGCTTTATAAATAAAAGTTATTAATGAAAAGAATGATAAATAATTTGATATAGCACAGTCCATTTAAAATAATACAAAATAACTTTAAATAGGTTATGCATTCCCTTTCATGAGAGTGGTGGAATGAATTGATAGGTGGAGGTGAAATCGGGTAGCTTGGGAAGCAAGCTGACCTGCAAGTACCGACAGGCATTCATTAAAAGGACTATGCTTTAGTAAGGTGTCTCTTGTCAAGATGTCACAAAAAGTGGAACCAAACATTGAGGCAGGATTATCAAAATTTGAATTAAACATTTTTTATTTAAATTTGAGACACAGAAACCCAAATAGTTGAGACTGATTAAGTGTGATAACCTCAAAAACATTAATATAGTCATTTAACATCTAAAAGCTGGCAAGTTAATGTGGCAGTCATTCGGAGTTGTATTAGCCCAATTGCAACTATTCTTTACTTTTATTTTTTGAGGCTAATTCCAAAATTGTCAAATTCATGAAAAAGATTGTCAGAATGTGATTTCACTGTGTAGTTACCCCGTCACTATGTTTTTATGATTAAGATTTAAAAATGTGAGTGTTTTAACAAATAAAAAAATCGAAAATTCGTTTTTGGTAAATCTGCTGCCCATTGTATTCCTTACAAAAGCCAGCATTTCTACAAGTCTCTCAGTAATAGCTTCAGAAGTCATCACATTTCTCATACAATACAAATTTTAATTTGGTCTTCCCTTCTTCAGCATTTAGAACCTTTGTCATGGGAGTCTCCCTCAATCCCTTCTCGCCTCAGGGCTGAACCCTCTAACACTAGATTTTTTTAGACTACTGTAATGGACTGTAAATACCAGGTGCTAGAAATATGCCAGGGTCAAATTCTACTACTTACCTTGTCCAACTCTAACTGGCAGGGTAGGCTTCTCAGTGGGAACTGTCTGACTTGACTTACACTATAACATGAACTATTACAGAGCTATCCCTGTCCAAACTAGTTCTACCTTTCTCATAGGTGGGTGATAGCTGATGAGTTATGGTTCTTCTTTCCCATGATGCACTCCCCCCAACCATAAAATCCTGTGCCATTACCCATCCACTTTCTAGGTTTTTCCAAATGCTTCCAGTGGTTAAACTGCACATTCAATTGTGTCTAAAGAAGGGATGCCTTTAGATTTAAATCTTTGTGATGGCATCCCCATTACATGTGAACTGTTTTCAAAGGGTTAAGCCATTAGGTTTGTACTCTTTGTATAGAGTCACTACTCTTACATTCCCTGTGCTTTTTTATAACAACACAATTCTCTAATCTAATCTAATTAAAAAAATAATTACATCAGAATTAACTGTTTAAAATACAGGTCAGATCTGTCATTACAAAGAATGTTCTGTCAGACATTTACTGCAGACAAGAGAATTAGTAGTACTGTAGCATTAAGCAACGGGGACACTAAAAAGCATTATTTTCTATAAAGCATGAGCCCTAAAGTAAGAAGATGTATGCAGTCAGTAATTCATTCATATATTGTTATGACTGTGGTTATGATGATATACACATATATTACCAGTAAGGTTGCCCTCTTCTCCTTGCCTTTTTTTAAATCAGTATCTAGTGCAAGAATGTTTCAAATGTACCAAAGTACACGCAAGCCTTTGTTCCCAGCAGCAGCCACTGATAGTTAAAATGGTGCCTTGCATACAAGTTGTAACAACTGGGCTGTTAAGCACAAGGGATACTTACTAAATGAGCCCATCCACATGCTGAAATGGCCAGAACACTAAATTAAATTTCATTGCTGTCTTTATTATAATTATGGGCAAATTACCATTCTTCATGGCAATATTTGACAAAGGGATTATGACCTCAATTCTGTTATGAACATCTGCTCCTTCCTCTGTTGACTGAAAACCAATTAAACTTTTTAATAATTTTTGTACATCATCTGAATAATGATTTTTTTTTTGTAGGGCAGAGAGAAGTTGGCATCTTTGCCTACTTTCGCTTTAACAATATCCCATACAAATGGAACTCCAGATATCCCAGTTCAGTGCTCAAAGCTGTATTTTTAAGGGTTGATATGATCAATTTGCTCAAACTAGAAATATTTTTGGCAGAGTCAAACTGGTCTGTAGATACTGTGGATGCTGCTGGATTCCACTCTTGAGGTTGTCACCTCGATAGGTCCAGATACCGCAGTCTGACACCTTTTTTTGGGATATGTATCCCAAAAGAGTTCATATTTTCATCATCATTTGGATCAAATTTACCACTAGAAATTCAGTATAGATTACTGGGTATCTTGGGAAATCATGTGGGATCTAATCAGTTGGTTTAGGAACAAGTCACAAGTCATCCTGTGACCTCACTCTGATGCAAGGTATTAGTGATCTGCTTTGCTAACCAAACATACAAAATTGTATTTGACACTACAACTGAAACGGTCTACCATCTTGCTTTCATTGTATACTTTTCCCACTGCAAATACAATACATTGCACATACAATACACTGCACATACAATGTTCCTGCTCAAATTTCTATGGGGAAGAACCATTGTATATTATAGTTTCTCTATGTGCCAGGTTGCATTATAAATCCAAAATAATTTTATGGCATTGACAGTAATACATCCATAATAAAACAACAAGCAGTATGACTTTGAATTTGTTTGAGAAGGTGCTAATACAGTGGTTGTTGGATTTTGTCCTGCCTTAAAGGTGAAATGTATGGTCAGGGCCCCTACGTTTATAGGAAGGTTGCACATTTCCAAGGTTATCTATAGCAGCAAATAAATGTTTTGTCTATATTTCCCTAACTTACCTTCAAGCAAATAAGCTTTCTCTTTAAAATTTCACTTAAATAATACATATTATTTGCATACTGGATGAACTGTATTTTATATTATTCTCCATTTTTTCTAATGGTTATTCTTTTCTCCTGCTGAGAGGCAACATAGTTCAGCAGCCACCGATCAAACACATGGTTTATGGCTGTTCTGCCTACATCTCGAGTACTTAAGCAGCTAATTAATTTGTAATTTCTGTTGTTTGTTTCCCTGATATCTTGTTGTGATAACAAGGGTAGTGCAAACAAGTGACAAATGTTTGGAAACAGCACAATGATTTCTGGCAACTGTCTTTTTTCCTTTTTGGTTCTGGAATTATTGAAAGAGATTTGTATTTCCTTTAGGAGACCTGAATAAGCATCTATAGGTGCAGGATTCATTAACACCCTTGTCTTGATAGAGGCTACTTGGGATGTTTAAAGCCACTTTATAAAAGTATCCCAGCAAGAACATGTGTTCTGTTATGTGCAAGGCTTTGCATGCTGTCATTATAATACTTATGTGTAAATTATTCATCACTTGCTTTTATCTTCAGTCCCAATTCATGTTCAAAATGTTTCTTCATTCAATATTCATGAATATTTATATCATGGAGCAACTTATTCCCTTTTAGTCATATAAACAACAGCTAAAGCAGACAATGTTTTAAGGGAAAAAAGGTTAAATGAATAGATGTAACCTAATATCCTACCCTGATACTGTACTGTAATACAGTATGCAGTTCTTGCATAATATCTGCCACCACCCATAGTGTCAGCTTTGGTAAATAGTGTGTCAATAATGCTGTTATTGTGTGATTTACTGTGAAGACACAACAGAGTAAGGGAACCCTCCTTAAAGGAACAGGGCAGTGTAAAAATAAAAACTGGGTAAATAGATGGGCTGTGCAATATATAGTTAGTAAGGCAAAATGTAATCTATAAGGGCTAGAGTGGCTGGATGTCTAACATAACAGAACAGAATCCAACTTGCTGCTTTTGAGCTCTCTAACTCTGAGTTAGTCAGCGACTTGAAGGGGGGCCACATGGGACATAACTCGAAATTTGCAATTGTTTGTTGTTGCGTAATCATTCTATATACGGTATTAAACCTCTTTTACCTCACTTTACCATGGCTTCTGCTGTTAATCCTGCAGTTAATGGGTATTATCTGGGTTACCCATCATATGGGCTTCAACCTGCTGGACATTGACCAGCACTCAGACTCCGTGACATGGTGCCAATGACAACATTAACATCATCAGTTGTGTGTGTAGGCAGGCCCAGATTAGAGGCGAGACCATAAAGACCCGAGCCAAGGGCAGCATAAATTAAGTGGCCCAGCTGCATGGGTGATTTTTTTGATTCTAGAGCACTAGTGACTACGTTCTAGTGCTCCATTATGATGAAAGGATGCCCATGCATGCTATGCTTTGGGAGGAGAAGATGGAGGATGCCAGCCTCTGGGTGGCCTCAGGGCAAATTCTGCCCTGTGTGTAGGCACAGCACATCAAGGAGACCCTTGAAGCAACACCTCCTCAAAGAATTTCTTCATGTCCCGGGCTCTTTCTCCTCTGTGTGCATGCAGTTCATCAGTACAGGCTAAAACGTTGCATTGGGACTATACTTGTAAAAGTGTGTATCGGTACAAAACCTTTGTCAAAAGCTTTTAAAGGGGAATTCAACCCCGCTGGTGCTAATAATGCGCCTGAAGTTCAGAAAGTTTGCAGATTGAATTTTGTGAACTTCAGGCGCATGCACAGTAGTACAGACCGGCAAATGCGTCCTACTGTGCATGCGCTGCTAAAGAGTGGAGATACCACTCGAAACGTTGTATGCTTATGCTGCCCATGATGGAATAAATAAAGGCGATTTTACTCAAGAATCTTTGGAGTGCTGTCCTTGGAGAAAATATGCTTACAACAGGGAGACTTTGGTGAACAGGCTCCAGTGACGTGCACCCATACTTTTTCAAAAAAATTTGGACATGAGAGTAAGTGCAGTTTGCTTGGAATTATACATGCGCTGCTAAGCGCAGAGGGAAGAAGATGCTGTGGAGGAAGATGACACCTGTGACCCTGCACGAAGGGACCCGCACTTTGGGGTAATATAGAAGTTAGGGGCAATATCCCGGGAGGGGTAGGCTGGAGGAGGAGGGGGAGGGGCCTACAGGGTGGGAGGGGGAGGTATTTAGCGCCAGTGGGGTTGAATTCCCCTTTAAGCAAGTGCATGTAGTGTTTATACAAATGGCATGAAGGTGTCACTGTGCACATTACTTGTACTATGCATATACACAGTACTTTCTGTACAGCTTGAGAGTGATAGAGTTCAAGTTACTGCTGTTGTATAATGGCTGCATGAACCTGCTAATAAAGCACTGTTATACCCTGCTCATCCTCAGCTACCAAAACACAACAGAGCACATCAGCCATGATGAACATACTAGAACCCATATACGTGTTGCACTCATGCTAGAGCCCTTAGGACAGTGGTTCCCAAACTGTGTCACTGGCTTACATACTGTATGTGGCCCAATGCAGAGGCTTAGCATCCAGGCTAAAGGACCATATTTGGAGAGAAAAATAGTTTGTATTCCTATATGACAGACGAAGACGGAAGCCTAACGGTAGGATAACATTTGAGTTGAACATTCCATTTCTGTCCTATAGATTCTTGTAAATATTGATAAAAGTTTGTAAGAATTTTTATATATCTCTAATACAGATAATAAGCTCAGGTGGGGGTGTGGCAGACCAAATATTGTACTAAAAGGGGAGCCTGGAAAACCAAACAAATCTGGAAAAACCTTGGAAATTCCTAAATGCTTTGTTTTCTAGGATAGATATGTTTTTCTCCAGTTCTTTTGAATTAATGGAGCATTGTTCCAGCCAATAATTTTTGTCGCCAGGTAGAAGCCAAGTTTGACCAGTGCACAGTGAATGTAATTGATCTTTACTGAAAAAGTTGTTTGCTCCAAAAGATTACACCTTCAAGCACTCCTTATAAATTTATTATGTGCAATTACAATTTGCAATGCAATCACAGCCAAAGGAAGAATATTGCATTTGAAATGAAATTGTATTCTTATATGTGTATATTGTTTGGTTTTTTGCAGCATGCTTGATTCACGAGATTGAATGTCTTACATAATTTACACCATAAAGGTGGCCATAGATTTTTTAAAATATTTTTTTCTTTATCGTAAGACCAAGCTTATCTTGAAATGATCTTTTAAATATTTATTTTTTCCATCAATTAAAAAGACCATTTCAAGTGATATTGTCTAGTTAAAACCAGGAAAACTGTGGGTAGATTCCTGCTTGGCCCCACAAACAATTGGATAATGGATTCATTTCACTGTGACCAATTAAAATTTTCTAACCCGCCTCTTTTTCTGACCGATGGAGGATATATGCAATTACTTGGGGCCCGCAAACCTCACGATAATTTGACAGATTTGTCGAATCACACTAAAATTGGTCATTGAGGAGAGAAAAAGCTTAACATCTATGGTAAGTTTTAGCAGCAATGTCTGTTCTCAAGTATAATTACTCCCTACCTGGCGGAAATGTAAGACTGAAAGGCATCAAGCGTATTTACTGTCATATAATATAGGTGGAAACATGACTTTTGTTTTACTGACACATCAGATTTTATCAATTTTTAAGTCTTTTTGATGCTTTTTATACGTGCTGTTACATGCCTGGTGTGGGCCAGAGCTTTGGAAATGTTCAGAGTTGCTGTCAGCTGATGATTAATGGCACAGAAGCAAACTTTGGACAGCCAGGGTTATTTTGCTTCTATTAAAAGGAGCGTGGGGAGGATCACGAGCAGCCCTGAATAAGTCAAGACATTGCAGAGAATGTACTGTATCCCTCTCATAAAACATATTGCATCCATTTTGTGTTAAACTAATGGGTACTAATTAAGATTTCTTTGCAAGCCGTAAATAATTGCTGATGTTTAAATGGTTTTGTATTTGGACATGAGTTAAAATTAGAATGGCTTACAATTTAAAAGCAAGGGATAAGAAATATTCAGCCCTCCAGCTGTTGTTTAAATCCACTTTCCTTTATGAACAATTACACACTGATAGGCATTAGGTATTACAGAAGGGGTGTTTAGTTTCCATTCTGTTCATGAACTTTGATGGTAGATGATCTTGATTATGGTTGTCTAAACTATCCTTCTCCCATATATCCCTAAACTCCAATTCCCATCACTATTTGCTTGCAGTTGTCCAACACATACAGGTGGCACTAGAAACAAACACGCCAGAGGGTGCTCTGTAATAAAATTCAGTAATCCTTGCACTGGTTTTCGTTTCATAATCCAAAATATTCGAGTTTTTCGGACAACAACTTTCAAAGTTTTCAAAGTGTTAATTCAAAAAAGACGCACAATTCGAAGAGACAATATATTTAGTTTCTACTTTTTGTCACACCAGTTTTTTTGAGAAGCATTTTTGGTAAATTAATGGTATATGGTAGCTTGGTGAAATTCAAAAAAACAAGAAAATTCCCCAGCACTCCAACCTTTAACCCCTAAGTGAGAATTTGCACAACTGAACTGCAACTAACAAAAAAGACACTTTTAGTTACAAAGTTTGTACAAAATATGCATAAGCTGACGCGCCCCGTCAAGGCAGTGTCCATGCGTCAGTCCTATCCTAAGCGAAAAAAGTATTATCTTTGGGGGGAGAAAGACCATACCTGCTTTTCTCTTTATTTAGTATGATCTCTTCCAAAGACTTCATTAAATGGGGGTTGGGAGAGCAAGCATTTAAGGAGAGCCACCTCCCATAATACATATAGTAATACTTAAACAAGGTAATGCCGCTCAATCCCTTAGCAATTGGGTGCACGTGGGCTGGCTTGATATACAAAAAACAAGAAAATTCCCCAGCACTCCAACCTTTAACCCCTAAGTGAGAAATTGAAAAAAAAAATTGAAAAAGTTGAGTTTTAGCTAATATCCCACCAAGTGTATGTGATGGGAAAGGTAAAAATATTTTTCTAGTGTATTAGTCTTCAAGGCAATACAAATCAAAAACTTTTTTAAAGATAAAAATGCTGTTATCATGATAGCATTCTTTGTATGTTTACTATTAAAATAAATGTTTAAAATTTGTGTTGTTTGCTGATGTATCACTGGCCACATTGGTAATTATTGTATTAAAAGGACACTTCTAAAGTGTACCACACCCTGAAGCAAAGGAGCCAGTCTCTAGCCGTCAGATCTAGTCATGAGCGAATCTCGGGGGCAAAGTTTCCACATCTCGTTTTGGACGTGGGAGTCGGTTTTAGGACGCTGGCGCCCATTGCCGGCGTCGAAAAAAATGGATGCCAGTGTCCGTTTTTGGATGTGGGTTTTTACCAGGCAAAATTGTTCTGGCATTTCGCCAATCGTGGGAATTTGCCCCAGGCAAATAAACTCACCCATCAGTAGCTCAGATCTTGTCCGAATCTCACTTGCTGCTTTGGTTGTAGTATTTTGTTCACATGCTGCATGTGTTTTCTTCCCATGGCAAAAGTCCATTGGCAGCCCAAGAATACAACCATTTGTCCTGATAGTTTCTGAAGTGCACATGCTGCAGCAGGAACTCGCCATTCCTTGGAAGTACATTGTCATCTCAAGTAAACGTTAAATTACATTTTCAATTACATGAAATTAAACTGTAGTTTATAATCACAGCTGTGAGTTCTCTCTCTCTCTGTGGTTTAGTGCTTCATTAATTAGTAATTGATGGGAAATAAATGATAGACCAGCCTTTAGCCTATGTTAACCAGTATTTTCCATTCAGTTGGGGATATGGAATGGTTACATTTATAATTATCCCACTGTTTCCTTTTTTTTTTGTCTTTTTTATAACATGAATGTTATGTTTGTGGCAGCAGCAGGTCTAATCATCATCCTCTAACAGCTGCATATTTTCCCAAGGTAACAAGTAAATGTCTGCAAATTGCCTTTGTTTCAGCCTCCTACACCTCCTTTACATAGTTTTGCTAGAAGGGAGAATGGAAGAAGCTCAAACATCATAGTAATGCTATTTTGTTTACCCTCTTAAGAAAAAACCCCATAGCTGCTAATTGCAAATAAAAAGGATGTCCTATGAGCAGCCCTGACATTGCACGTAAGCTTAGATATTTTGGCCAAAATGCAGTACTAACACCTAATTTTTGTAATAATTATTTATAAAGTATAACACTGTGCACTGATATTCTACTTCTCTTGATGAGAAATACTAAGTTGCCCATAGTTATTATGTTGCCTTGAGATGTATTTACTATTTCCTTAATTAATACCCACATTTAACAGTAGAGTTCTTCTCTCTGTATCTACCATAACTTTCAGTGAAGTATGGGCTATATTATATAATGCATAGCCATTTTAATAACTTCTTAATGAAGCATTAACTAAGCCTTAGGGCCCTTACACACAGGTGTTTTGGACCTGCGCTCCCCTGCGTTGCATTTGGCTGCGTTCAGCCGCAGGGGAGTGCAGGTCTAGACGCACCTCATTCTTTTCAATGAGGTTGTACCCACGAGACGCATGTAAGCGCTGAACGCAGGTTCAGATGCAACATGCTGCATTTTTCCTGCGTTTGGCGCCTACATGCGTTCGTGTGAGTACAGCCCCATTGAAAATAATTGAATGCGTCTATACCTGCGCTCCCCTGCGGCTGAACGCAGCAAAACGGAACGCAGGGTAGCGCAGGTAAAAACGCCCGTGTGTAAGGGCTCTAAGACCTCTTTATTAAGATAGAAGTACACTGTCAGACCCTTTATTTGGCAATGTTGCCAAAAGTGAACCCAATCTGGCCATCTGTGCACTGGGCCAAATTGCTATTGTTTGGCCCTCAGGCCAATGATTATTAACATGTATTTCTATAGCGCCAACTTATTTCGTAGCGCTGATCAGATCATAATGGGGGTTTGGGAGACAACATCACTAATATCCTTGTCCAACTGGATTTTTTCAGTACACTACCCTTGGGCATGCACTCCACGACTCAGTAGGCAGCGGTAAAATTAAAAAGCATTTTATTTCCCAAACAGTATGCTTCCCGGGACTGTTACGGAACTTGAGCGCACCATTTGTGTAGTAGTGCCATTGCAACTGGATTTTTTAACTTGCCAAATAGATACTGTGGGGCAAATTTACTATTATTCCCCATAATTAGCTCGACCAAATTTGATATTCGATTAGCATTCCATCGTTGAATGCTAATCGAATAGTTTTAGGCTACCTTTTATTCGATATTCGATCATTCGACGATCGAATACAAATTTATTCGATCAGTCGAATAATTTATTAGATCAGTCTAATGAATCATTTGATCATTCGAATGATTCATACGATTCGAACGATCAAAGAATTTGATCGTTCGAATCCTATGCGATCAGGACTTAGACTCAGAAGCCTATGGGAGTGCTCCCATAGGCTTCTATTGCAATTCGGTAGGTCCAATCTGGCAAAGTAGGCAATCGAATAAACTTAAAATTTAAATCCTTCGCTGATCGAATATTCGATCATTCGAATCTATTCGAATGTATTCGATTATTCGACCATTCGCTATTCGATGATCGAATGACAAAATTTGCATATTTCGACCAATCGAACAGATCATACAATCGAATTCTATTGAACTTCGATCTATTCATGTGAATTTAGTACATCGGCCCGTGTATGTAGTAGTATACAAGTAGATATCATTCTAGTTGGCTGACATAATGTAATGGCCTGCCTGGAGTTGAACCAGGGAACCTAATGTTTCTGAGCTGTTTGACTTACCATTGCTCTATGTGAGCAGTCAGGTTTTGCTCTGGTTCACTCCTATTGCTATACATGTAACTGCAAGTAAGGCAGGGCCTTGTTCAGCTGTTACCTATCAGACCCATGTGATCAGCGTAAGCCATTAGACTGCCTATAAAGACCCCTGCCCTGCACTGAATCATTGCCCAATATAGGTTCTGCTATTGTGAGTTCCTGGGTGTGATTCTGCTTTGATTCTAGTGTTTGACCTTCTTGCCTGTGACCTCGACTACGCTTCTGTCCTGATTTGGTACTGTATTGTCTGATCCTGATTATTGACCCGGCCTGTCCCTTGACTACGCTTCTTGTCCTCTGTTCCTGTACCACGTGCGGTTCCCTTGCTCGCCCAGAACTCTCCCCCTAGTCCTCTCACATTAAGACCTGGCGGCATCCAATTAGCTGAGGGCTCCTCCCGAAGTGAAAGGCGGCTGTTAAAGGCAGAAGAGTGAGCTGTGACCGGGACCTTGGGGTTTGTTCTGGGTTTTGGGATACCAATCGTTACACATAAGGCCCAAACCTTACAGGCTGGTGCATGGCTGCCAGAAAATTCAAGGAAAGGTGAATCCCCGGGGGCTGGGGGGGAGTGAACAGCATTTACTTATCTATACTGAGTGTCCTTAATGCTGGATGACACTTGTGCATGTACAGCAGAGAAAACTGTAAAAATTTCATTTTTTAACAATATTGTTGTTGCCCAGCTTTGGTATGTGACAGAGATCCTATATGTAATCTCAGAGTCCCGCAATGCACAAAACAATGTCAATGAGCCCTTTAACAGTATCCCTTTAATTTGACTTTCAACCTCAGCAAAGGTTTGTTAACAATGAACACTTCTGCAATATTGTCTTTAGAAAAGGACATTTGAGACAAACACAAGGCCAAACACACTACTGATTGATACTTTCAGGGATAGTTGAAAAAAACATGGAGATTTAGTAGTCTCCATGGTAACGCTAAACTTCAGAAACATTTACTAAAGTTCTGACACTCCTCTCTACGAGCCCACTTTCAAGAACAGAAGAGACAATATACTCAGTTATGAGGAGGACAAAGTCTCAAGTACAAACAAGAAATAGAGCATATTTAATGCAGGGGAAGAAGGATACAAAAGCAAGTATTCTACTATGGGTTTATACTTGCATAGAAGCAGTTTTATTATAATTAGGGATGGCGCGAACCGCCGAAAAAAAGTTCGCGAACATGTTCGCGAACTTCCGGAAACCGGCGAACGGTTCGCGAACGGTTCGCGGACCCCGTAGACTTCAATGGGAAGGCGAACTTTAACACCTAAAAAAGACATTTCTGGCCAGAAAACTGTTTTTAAAGTTGTTTAAAGGGTGCAACGACCTGGACAGTGGCATGCAAGAGGGGGATCAAGGGCAAAAATGTTTCTAAAAAATACATTGTTGAAACAGCGCTGCGTTTTGTGCTGTAAAGGGCAGAAATCACCCAACATTTCTAAACCTGTTTAATAACCAGCAGATACATGGCAGCCAATCAGGAAGCTCTCCCTCCTGGACCACCCCCACATTTTTTGACGCAAGTTCACGAATATGTTCGCGATTTTTTTGGTTGCAGCCACTGAAGCACAGAGGCCCGAAATATTATGCCATATAAATGCAGAAAATTTGCAGTTATTTGGTTGCAGCCACTGAAGCACAGAGGCCCGAAATATTATGCCATATAAATGCCTACAGGGCAAATAATGCCTACTAGGTCAACGTATACACTACTACAGCGGTGGATACGGATTAGGTAAAATATATTACGGCTGTTTGAAAAAAGTCACTCAGGTGGTTGTTGTGGACACTGTAATATTATGGATATTTAGACGGAATGTGAACAAGCTCACACAGCTAGATGGGAGTTGTTTGAAGAACACACTAGGCAAAAAATGCCTACAGGGCAAATAATGCCTACTAGGTCAACGTATACACTGCTACAGCGGTAGTAAAATAAAAAAAAGTAAAATAAAAAAAAAATGAATATTAAAAAAAAAAATCGGGTTGGTGCTGCTGAACTACTAGCAGCAGCACAGTTGCACACCAGTCCCACTCCCCAACACTGCTAGACTAATAGCACTGGTCTCTTATAGTAGCAAAGTAAATCAACAAAAAATAAAATAAAAGCAGTCCTTACAAGGACTATTGGGTTATTACAGCAGTCAGCAGATGAGATCTGAAGCAGGACAGCTGCCCACTGCAGCTACAGAGCACTGCAGTAGAAGGTAGATTACTAGCTAGCAAAGCTACCTAAGCTAAAATGTCCCTCAAATCCCTGCAGACTTCTGTCCCTCCCTCCAATACAGAGCAGTATGAATGAGATTACTAGCCAGCAAACTTTCAACTGTCCCTGAAATCACTAACAGGCACTGCAGCTCTCTCCCTACACTAGCTCTTCAGCACACACAGGCAGAGTGAAAAAAAAGCTGCAGGGCTTCGGTTTTTATAGGGAAGGGGAGTGGTCCAGGGGGTGTGGGGGTGGTCCAGGAGGGAGAGCTTACTGATTGGCTGCCATGTATCTGCTGGTCTGGGGTGAGAGGGCAAAAAAATGCGCCAACTGAAGCGAACCCAAAATGGCGAACGTCGCGCGACGTTCGCGAACTTCCGGCGAGCGCGAACTAGTTCGCCGGCGAACAGTTCGCGCCATCCCTAATTATAATAGAAGATACTTTACTATACTGAAACATAGAAATGTATGTTTCTAGTTACCCTGAGAAGATAGGATTGTACATAATACATAGAATATTATTATTATTATTATTAACGTATTGCGCTGAATGTTATTTGGTTTAGTTTGGACAGAACAATGTGGGAGCGACATAGCATCATCTTCACATGCCTAAATGTACAGGAGTCTGGTAAATATTAAATGAACCCCAAGTGATGTTGGTGGTTATAGAATTTGTGGTCTGAAATGAGCATTACTTGTTAACCTGGGTGGGATTTTACTGATGGTCTCTGGGATTATTTTGCACTGCTCTTTCTTAAATTCCTAAGGAATAGCCCCTTGATCCACCCACACAGTGCACCCGGGACTTATTATGAATTGTATGACAAACATTATTCCAGGGCCCTATGCACATCTTGTTGGGCATAGTCATGATGTTGCTATTCATGCTAGAGTCAAGTAGCTTTGCCTTCAGCCACCGTAACTTGTATAGCACAGCTCATTTCTTCTTATTTATATGGATTGTCATCATTGTGCCTTTTGGATTCACAATGTCTACTCTCTCAGAACTCACAATGCCTATGGCACACACACACACACAATGTCATTAGAGTTGTGTGTGTTTAATGCAAAACAATGCTTAAACATGCACCGACTTACTCTGCATTACTAAATGGTACCATCACATTATTTTCCACACACGTGGTTGCAAACGTTTTAATGATCCCTGCTATAGATCAATAGGATTGCAGCATTGGGAGCTTAAACTGATTTTCCATGGGAATTACCTCTCATATATTCTTCACTTTTATGAATAGACCCACATGTTTATCAGGTCAGATCTTTTATTTAGATCTAGTGTCACCCAGCCATTAATTGTTGATAATGGAGAACAGCTTTAAATGTTTCTCCATTTGCTAAGGAACTATTTAATTAGCAATGCTGACCTTTAAAGGGAGAATCTCTTAGCACATATGCTTCTGTTCATCACAGCTCACAGATTCATTATTAAGAGCCTACGTCTCAGCTCTACTATTTATTACTTGCTTTCCCAAATATTTATTGAGTGATGAGCCAAGGTCAATGGCAAATTCTTTTAATATTGGATTACATTTACTATAGTTTAAGCTGTTTAGCAAGAAATATACATTTGAACTAGGTAATTTATTTAATTGAAATGATATTTTGTTACCTCTATTATTTGTAACGTTATTTTTCCAATTAAAAGACCAGATAGTTTGTGTTGATTCTCTTCTTTAGCTGCAAGGAATTCTTCCTTCCCCACCTGTCCGGGACCAATCATAACATGCAGAAACACATCCCCAGGAAAATTAATAAAGACAGTGATCTGATTTGATGCACAGGCTCTCAATAAGGATTAGGATGTTATCATCCCCATGACACTAAATAGTGCACCAGAGCAATCTGTGAGCAATTAAATAAGCAATCCATATGTAGCACTAATAAAATGTCAAAATGCCAGCTGCTAACAAAAGCAAGAATAGTCATGTGTGAGAATCCTGTTTACCACTTTACCATACACAAATAATGAAAACCGTGCAAAGCTTCCAGCTCCACTTGGGGCCAAATTTACACAAATCAGGTGCCATTATCTTTAGAGCATTCTCTTATATTCATTCACTGACCCTGAAAAGATGTACAAATGTTCAGCTGAACATGTTTTAAAGATACATCTTGGAGGTTTTTTTACTACAGCTCCTGGCTAGGGTTGCCACCTGTCCGGTATTTAATGGCCTAGCTGGTAAAACACCCAGGTCAGGGTCAGTATCACAAATGTACTGGCAATGTAGTTGCCAGTAAACCTAAATTTTTTTTTTAATTTAGCCCCTGTCAGGACCATCTAAGACATTGGCCTGCCTAGAACCCTTTCCTTTCCCTGATAATTTGCCCTCTGTGATCCCCCCTGGCTTCTTTCACCCCCATCGTTGCACCGGCCTAGTAAAAATTTGTGTAAAAAGTGGCAACCCTACTCCTGATATGCTTGGATCCTTGATGGTATGCTTGCATATACTGGTAGTCCGGCACACAGGGAGATGCCTTCCTCTTCCATAGGCAACTAATCTCCTGCAAATACTTTCCCATTGGCAATAATGTAAATCTTGGATGGAAAAACATGTTTCACTTCGTTTTTTGCAAAGTTTCCTTGCCAGAAAAACATTATTGCCATGGTAGAGCAAAACTCATACCTACAAATTGGTTTACTATTAGTTTTTTACCATTTTAACTACTATTGTCTATTTTGGAAATTTGTTTCCTGTAATATGAAGGAAAATGGAGACCCAACCAAAATAGCATGAAAACACATTTTATCTCAAATGATAGGCGTGAGAACAAATCTGGCTATAAACAAGGCCATAAAAGCTGCTGATTTGGCCCTTTCAGACCAATCAGTCGGGCCGCGTTTAGTCCCAACAGATGTCTATCGGCTCACCATGTGTTCCAATCATTGACTAGGAGGCTAAATAATAAGTTCAGTTTTATTTGGCCCTTGGCATTGATTGACAAACCAGAGACTATATCTGTGTATGACCAGTTTAGCAGTGTACACTACGTAATATGGTATATATCTGTATACTACCCTGGATACACCTAGATTAAGTTACAGAAATTAAAACCTTTAAAGGGTGGTACACCCCACCTGACAGATGCAAAGTACAACTGTTGTAATTTAAAAAAAAAAAAGAAAATCTTTTGCTATATTTATAATATAATTACAGGTATGGGATAAATTATCCAGAAACCCATTATCGAGAAAGCTCCGAATTATGGAAAGTCTCCCATAGACTCCATTATAATTAATCCAAATGTTTAAATATAATTTCCTTCTTCTCTGTAATAATAAAACATTACATAGTACTTGATCCATATAACTAATCCTGGAATCAAAAGCACCCTATTGGATTTATCTAATCTTAACATGGTTTTCTAGTAGACTTAAGGTACGAAGATCCAAATTATTGAAAGATCCATGATCCGGAAAACTCCAGGTTTGTAGCATTGTGATAACAGGTCCCATACCTGTATGAGTTTGACTTGCCTCTATAAACATTTGGATCCTCTTCCATAACTATGGCAGTTATGTTTACCCTGATTGTGTACGAACATGTGTATGGTATAAGCTGACAGAAATGAAAGGAAAAACTGATGTTATATTTAGATTTTATGATAAATGTTTATCTGCCAGCTTTATAGGCAGATTGCGTAATGTGATGCAGAATACAAGTTATAGATTGCTGATTTAATTGCTTTTTGACCTTGTTGCTAAACTCCTCCTTTGACTGCTTCTGAATAGAAAATTAATTAGATGGCAGGCAATGAATTTTCACCTTCCCAGCAACTCTAAATCCTACCCCATAGCAGGGCTGGGCCAAGGTATTTTGCCATCCTAGGCAGGAGCTTCAATTGACACCCTCCTCCAGAACAAGTAGTCCCACGTTACCGTTTCCCAACGTGCCATTTTATCATTTCAATTTTAATAAAGAAATCTTGCAACACATTAATGCATGTAACTTGTGCTTTATGTAACTATAAATATCAATATTACAACCAAATAATCATACATAGTAACAGAGACTGAAAAAAGAAACATCAATCAAGTTCAGATTTGATGCAGAAAATTACACGGGGCAGTGACACTGCACCCCCTCTCTTGAAGACAGGAGTATGGAGCTATTGAAAGTGCAAAGTGCAACATTTTGTGGGTCTGTGTAAGTGACAAATTTGAAGCACTGATTTTCTCAGTTTTCTGCTTTTACTGTCAAAGCCCAAACAAGAAAAATCATGATTGCCCATTTACTAGTACTATATATTCTGTAATGAATGCTAAAATTCAGGTTAAGCCTGCAACCAGCATTGATACTGCACCACTCCCCCCAGCTGTTACATAAGACTTCCTTCACACACAGTAGAAGAGTTGTCATACTGGAAATTACCCAGAAGCCCTTGAGGCACTGACAGCTCCTTTGCATATCTGTTAGGTTCGTAAATTGTGAAGCAAAGAGGGAAATAGGCGAATTTCTGCTTTGAATCAGAATACAAGGAAGATGCAGGGATAATGTTGAGAACAGTACAACACTATTCATGTAAACTGGCAATGTTATAAAACTATCCACAAGTGCAAAGTCTAAGAATTTCCAGGGGTAAATAATCAGACACTATTAGTAATTGTGCCGGTGTACTCCTGTAGCCAATTTGATGACATGAGTGGGGAGGTCAATCTGCTGCTGTGGGTTGACTGCCAGTTGGTCTGGATGTGTGAAAATGCCATCCTGTACTGACCAAGAATAGGGACAGTGTTAGATTAGTGTTAGGGGTGTGTTTCCTAACCCCCATCCCTGATCCTAAGAAAAACCCAATCCCACAGCGAGTCTGGGTGGTGTAGCCAGCCACCCATAAAGACTGGCTTAGAGCTAAGGACTAGAATAGGGACAGGTTAGGAGGCATGCCATTAGATTGACAGGGCTAATGCCACCAGCACAACATGTTACCAAAATACACAACAGATCAGTTGCAAAAAAAGGAGTAAAATAGTAATTATTATATCTTACAGTAAAAATTCATTTTTGTAATTGAACGTTTAACACAGGTTGCATTAACACCACTGTACAATTTTACCGATTAGACAGACCTTTGCACAGATGTCAGTGATCAATAAAACAATTCCCAGGATCAGCTTTGGACTGATATTAGAGACTATGGAGAAATGTATAAAAATGGTCACATTTATTTCATAGACTTAAGGTACAGTGATACATTAATGGGCAGATTTACAAAATTCACTTGAATAGATCGAAGTTCGATCGAATTCAATCGAATTCTGATCGTACGGTTTTATAGAATATTCGAATATGCAAATTTGGCCACTTCGATCATCGAATACCGAAAATTCGATAGATTGAATAGATCGAATGATCGGATATTCGATAATTCGACCATTCAATGATCTAAGTACTTTAACTTTATAATTTTCTTCGAATGCCTACTACGCCAGATTGAACCTACCGAATTGCAATAGAAGCCTATGGGAAGCCCCCCATAGGCTTTTTTTTTCTATCACCTGCTTGAATACCATTCGTATGATTGAATGCCTCGATTGTTCGAATCGTAGGAATTTTTCGAGCGAATAGTACGAAATCGAAAGATCAGTATTCAATCGTATGATTTCATCGAGGAATCGAATATCGAGGAAAAAATAGCATAAAACTCTTTGATAAGCATTCGATAGTCAAATGCTTATCGAATTTCAAATGAATTTGAGGGCTTTTTAATGAATAATAGTAAATCTGCCCCTAAGGGGCAGATTTACAAAATTCACGTGAATAATTTGATCGAATTCCGATCGTACGGTTCTATCGAATATTCTAATATGCAAATTTGGCCACTTCGATCATCGAATATGCAAAATTCGATAGTTTCGAATAGATTGAATAGATCGAATAGATCGAATAGATCGAATGATTGAATATTCAATCATTAGAAGAACAAAGTACTTCAGCTTTAAAATTTTATTCGACTGCCTACTTCGCCAGATTGAACCTACCGAATAGCAATAGAAGCCTATGGGAATCCCCCCATAGGCTTTTTTTTCTATTACCTGGTCAAATAGCATTCGTACGATCGAACGCCTCGATCGTTTGAATCATACAAATTTTTCAACGATCAAAGGAAATTTCACGATTTTTCCTTGAAATCGAACAATGCTGTTTGATTATAAAAAAACTTTGAGAAATCGAATAGCGCTCAAAAAATAACCTAAAACTATTCGATTTCTATTCGACAGTTGAATTACTACCGAATTTATGCCAAAGATATTCCTTATTTTTCTGTTTTTTTATATTATCCCTGCATTTTTATTCCTTTTTTATGTTTAATTTAGCATAGTTTTGTTGTTTGGTGCTTTGGTACAGCAAGGTATCTTTTCCCTTGTTGGATTAGTGGTTTTCTGGGGTCACACAATATGAAGTGTTTGACCTCTGTGTGTTATCCCTTGGGATCAGGTTCTAAGCAGTGTGTTATCCAAACTACCACAGGTCAGGAAAATCATACAAAAAGTCCAAAAAATTACAGCACAGACAAAGAAAGACAACATTTCTTGACAAAGGGCCCTGTGAGACCCAAACGCTGCCATTCTTTGTCTACTTGATTTTGAGCCAATAAAATCAAGCAAAATTGATACACTTTGTTAGTGTGCTGCAGATTGTTGGACTTTGTATATGATTTTCCTGACCCCTGAACATATGAAAGTATCCAATGCAGCCAAATAAAATATTTAGCCAGTCTCCTTTCCTGATTGCCTCCCTAAACCTGTGCCGGCATCCAACATGAATGCGGCAGCATAAAATATTTTACCAAGCCCATAAATATGTAACCATGGCGCCATGAACCAGTGCTAGCATCTGTGCAGCTACATTAAATATTTATATTTCTTTTAGCCCCCACTACCTCTTCCAGCAGCCAGCCAGTGCCACATAAAACTGGTCCAACAACTGTCTCCAAACATTCTCTAAACCTTCTCCAGTGTGAGTGAGCCAGAGTCACATCAGGATCCCCTGAACATCAGTAAATCAGTGTAGCCATATTAAATATTTAATTATTAGCCCCACTACCTTCCCCTGTGTACATGTGCCAGCAATCAGCCAGTGCCACATAAAATTGCTCCAAACAGACTCCAGGTTGTCTCCATTTGTTCTGCAATCTTCTTTCATGAGAAAGTGGCAATGCACCTGTTTTTTGCTGCCATGTATTGTATTTTGCTATTTGGCCCACACTTTTTTTTTTGCCATTCTTAGTTCAATATGATATATGCTGCCCCACAGTTATAGTCGGCTTCCTATGTGAACCTTTCCCTCCTTCTCTACTTGCAAATGCACCATGGGATGAAAAGTCAAATATCTTGCCAATATTTAAAAAGGCCAAAAGAAATTTCATGCCACATCATGCTGCCCGAAAGCACGATAATGTTACAGTTATTAGCTATTGTATAATAACTGTAATTATAGAACAGGCTAGACATATAAATATACTTTTAGGTGATTGAATGGTCAAGATGAAAATGAGCTACTATTATACAGTACCTTTTGTACAGTACCATGAAAATTTCTGACTAAAAAGTGGCAGTTTCTTTTTCTTTTTAGTAACATGTATGTTCAATGGATTTCTTCTAGTGCTTTCAATGCAATTACACCTTTAACTGACAAACTCTTTTAGCTCAATGCATCTATTAAAATCGATCTCGACAATTCAACGTTGAAATTCCTGTTTGAACAGGCAACCGTGTGTTGTGTCAGCAAAGCACGTTACACCATTAAATAGTTTAATGAATCGAAAAGGCTTGGACAAGCTGTAGAAAAATTGTCGCCTTTAGTTTTTGATTTACAGAATGTGTAGAGCTCTGAATCCAGTGTATTTTATATGCTTAGATAGAAAAGTGTGTATATGCATAGCTAGGTCACTATAGCTTTTTTGTATATAAAGCGCCATTAATATTTTGTTTATAAAATGTAGGGACACATAGGTTTCTATACAGCACCTATGGAGTTAATCCCTATCCCTTAGTAGATGTTCTGTTATGCAATAACCACTCCCTGCCACTAAGGCTTTATAATGTGTGCAGGGAGGGGCCTCTGCCTCTTTGGCTGCTGGTGCTGGACAGGCTGGTTGTTCCATTGAGCCTGGGATCAACAAGGCCCCAGTAAAGCCACATGCCCTAACAGGACAAGACTGTTAGAGATTTGAGTCGAGAAACAGGCACTCCCGTGAATGAGGGATAGTAAGACTCAGGGCAGATTCTTTATAGTCTCTCTAGAGAGAGAGAGAGAGAGATAGTCAGCTGTATGTAGTTGAACAGTTCTATGTTCCAAAGAGGAGTGGTAGAAGGAATAGAAAATCCTACAGGGCTTCCCCGTATGCTTTTAGCAAAGGGACAACAGTGTGAAGGGTGTTAGGATTAGTGCTGTCTGCCTGACTACTCCACTGAAGGGGATCCTGATCATTTAAGGAGACACACCGGAGGGTAAAGTCCCAACCATACTATGTGTGTGAATATTGCTTGATAAATCTGCAGCTGATACCCTGTGTCTACTATGCACCTACTCCTGTGTGAGTATCCTAAAACCTGGTGATACTATTTTTGTGCTTAATAAATGTTCTACTTTGTTTAAGAATCTCCTGGCGCCCATTCATCTTTTATGTACAAGTCTGCCTGGGTATTGGAGTAATACTACCTTTTAAAGGGATTGCTTCCACTTAGCGAAGGCCCTGCCCTGATGTGTAGTGTCGCAAATGTAACCCATGCTCTACCATTAGCTGGACACCTACCTAATCTGGCTGAATAACCCAGAAAAGCGTTACAAAAGCAAGATTATATCAGGGGTAATTTATGTTCTCCAGTGGCCCTGGGGTTGCTGGTCTCTGCACTGGAGACAGGTGAGGGGATGTCAACATGTATCCCCCTTCTCAGATTTTCACAGTCAGCACTAGATGCATGGGCTGTGCCGAAGGTCTGTGAACTTCTTGGAGTGCAGGTTATGCATAGCATTTTCATGGGGGGGGGAGTTGTTTCTCACATTCAAAACAATAATTTTATCCAGTATACTAGGGGGCAGATTTACAAAATTCGTGTGAAGAATTTGAAATTCGATCGAATTTGTTAAAAATTAGAATTTGAATAATTCTAATATTTGAATTTCATTTTATTCGAATATTCGACCATTCGATGGTCGAAGTTCTTCCCCTATTTGACCACCTACTTCACCAGACCCAAGCTGCCGAATTGGGGATAATTATTTTTGATCAAATAAAAAAAATTTGATCGATCAATAAAATCGTTCAAATCGATCGATTTGAACGATTAATCAATTGATCGAATAATTTCTATTCCATCGATAGAATTGTGGTAAAATCCTTTGAATTCCATATTCGAATTTGAAGGATTTTACTTCACATGGTCGGATTTCAAATTTTTTTTAATTCGAAATTCGACCAATAGTAAATCTGCCCCTAGGTGGGGCCACTGACACAAGCCACCTTGGGAACCCTGGAGCTACTGCTAGTTCTGGGATAGTGACAGCTCTGTGGTTATCCAACATTAAGGGGCACTGTTGACCTTTAAATAGATGTATGACAAAATGCTGGATAGTTCCCAAGGCAGAGCTGCAATCTACAACTAAAACATTGCCCAGTTCTCTCCAGATGCTTTCTTTTTAGGTCCCCTATTTAAGTGTTCCATAGGCTTAGATATTATTATTTCTGTAGGACCATAGGTAAAGGGCTTAGCTTTGCCCCTTCTTCCATGCATTACTTGGTTATTGACATTCAGTGAGTGAGCCAGCAACAATGCCAGTGTTTCACTAGTAAAATCTGGCCAGAAACACAAAAATGTGAAAACAAAAACAAAGCCCTTTCACTTGCACAAGGCTATAGTACTTGTGAATTGATATACAGTAGATGCCTAGGCCCTATGCTGTCCTTAATATGTGCAAGTATATTACCTATTTGTCTGATGACAATTCTTCAAAACAATATTATGTACACATAGGATCCTCCAGTAATCGGGGAACTTATTTACTTGGTAGTGCTTGGTATCTCTTGATGACCAAAGGAAAAACTGTTTTTTTGAATGGTTGTCCTTTTACACTGCTCGCTGAGCGAGCGAAACGCACGTCAGGCGCTCAATTTATTTTAAGCGCAACTAGGTTGGTTGACTTTGTTACTTAGAAGGGGGATGTGGGTTGAGCCGCGAGGGAGTGTGGAGCTGATGGGAGAGTCATGAGACTGCCTTGTTGAGGCTTGAGTGATTCATATTGCGAGGAGGTGGGGAAAGCCTATTATAGCAGACACGGCTGTCTTAATGAGGAGATTGAATGCTGAATTTGATATGTAAAGAGGGAGTGTGAGCAGGTTTGAAATTTGATTCTTTAATTTTTACTGGTTCATCTGTTCCTCTCTTGTCTCTAATGCAATCCCGCACTGGGAGTCTCATGGGACCAATGATTTGTGGTTTTTTAGGGCAATATACTTCTCTGCGAGGGCAAGCTAAAATTTGAGACCACAGTCTTGGCAACCCTGCCTTTCTCCATCTTTGTCCCAGTATTAGAATTAAATAGGCAGTTAATTGTGGGACAACTCCACCCACCTTTCACTTCCAATTTTCTTACTTTCTATGAACTGGTATTAATTCAATATACTGATTTCATGTATTACCACATGGCAGGAATCAATTCATCTTAATAGACCAATCATGAATTTCTATATATAATTTATATTTATTAGCACCTGCACTTTGTGTGAATAACCGTTAAGTTACTCACTCCATGCTGACACTTACACTTTATATCTCATTTATTGGTCATTCATTAGCTAATGCACATGTAATCTTTTAGTATGTTGCACTTTCACCTCAGGTGGGGTGGTTTTTGGAGCATATGCTGCACTGGATCAGTGGGGATTGATTGAGATCACCTGAACTCTCAACATTGGCAACAAATCAGCCACACGGTGTGCTGAACTAACACTCTCCCCTCTTCCTTTTTATTTGGTTTATATATAACCATGATAGCAACAAGTTACCTGAGGTAACGATATTTGCGATATCAGTATTGTTATTGTCAATCACAGTCCCAATTGTAGTTCTAACTTTTTTAATACTCTGGATGTTTTAAAATAGATTAATAAAAGTTACATTTTATGGCTATATGTTCATGGGAATCTAGAAACAGCAGATGGGGAGGTGCAAAACTATAAGGCCATTTCTTTTCTTTTCTATATTTTTTGTGTAGAATAAAAGGCATGGCAGAAAACAGAATGGTAGACTTGGCAAAGCACCTGCTTTTTATAAAACTCGGCGTGATATCTCGTTCCCTGTGAGACATCTTATTGCAATGAAAGTGAGAAATTCAGCACCTTCTCCTCTGTGGTGACCTGTGAACAATCATATATTCTATATTCTTTGTAATCTTTGTGCCAGAGATGCATTTCATTGAAATATGTAGATATCTCAGAAAAAGAATGAATTTGGCATCTTAAAAGTGTGTTCCTGTAGGGTTTATATGTAAGCATTACTGCTATGCAAATAGAAGAGTATAAATTAGAATAATGCCATCTACCTGTTTTGGTAGCACTTTATTCCCTGCAAACCTATTTGCATCCTTGATTCCTTTTTTATTTACAAGGGAGAAATCTTAAAAATACTTTCATAGGTTTGTTTTTATTTCTCTCTAGAACTTTGGTAGTTAGGTTTAATCTCTAGGGTTCTATTACTTGCCTCTTGATATTCAACACGCAAAGGGCTGTGCTCAGTGATTGATAGGGCCCAGGCTTTGTACTGTATCTCTCTGACAGCACAGTGCTGAGTAAAATATTTTGTCTGCATTCCTTGTGTAAATGGATCGGCTCCTGTTCTATTACCTGAGTTATTGGACCTTCTATTGCTGTCACTGCAAACCACAAACGTTTTGCCTTATTTTTGTGGTTTTTATGCTTTATTGTCTTAGTGGTGAATATTCATGATTTTTTTTCTCTACTGCTTATACAATTTTTGGAGTTTGTATTGCAAACATTATTTGAAATACAAAAGAAGATCTTTTTTCATGTAATACAAGTTTCTACTTAACCAGTGTATTTTTGGAAAAAGCAATTGTAGGTGCCAAACAGACAACAATAACTCACGGGTCGGGCGGGTTCAGGCCAGATCCTGTACAAAATCTTTGGGTCATGGGCATTTCCAGCTTCACACCTCTTTTGTGAAGTCACTGTGAATAGGTCGGGTGCAGGTTTATAAATAGAGGGGAACGGCGTTCCAGGTGAAGATTGGGAAGGGTTAGGGTTGGGTGCGGGTTGAGAACATTGTTTGAGGTTGGTTTAGAAATTATATTGTTTGAAGCTGAAATTAAATGAACAGATACCAAACAAATCATACCAAACAGCAGGGCCCTGTACCTGTAATAAAGGACAAGACTCCTGCACCCCCTAATGTTGTTCTTTGCACTGAACACTGGATGTTTGATTTGATGATCACTGCAGAGAGCAATACACCCCAGGAAGCAAGTGCTCCTTAGATCAGCATTAAGGGGCACCCAGAGCATTAAGATATAATTTACTGGGGATACTGGCAATTTTTATATTCACAAGGCCATTATTAAGAAATTAACAACACACTAGATGTGGCAGTAAAGAATCAGAGTGCTTGCTGAACTAAAAAAACAGGAGACTGAGACAAATAGGAGAAACTGTTTCATTCTATATAGACAGTCTTCTCTGAGTGATTCATAATTGAGATAATGATGGACTGAATGCTCATGCAAGAAGATATTTGCAAGTAATACAACCAGACGGGCTTGAAAGGAATATGAAAGCAAGTGTAAGAGAATAAGGGCAATCTTCCCTAAAGTCAGGAGACAAAATGTGCATAGAAAATAATCTTCAATTCACATGAGGTTTGTTTGAATCTTCAAACATTTTTTCTAAATGCCCTTGGAAAATCATATGCTAATCTAATGTCTACATTACTGTATATGTTAAAAAACATCACCATTTATCCATAGTGCATAGAATACATATGCTTCCATAATGTATACATTACTGTATATGTTAAAAAACGTACATCAGCATTTATTCTTAGTACATAGAATACATATGCTTCCATACAGTGATCTGATTATCTGCTACAGTAGACTTATATGTTTTAAAACAAGCCAGAGTTGGTTTTCTATGAAAGTCTAATGGGGGTAAATAATATACAGTATGACCACACACAGGCTGATCAGATTCAAATCAATGGAGCGTGGGCACTGGGCGGGTCTGCTTCTCTCAGCCTGCAAAGTTATTCAGGCTGACAAAAGCCACCAACAACAGCCTGTGTGTCCATAGCCTAAAAGTAGCCACACACAGGGAGAACTGTTCGTTTGCAGATGTCTCTACCGCACACCTTCCTTCCACTGTCCTGCAGTAGTGGTGCTGGTCCACCGTCGACCCGGCCGGGTCCCTTAGCAACCGTGTAACTGAAAAGACGGTCCGCACACACTTTCTTTAGCAGTTGTGGAATGTGCCCCTTTTATTCATGCCACCATAATATCAACGTTTTGGGGGGTAATACCTCCCTTCTTCAGGATACAATCAAACAGTGCACAGTGTTGCTTTATACCCCTCAGCCCCTCCCATCTTACCAGGAAACATTAATTCAATTAGTCCTGGGCAGTGAGTAGAATATAAAATTTTATCATTATTCACACAGATGCATATTGGACTATATTGGACTAATTGAATGCCGAAATTGACATATCTGGCTGATATAGTCATGGGCCCAAGGGCCCAACAATCGAATAAGAATGGAGGCCAAACGGGTGGTTGATTTGCGGGACTGCATCAATGAAAAGATGTGGCCATGATCCAACAAAATTTTATAACCTACACAGTCATCATCTGGCAGCCACACTGGCCAATAAGCTGCTGACTGGTCTGTTGGCAGCTTTTAGCAGCCCATGTATGGGGGTCTTAAGAGGTTGTGACTGGAGATAGTGGCAAAAGCCCTTTCTTGTGCAATAACACTCTGTTATTGTAATAATGATTGTGATGCTTTATTGCAGTTTTGCAAGAGTCCAAACATGTATCCTCACCAGCATCGGACTGGGCCAGTGGGACACTGGGCCAGCCCCGATCTCTAGGCCCCCTAAATAAAACTACTTGTGGTAGAGTATAATGGAGGCACAGGCTGGGGTCAATAGGGCCAAGCAGACAAATGACTATGAAGATTTTCATTCATCCAGGTCATGGTATATCTAATATATGTAATTTTAAAACAACTAGACTTGCTGAGTAATTATTGAAGATGTTTCACTACTCATCTGTGCAGCTTCTTCAGTTCAACTGACTGGTGTGGGAAGTTCTCAGCATATAAACTCTTCCACTAATCCAATCACAATGGCACATTGTAACTCTTCAGAGGTGACATCTGAATTTGATTCTGTGTAGTGACACATTGGTAATCCTATCACAGAGTTACAATGTGCCATTGTGATTGTGAGCAAGTCCAGTTGTTTTAGAATTACATATATTAGATGAACTAAGCAGACAGAATCAGTATCCAGAGTCGTAGTCAATAAACAGGCAATGGTCGGTTCAGGCAGTGAAAAAGCAATGGTCAACGACTGGCAAGTGTCAAGAACAGTGAGAGCACCCTCCATCCCACTAGACCACCAGGTATTGTTACAGGCAGGCTTTGCACCATAAATAAGATACTATAAGATCTATTTACTATGCCTTATTTTTTTATATTTTTCTATTGATTGCTCTCTCTCTCTCTCTCTCACACATCCCCAGTAGCATCTGGATTGGGCTCAGATTGGAGACCATTTTGTAAGAGATTTTGAGAGCATTCTTATTTGCTGTTTTGGATACGAGTAGGACTATAGTAGGGTGACCATTAAAACCATGCTTTCATGCTTTACATAATCACAGTCCTGCATTCACACAAGCAAAGACAGACTTCAGTTCCCTATCAGGTCAGCATAACTGCTGATTGGTTACCATCTTAAAGTGCAGTATGTTGAGTGCTGCCAGCTCATCTGCACTGACTGGGAAAGGAGGCAGCAGGAAATGGCAAACTAGTAAGGTTTTTGAAGAAATTTTTAATAAACACTACTTTTTTTAGCATATTTGTATTTAAAAGAGTATAATGCACTTTCACATTCTCAAACAGTTTGTCCCCTTTAATGTACAGAGGCCTACGTTGTAGTTAACAAATAGTATCTGTCCCAGCACTGCATAAAATTAGCACATTATTCTCATTTTGCAAACTGGTACCTGGCAGTGTAGAAACTGCAAGAACAAATGGGTTGATGCCAGCCTTGTATTATCAACGCATCAAAATGCAAATCCTGTGGATTCCAGCAAATTGCATTATGCTAATGTTTTGCCTTTCAGAGACTGAATATCAATTTTTGAGGCCTAATTTAATCCATATATCATCTTGTATGGGAAGTAAAATAACAATATACCCACTCACCAAGGCACATTAATCTCTTGTGCTTGGCTGTGAGGTTCAAAAGGCATTAAGGAGTGCACTTGAACAAATACTTTTTCTACTATAGGCTGATTGTCAAACCAAATGTTGCACAAGCTATTCAAATATTACATTTCTAGTGCATGGCTTGATTGGCTAAGAGGACATAATGCCCGTTGAAATATTCAGTCATAATTTGACAGGGTCTCTTAATTTGTCTTCTTCATCAATGCAAAACTGGTAAGCTCAATTGGTCTTTATATGAAATCAAAATAGTTCCAGAGGGTCACTGTGAGCATTTGCAAATATGGTCTCTTTTTCTAGGAGTTTTAAGACATATACTTTAACAATATGCTACAAGGACGACATAGATATTGCAGCCCAAAGATGAAGTGATTTTCCCCATTGCAAAAACTAGGGGGTAGAAAGTAGAAAGTCTTCGGGAGAGCTGAAGAAAGCCAGCACGGATTTTTATGAGACTGTCGAGTACAGAGAAGCTGTTAACTCTGTGGAATCTGTAGAGGTACAGATTGAGCCCAGCCTGTTCCCTACCAATCTGCTAGACTCAGAAGGAGAAAGGTGCCACTGTTGAGATTTATCCTGTTGCAGAGCTGCTGTAATCTCCAGTGTGAGAGAACCCAGGTGTGTGAGCCACCCAAGGGAGGATACTGGCAAGGATACAAGTGTGGGGCACCAAAGTGAAGACAGCTCATTTATATTCACCTGCTACACAGAAGCTGCTGCTGAATTCCAAAGGGAGAGGTACTTTTGGGAAAAGGTAGCGCTACCTGGGGAATAAGAGCTCTGGGGATGGGACATTTTATTTGAACTGTGTGGTTATTAACCCCTTCCAGAGGACTGGGACTTTGATATTACAAAGGACTGTGTGGGAGCAACAGTTAAGTACCTTAAAGTGATTTAGGTAGTGTCCCACGATTCCCCCAGTGTAGGAGTGCATGGTGTATTAGTTGTCCAAGTTTAATACAGTTATTTAAAGTTTAAATTTGTTCATTTGCAACTCTGTGTGTTTTATTATTCCTAGTGGAATCCCCCCTGAGGTGTGTTCCTCAGTGTTCCCTAGGTGGAGGCACTGCGCTGTAATTCCCAGTTCCCAGTACTTTTCATACGCAAAAGAGACTCAGGGCCCCTGGATTGCAAAGGTAAGTTGCTATTTAAAGAGACAGTAACCAAAAAAGGGTTATAGCTCAATTGCTGCACTACAAGTTTTCCAAGCTGAAATGATGCGAGGGCTGGATTAATAGGTTGGGACAGCAGTATGGTGTGTGTCTGATATTTAATACTGTATATGTCGGTTTATAAAAACAGAGGACCTGAAAATGGGACCACCTGCTCAATACCACAAATTTAGCCTGTCAACAGAGGTAGTGACTATGCAAACAAAAGGCTGTTTTTTCTGATTGTTAATATTCTCTACATTACTGGTTCTTACTTTTACAATATATCAAAAGGAAGATGGGGAACTGGCTTCAACATTGTTCATAACAATGAACAGGAGTAAACAAATGCTGCTTTCACATGGAATTACAGTGATAACTTTAAAAACACTGAATATTCATGAATATGTATTGGGAAGATATGTCTCTTCATTCTTTTAATACTGTAGGCAAGAACAACTTGCAAGTTCAACTTTAGTTCCAGTATTTTTTTATTTATCCTTTTCAGTAGAAGGCAGTCATGTATGCCCTTGCCCTTAATGCCCTGATTGAGGTATTTTCCTTTGGCAGTAATACTATGACCAGTTTAAGATGAGTATGTACTGCTATAAAGGCTTTGGAGACTAACAAAGTCACAGAAAGGAATATTACACCTACATGTTCAGCATGTATACAGTATAAAAGTAGGAATGTAAATTTAAAAGTACATTTTTCCCATGTAAATTTTTATCTTATTTTTAGAAATGTACATCCAGACCTGTGGAAATGCTTTTTATAAATTCTGATTGTTAACAATTCAAAGATTTTTAATCTGAAAAACTACCAGATGTTTTTGATTAAAGCTACATTTGTATATGTGAACAGATTTTCTCTCTTAGCTTCTTCAGTGTAAACTTAACACCTGACAGCGCTTATCACGCCAAGCATTTCTATGATTGACACATCAATGTGGCTACACATTCATGCCTCCTTTTGCTGCAAATGGGATAAGTGAAATCATTTTGTTAACATGTGCAGCTTTGTGGAAAGTATGAATCAGTCAAGAAGCGATGAAAGCATGAAAAGATACATCAATTATATTAATGAATAAATCCAAAGAATTTAGCTGAAAGAGAACCTACTACTGGGAAACAACATTGTACTAAATGCTGACTGCCTAAAGAAGATGCCAGTGCAGTATTACCTGTGATATAATATTGAAAGAAGAGTTCACCCTGATGCTCAGGAAATGAAACATCATTTTTGCAGTGTGATGACGTCTTCAAAAATATGAACATGCCAAATGCAACCTTCTTGTCTTCATTTTATACTATTAGATTTTCCAACTATAAATGCATATGTCTGGCCTATCCTTAGTAATGAATTCTTAGGGACACAGCTTCTGGGTGCTTGAGATTGCTTTGTAGTGATATGCATGTTGACCCGCAATCCACATGACCCCCGGGTTGACCTGCGGTTCGGTGCGGGTTCGGGTTGAATATTGGGTGTCCATGGCGGGTATGGTAAGGTGCGACCCGTACCCGCTATGGACACCCAATATTCAATCCGAACCGCAGGTCAACCCACTGGTCATGCGGGTTGCGGGTCAACATGCACATCACTATTGCTTTGTTCCTCTTGGGCAAGAACTCTGCAGTCAAAACTTCCACCAGGAGTCAGCCCCATTCAGATAAATAGGAAATGCTTCACCTAACACAAATAGTGGTATTTTCAGACAGTTATAATCGCATGGGAGGGCACAGAGATACTGATACATGGTTTATATGGTTTATACATGGGTCGCAGATGGGCTCGGATTGAGCTCTTCCTTCTGCTGTCCCCTCCCAAGACTTTTTCTGCAGGCTTCCACTTCCAGCAGATAGATGGGATCCTGCCCCTCCCTGCCAGCTTTCATGACATCAGAGATGGGGGGGTTCAAGCGCAGGCCTATAAATAGAGCAGTTGTACTGGGTCAGGTAGGGAGAGCTTGGGTCAGGGTTGGGTGTATTTTTTGTTGACTTACACCTCATTAAAGGGCAGCATGATTCATATTTAAGTGAAAGGGGAACTGCATCTAATGAAGCAGGGCGTTTTTTTCTCTACAGTTGCTATGGCTAATAGAAATGCCTATGGGCCTTAGCAATCAACATCTGCTGGGACTGAGTCAGAATTGATTGCCACAAATGAAATTCCTAACTGGCTGGTGACCTTCACCAGCAAGTGTAAAAAAGACCTTTACACATTGCAGATTCTTGTGAAAAGCAGTTGTTTGGCCCTTCTTGTGTGGTCAACTTTAGGAATGGGAATTCTGTAGTGAGCGTGTACTAAAAAGAAAAGCATTCCCAGAGATATTCGGCCAGTTTATTTTTTCTCCAGAACAGTTTTAAATTTACTAATTTATAAACTAAATACCTGTGTTTTAGAATGTTTTAGACTGATTTGAGCAGTTAAACTTTGAACAGTGTTTTGTTCAGTGGGGTAATAGCGCTATAGGCCTGCAGCAGCAGTTATAATAGTTAAAAATATCATTGTATAATAAGAATTCGGCCACATAGGAAACATATCTAAATTATATTTGAGTTTACAAGCCTAGTTTTGGTAAAACTTTTTTTAAGTCCCTGCACACTACTGTATTTGGTTTGTCCACCCCCCAAGCTGAAGACTTTGCACCTGTGTCTACCATCTATAGCAACAAATGTCAATGTATCATTGACAGGATATGTTCTTTATGATTTTTGTGTTAGAAATGGTGATATCAGTAATCTTAGGGTATGCTGGTACGAGATTTCGCCTTGGAAAATAATGACAACAAATACAATGTACACTGCTTATTGTGAAACACTATATTACCACATAATGTTTCTATAGAGGTCATGGATCTCTGAGATGACATCTAATGCAATCATATTGTAGTGGGGGTACATTATTTCCTATAACATACATTTTCAGTGGGTCTTGAGACAGCAGTGAACACACTACATTTGCTATTGACCAGAATGCCTGGGGGAGTAAGGCAGGAAGTGGAAATGACAGGTTCACAACAGAGCTAGGAATGACGGAACCAGAAGAGGAGATTAAGGATTATGTGGGTTGTAGGTCCTGGGTTACTATTGGGGTGGGTGGAGACACAAGGGGTTGAAAGAGGAAGGAAGTGAAGGGAGCATGATCTTTTATCTTGAACAGCTCCCACCTGCCCTCCCCAGAATAAATGGGTAGTTGGGCAAGGGAGGAGTGTTAACATAATGTTGCAGAGGAAGGGACTCCCCTAAGGAGGGAGCTGGTAAGAGTGGTAAGTGTAGGGCTTAAGAGGGGTTTATGCCTGGGCCCAAATCTGTGGGTTCTGGCAAATGCTAAAGGCGCTGCTATAAGGTGCCACTGAAAGTCAGTATTTAGTGGGCTGGTGGGGGCTGTTTGGGCCTTAATGTGGGCTGATTGGGCCTCTGTGTACCTGAAATGCCAGTCCAGACTAAAGTAATGGAAAGGGCCCAGTGGAAGGGAAATGAGTTACAGAGGAAAGCCCCACCTAGGAAGGACAGCAGGCAGCCCCTCACAAATCTTTGAAGCCTTCTGTGGCAAAGTAAGTTAATAGTTAAATATTTTATAAATGTGAAGGTGTATTGCCCTATTTATGGAAAGCTGGGGGCGATACGTGGTGTTGTTGGGAGGGCCCATCAGATTGATGCTGTTTCTGTCATGTGACTGTCCATGGAACAAAGGTTGCTGGTGCATTGGTCTATGTTGATTGCTGGTCTATGATATGATGGTTGTAGGCCTACATCATACAAGATCAGATTATACCTGCTTTGTTAGAAGCTATTCCTTGGCATGCTGTACTGTATAAATGGGGGGGAAAAGTATTTGATATTGAACCTGAAAGAACATGTATGCAGATTGTTCTTGATTCAGAGGCATATAATTGAAGATAATTTCACAGATCAGAGGCTTTACTATATATATATATATATATATATATATATATATATATATATATATATATATAAAAGCATGACTATAAGCCCAGATCTCTAGGAAAAACATAGTATGTCATATTGAAGCTATTAGTATCTTGAGAAACATGCATTTACTTCAGACAATTTTTCTGTTAAAGGATATTTGACCTTCCTTTATAAAATGATTCCTGTCATATCTAGAAAAAGAGATCAATAGTATGCTGTTTTATTACTAGAACACACAAAATATTATTTACAGCATTGTAGATGCAGCATCTCCTTTGTCATCAGCCTGAAGTAATGCATAATAAATCTGCAGATAAATATGTATAGAGCGCTGTAGGTCAATATAATGCATCTTCAAGTATGGTATAAAACTTCTGTATAGATTGTATCCAAGAAAAACAGTGTTTGGTCTGTTTTAAGTAGTTACTTACTTATCTAGAACATTTTTATGGATTTACAGCAAGTGTTTCACCTTACAAAAGATATATTTTGCTTTCTTTTTTTCAGACAGCTGTTTTTCCTCGAGAAAATATATTTCAATAATCTTTTGTCATCAACTCACAGTCTTTCTTTATGTGTTCTTAGTGACTTACAAGGGGTATAATTACTTTAACTGAGGTATAGAAAATCAATGCAAACACCTTTTTGGCATGTTAAAAATCAAATATTTTAATCTGAGAGAAAAGAAGCAGTATCATTAAAGGGGTATTTTTACTCCCTTCTGAATTAGCTTCACAGATGGTGATATAGAATGATAACATTGCCTGCTATCATTAAACTGTAGATAATGCTGTGCCTTGTTAGCAATGACATTACTGTATAACTGTATAACAACAAAAAATAAATAAAATGCAGATATTTAAGCCTATAACATTATGCCCTAGTCCCATACTAAACTCCACGCCTTCTCCAATTCATAAATAGGGATTGTCCCACAAAGAAGGTAACTAACATCTGTGCATAAATATCTTATCTGACATGTATGTTATTCGGAATTTGACGTCTTTGCTTCTGTTTACCTAAGGTTGAAGGAGATCATATTGTATTCCTCTTATAACCTGGAAGTATCTAAATAAAGTTGCCCAGAATCACTGCACAATCTTTTTTAAGATTACTATAGCATAATAAACTAGATTCAAATGAGCTATGGGCAAGGTTCAGTTTGAGAAGAAAAATCTATTTTTCAGTCCCAGTTTATCCACTAGACCTCAACAGAATTTTCATATGATAAACAGTGAAGTATGACTATGAAGATTTTCATTCATCCAGGTATCTCTAAAATAAGTAAATCTAAAACAACTGGACTTGCTGAGTAATCATTGAAGAGGTTTCACTACTCATCAGAGCAGCTTCTTCAGCTGACTGGTATAGGAAGCTGTGAGTTTCAGATGTCAACTCTCAGAAGAGTTACAATGTGGCATTTTGATTTGATTAGTGGAAGAGTTTATACACCGAGGACTTCCCATGCCAGTCAGTTGAACTGAAGAAGCTGCTCGGATGAGTAGTGAAATGTCTTCAGTTATTACTCAGCAAGTTCAGTTGTTTTAGCATTACTTATATTAGATATAACAGTGGGGTTTTCTTGATCTCTGTAGACAGCAGGTTTCTGAATAAGAGGTCCCATATCTTTATACTGTACGTTTAAAACCTAATACAGAATGTCTCCTAGGGTTCATCAAAAGACAACATATGAATGCACATAAAAAAGAAGCCCCTCCTTTCCACACACAATATTGCAGCACATATCAGGTGAATTAAGGATTGTATAAAACGAAACATTAAAATTTGCCATTGTTCTTATCATGGTTTGAAATAAATATTCACTGAAAATGTATGGATGCTTTTGCAATATCTCACATTTATCAAATCCTTTTTTTCATTTAGCCTTTCCTTTTCTTCCCTGGTCTCCCAAAGGAGTAGCTGGAATCTTTGTGCTCTGCCTTTTTTGTCAGAGCCAATATGATATGTACCCTCATATTTTAATTAATTATTAGTGATGGGCGAATGTATTCGTCAGGCGCAAATTCGCAGAGAATTCCCGTGATTCAATGCCAGCGTATAAATTTGCGAAACGCCAGTGAAAATTTGCCTGCCAAAAAAAAGTGCATTGAAAAAGTGACCAAGTACTAATTCTCAAATTTCGCTTCGGCGAAGCAAAACGGGATAGATTAGTCCATCACTATTTATTATTTAAAAAAGGTTATTTTTGGACTAATGGTGAGATTATTATATGCATAGTTTATAGAATAAGGGTGCATTCTATCACAATCTGTAATAATAACGGTTACATTTCATCTGCTTAGAACACGCTGTACAGTTCAGCCTGCATGCTTTGCCCATTGAAGTTAAAATTAACGTGCTGAACAGCATACAAATAGTATAGCACAAGGTCACACCATGCAATCAGCTAGACTTGATTTAAATATGTTGTGGTCCTTCAATGTTTTCTTCCTCTTAAAAGTAGTACAAAGCGAGTTTTACATCCTTCAAATGAGCATAATTTTCTATTCCGGAGGGAAATTATAATAGCACACTTCTCAGAATCTCATGGTGTTTGATAATGACCTTTTTTGACAGGTTGTAAGTTCACTGTTGAACACAGACGTCAGAAGGAAGAATGCCAGTGTGGATAGAAAAGATTTGGGAAAAAACTGTCTCCTTTTTGCATATTGTATCTCTTTAAAGAAACAACAGATTTGTCTGTTTAATTTCCACAAAAAAGAAGAAGAAAGAAAATACAGGTATGGGATCAGTTATTCGGAAATCAATTGTAGAAGGTATATCACCATCTAAGATATAAATGTAAAAAGCCTTTGCTAGCAACAGATGGATTTGATCTTTGACAATCTTTTTCTGTTATCTATAAAGTTTTGATTTATGGGAAGCCCATCTCCCATAGACTCGATTTTTAACAAATAATTTTGATTTATTTTTTTTAATTGTTTCCTTTTTCTCTATAATATTAAAACAGTGGCTCAGACTTTATGGTAACTAAGCTGTATGGATCCGTATTAGTGACAAAACAATCCTATGGGGTTTAATTAATGCTAAAATGTGTTTTGAACAGATTTAAGTTATGGAGATTCAAATTGCAGAAAGATCCCTTATCTAGAAAACCCAAGGCCCAACCATTCTGGATAATAGTTGCTATACAGTACCTGTACAAGGTGCAATTAAAGGGCAAGGAAAGTGTAAAATAGAATAGGGCTAGAAATGCTGTATTGTGTATAATAAACATAAACATGAACTTACTGCACCACAAGCCTAATCAAACAAATTATTTATGCTTTCAAATTTGGCCACAGGGGGCTGTCATCTTCTAACTTTGTTAAACATCTTTGCAAGACTAGACTACATACACATGCTCAGTGTGGTCTGGGCTTCATAGGGATCGTCAAAAATGATCAAAAAAGAAAGCTGCTTGAGTTCTGCATGGCTGGTAAGTAAGGCAGGGGCTCCCCTTGCTGTTCATAAGTATGATTGTTTCCGTGCCAGAAGTTAGGGACCGTCTGACAATTCCTATCCACAGCAGTAAATGAAGAGAGAATTTCACTGCATACAGTCACATTTTTAAACTAAAGTACATTGGAGATAGATTTCTTTTTCATTAAAGAAATTTAAAATTGGATTTTATTTCTTTGCCTCTCCCTGCCCTTTAACATTATAAGGTTTATTTACAAACACAACCACACAATATGGCTTTGTTTTGTGTGCACTTAAACCATATTAACAAGGATATTTGAGCCCATGCACTTCCCTTACAACTCATATGGTTTGCCAATATCTAGCCTGCTCTGATTAAACATAAAGGGCCTCATTTACAAAGTGAAAATGCTTTGTCTTGCCTTATGTCTAGCGGTGCTGTAAAGGATCAGTGTTGAACCCTCATGCTGCTAAACATTTGACCTATTTCATGGCCATTCCCTATTTCTATGAAAACAAAGAGGCTAAATAGATGGAATGATAGATTATAGGAAAATCCTGGAGCTATAAGCGCAGGGGCTGCATGACACGGGATCTGAATGACCAGCAGCCACATTATATTGGCCTAGGTCAGGGATGGCAGAATCACATGTTACTGTGTTTAGGTGAGAAAGAATGAGTTAAAGCAGAAGATGGCCAGGCCCAGGGGCGGAATAAGAGAGGGAATAGATGTCAGGGGAAGAACCAGTTCACTTCCTTTTCTTCTGAGCAGGTAGAAACTTCCCACCCACTGTCCCCTTTTTTGTAAAGAGTTTTCTACTTTATGTTCTCATATTATCTATTAATAACTGAATATGGATGTTTTCCTGAAAGTGCTGTTATATTGTGGTTTCTGTATCTTTCCACATTATAATTGTGAGAGTTGTTATTGTATTCATGTATATTATGAATTAATGTGAAATGCTTGATCCGGGGAATGTTTCTGATTGCCATTGGGGTCAGGAAGGATTTTTTTCCCTCTTGAAGCATAATTGGCACTGGCTTCAGGCTGGGTTTTTTGCCTTCCTCTGGATCAAAACAGTGCACATATGATATTTAAGTTTTATTTGTTGCAGCAGTGGTAGGACCTTGCCAGAGTACTGCACAGGTAAGTTTAGAAGAGGGAGAAAGGAGCTTGTCTCCTGTGACTACATGGTGGATTGATTGATACAGATGCTATTACTGCTTGGGCTAGGTAACAACCTGCTTGGATTTCCTATCATTGGCAACTGGCAGCAAGTACCCATCTATAGCTGACTTGGCTTTGCAATTAAGTTCCCCCAATAGTTGCACAGACATCACAATAGCATGTCACAAAGATAGATCATGCTTGTATCTGTCCAGAGAACATAATGATGACAAAGTGATGCCTCCAGGCCATAAAATTCCCTTACTATATGAGAAAAGCAGAATGCTGAGAGCACTTTCCTGTGAAGACTGAAGATCATGCTTTATCAGCAGAGTTTATTTTTAGTCATCAAGAAGCACATATGATGTTGATGTGACAGAACATCCAAACAAATTAATCAACTAACTGGCACCAGTATCAGCGAGGAGGTAAAAGCACCTCAGTTTCCAGTTTGTAGAAGTGAGATAGTTTCACCTATACACTAAACCCATGTACACTATAAATAGAAAAAGACCATTAACCAGCCATTAATTACTGCAACCTATAAAGGCGAACACACAGAGACTGATGATTTTTGCTTCCCGTACTATATTGTTTGGGTAGGCACACTGCTTGCCTTTCATTTCAAGTCTAATCATCTCAGTGCTACTGTAGGTATGCTCATCCAACCTGATCTGAAGACTTCATGCCCAACTGTAAAGTAGCTTGCCATATCTTAAGTAAAACACAGTCCATATATTTAACATATTCTGCACAATGTTTATTTGATATAACATCTGCACAGATGGTATTTACAACTGTTAAATATGAATCCATGAAGATTTATTTTATAGCACATATATATATAGTCATAAATTCAGTCCCGTTTAACCATTGCCTGCAATGGATCGAAAAAGAGCAGCATGGGCTTTCAAGAGCCTGTCTTGGCAGCACTGTAAATTTTATGCTTCTGGGTTGCTCTTTGATCTATCAGCCTTCACGTGTTCTTTCGCAAAACACATCACAGCAACATTAAAAACCCCAGCAGGCAAGGGGTTGGTGGTTTAGTGCTATAAATCCCTTCTCTTGTAGTCAGGAACTAGATCCTTGAGGTCTCTTGAAAGTGTCCAAATGCATTCTGTGTAAGCATATCATAATTCAGTTATAGCAAACATCCTGATAACAAATAGCTTCTCTATAAACATGTCAAACAGCCTGGCAGAGAAAGGCACTGTGTGACCCACAGAACTGAAGTTATAGTAGAGAGGCCCTGCAAATGTAGCACTGCAACAGCAGCAAACTCCAAGATCTTTCATAAATGTCCCCATGGATGTTGCTGAATTAAAACTTTCATCATCCAGCAAACAAACTAAGGCTTAGTACAGCTGGAAGACTGCAGGTTGACCATTACTAATGCACAATACTGAAAATATCTAACAATTATTACATAATAGGGTTTCTGTGTAATTGCATTTACATTTCCACCCCAAGGGATTCTTCTGATAGTGGTGACTAATACCCAAGCCTTTTCTAAAACAGATACAGGGGAATGTAATATAAGTCGGTAAGGCAAAAACTATTTGCAATGAGAAACGTTATGCCTCTGTGCAAACAATTTTTGCTTTGCGCGAATTTAATATAGCTTTTGCGAAACCGGAAACTGTTTTACCGATCACTTCCGACAGTGGAAGAGAGTTTGCGAATTTTACAGCTTGCGCCAATGCACAGTCAATGTAATAAAACTTCTTACTGAAAAAGTCGTTATGTTTGCTCCTAAAGATTACGACACCTTCAAGCACTTCTTAAGAGTGCGCAATTAAAATTCGCAATGTGCAATTAAAATTTGCAATGCGCAATTAAAATTCGCAATGCGCAATTAAAATTCGCAATGCAATAACAGTTTAAGGAACAATATTACATTACGAGATGTGGACTTTTAATCTTATTGATGCGCATTCTTTTGCTCTTTGCGAATTTAATTACATTCCCCCCTTAGCATATTAAATAGGTTTATGGACATTGCTGCTTTAGATCAACAAAGGTCACAGAGTCGTTTTTTTATTTATATTTTTAGATATGTCTACATACTGACCTTCCAAAATAATTGTGTGCATGAGTGGATCAAAGGGATACAGGTGTGAGCAGTCAAAAGTTTTTTTTTCTGACAGTGTTTGCTGCAAGTAGAACTGAAATGGGAAGGCTTGAAAATGTAAATGCTACAGCAGCCTCACCAACAAAACAATGACCCCACAGGAGATCACTGTTTAAATCTCTGTGGCCTCTTTAGCTTTCCTCCTTAACCAAGTCTCATGGTTCAGCTCACAAATCATTCATGCAGATTTACTATTGGTCGAATTTCGAATTAAATATTTTTCGAAATTTGACCATGTGAAGTAAAATCCTTCGAATTCGAAGGATTTTACCGCAATTCGATCGATCGAATGATTAAATAGAAAAAATCTGATTGATTGATTAATCGTTTGAATCAATCGAATCAAATGATTTTATCGATCGAATTTCTTTTATTCGATCCAAAATAATGGTCCCCAATTCAGCAGCTTGGATCTGGCGAACAAGGTGGTCGAATAGGGGAAGTACTTGGACCATCGAATAGTTGAATATTTAAATAAAATTTTATTAGAATATTTGAATTCTTCGAATTTGCCTGATTTGCATATTCAAAGATTCAAATTCGAATTTTATGTGATTCTTCACACAAATTTTGTAAATCTACCCCTGTGTAAGTGTAAATAAAATGACTAGAGGGAAACATGCAGCCAATTCTAACAGAATGCTTTAAAAGCATCCATACTCCATGCAGTCACAGTCTGGCATCATCTGGGCAAAGTAGGCGGGTGACATACAGTAGCCTGCATGTAACAATATGGCAGTAGCATATTGACCTAGTTTGGAAAGAATCAGGGGATAGTTACATAGTTACATAGTTAAATTGGGTTAAAAAAAGACAAAATCTATCAAGTTAAACCCCTCCAATTTAATGCCCAGCATGCACACACACCCCCCTACACTCTTTCATACAAACCATATATGCCCATAGCTATACTAACTGTAGAGTTTAGAATCAAAATAGCTTTTGATATGTCTGTCCAAAAAATCATCCAAGCCCCTTTTGAAAGCATCAACAGAATCAGCCATCACAACATCACCCGGCAGTGCATTCCACTACCTCGCTGTCCTCATTGTGAAGAACCACCTACGCTGCTTCAAATGAAAGTCCTTTTCTTCTAGTCTGAAGGGGTGGCCTCTGGTGCGGTGATCCTCTATATGGGTAAAAAAGTCCCCTGATATTTGTCTATAATGTCCTTTACTAGTATAGGGATAGTTTTTATTCAGATTTAGTAGATACGTACATGATTATTTATGAAAATCTTGAATATCTTGAGACTGAAGAATATCTGAAGATCTTTTTGCCCTTCAGTAGTCTAAAACATAACTGAGTTAAATCTAACACTAGTTAAAGGAGACATATTGTATGAAAAATAAGAATATACCTATGCATTATACTTTTGAAATATAAAAGGAAAGTAGTGTATCAGGCTGATTAAGTGATAATTTCTGAAAAAAGCCTACTATTCCTGCCCCTCTGTTTCACTTCCTGCTGCCTCATTTCCCAGGTCATACAGGGTAGAAACAAGATAGAAACCAATCAGCTGCTAGTGTGACCTGATAGGGAACTTACGCCTGTTTTAGCTTGTATGATTACAGTGCTATGATTGGCTATCTCCCTCCTACTGTACTTTTGACAAGGACCATTAGGACATGCCCACCCCTCATTTAAAATGCTGATCCAGACTGTAGCAGATATATAAGGAACTCCAATATAGGGATTTTATTAATAATTTAGCCCAAAGTAAAACTAGCAAAACCATATATTATTCATTGTTGCCTCTTGTGTCTTTTATCTTGCTATGTCATGGACAGTAATCACTACATACTCAGCTTGGCACTTGTCTCTCCATAGCAGCACAGGATGTGTATGTAACATGGGTCCAGCAAGTATAACATCTGTACACACCTGCCAACTCCCCCACCAATGCTGCAAAAATAAGTCAAGTTCAGCAGCTTGCCCAGGGTGTAATGTTTGTGTAGTTCAGCTTTGTCACTTGTTTGCAGTTGTACAAAGGGGTGCATTTATTAGTTCACCCATAATAATTTCTTCTTCCTTCCTGACAATGCAAACAACAGCCCTATATTTTTGCTGTATTTGTAGAAATTGTTTTGAATTAAAACAAGGATCTAACAAGACAGAAAATGAGATCAATGACTGCAAAGACTTGTAAAATACAATGCTGCTTTATTTTTCTTATGCTTCCAAATGTATTTTCTATCCCCTGAATATTAACCATTAAAATTCCCAGGGATCTGTTTTAAATTAAATGAAGAGAATTATAAAGTTAATAATGCAATACCTGTTTCAGTGAATACTGGTAAAGACATAAAAACAGACTCAGCTGAATATTTTTTGTGTGCACAGTAGGGATTTTTGCAGAACGTTACTGACATACTGTACCATTTGTAGCTGACTTTTGACTATTCCAATATTTTACATTTTATAATCTACTATGTTAGCCAATAAATTGTTTTCTCTACACTTTCCTAGAGGTCAGGCATGTTGGAAAACACATTACATATAATTAAACCATGAACTCCAGTTTTTAGAACCAAAGATCTTATATGGTAATGTATTCGACAGGGTTCTGCTGTTGGTACGAGGCACATTCTTGGAATATATTGGTTGATTTAATTGCATTTTGCAATAAGGAGCCTAGATGTAGGATCTAGTAAAGAAGTTGTTTGACCATGAGATAACGTTAAACCAAAGAATAAGTACACGAAGCCTCGGAAATAACCTAATCTTTTTTATTATGCCAGCGGCAATATAATAATTACCAGGAGACAGTACCACTGCCCTCATGACTTACAAAGTTAATACATCCTGCAGATATGCATATGAATTGCTTGGTTATAAGACTTCATGCTGGTTATCAGATTGGCATTAATGCATGTAGAGTGGCTCATGTATGTTAGTCACTATTTAGAGGGTTTCTTCCTTAATTATATGCACAGCCCTTGGGGACACAAGCACACATACCAAATTCGATTAGAAGTAATTCAAGGGTTCATCCACCCATGCAGTAATTATGATTGTGAGCATCCAAAGAAAATTAGTGTATAATGTCTTAATTAAGGCATGGTAATACCATTTTAGTTACAGATTAAATTATGTAAGGCTCTTAAAATATGCACATACTCATGTAATTAAGAATAATAATTGCACATAGACAAAATTTTGTATTATTAATGGAACTGTGTACTGCAGAGAAAAAAAATCAGCTAGAAACTAGTGAATTCATCCACCATATACCTGTCCCCAGGCGCCCGCCGGAATCATGGAAGAGGCTCACTTATTAGAAATTATTGCGGCTTTATTGTGCACATCAAAGCATAACAGACAGTGGGATGGTGAGAGTTTCTACGCGTTTCGTGCCCTTAGCTCTCCTGGGGACGGGTATACAGAGGATGAACTGACGAATCGGTTGGAAGTCACCGATATCCCGCGAGAGCAGCCCCTGGAACGGAGAGGTGCACTACCAACAGTCGGGTGAGCTTCGCTACAATGCTTTAACATAATTCTTGTGACTAGAAACTAGTGACTAGTGATGGGCGAATTTATTCGCCTGGGGCAAATTCACGGCGAATTCCTGCGATTCGCCGCTAGCGAATAAATTCTCGAATCGCTTGCGAAAATTCGCCAGAAAAACGAGTCGCGCGTCGTTTTTGACACGACGCGCCGAAAACGATGCAACGCGCCAAAGTTGCCGCGACGCGCGTCAAAAGCGTCCGGCAAATCGTTTCGCAAATTTTTCGCCAATTCGCAAATTTCTCTGGTAATTCGCAAATTTTTCGGCGAAGCGAATCTCGGGAGATTCGCCCATCACTAGTGAAGACCATTTTGGACTTTAGACCCTACCTGTGTCAGCAGATTATTGTCTTTGATATAATCCTAAAGTGTTGCCACTAATGTTAATTGCTGTGATGTAATTAAAAGCCTTGCCAGTATTATTATTATTTTTATTATTATTATTATTAAAATGTCTTTCTATAGTGCCAACATATTTTGTAGCAGTGATAATGAAAATATTAAACACATGATGGTAATTAACCATATTTAGTGTGTGAATATACAATGCGGCACCTTCTGTTCAGTTCTGTGATGACAGAATGTCAGCTAGAATCATAGAGTTATAGTGAAAGGGCAGAAGGGGGCAGAATATGGAAAAAATGTGTGTTTTTTCATCATTCCAAAGCCTTGGGTAGATTGTTGGGGAGAACAGAAAAAATTATATTACAAAATGAAGGACAATATATATATATATATATATATATATATATATATATATATATATATATATATATATAAATTGAACAATCATAGCTATAAGCAGTCTGTTGGTGTGGAGTTCTATTAGGGAAATTGTTTTTACGAGATATCGTTTCTCTAAATATGGAACATCCTGCAAACTGTACTTTACAGATGTATATATTAATGTGTATCTATTGTGTAAGGATAGTGACAGAAGGGGAGGCAGAAGTGGCATAGACTGAAAATATATGGATATCACCTTTCATTGTTTATAATATTGCCTAAGTTGAATAACCATATAACTCTACTTAAAGGGGGATCTAAAGTAAAAAAGCATAAATTTATATAAGCCTAATCAGAATGCTTTTCTGAAAACTTTTGCATTTATTTTTTTGTAGCATTTTCTGGGATACAGGTGTGGTATCCATTATCCGGAAACCCAAAGGGGTAGCTTCATCAAAGAGTGAAGTTAAGATTGAAGTTCCGCCACTAGAGTGAAATTCCACACTCTCCATTCATTTCTATGGGATTTTTAGAGGCCTATTCATCAAAGGGTGAACTTTCACTTCACCCATTGATGAATACGCCTTGCAAAATCCCATAGAAATTAACTGAGAGCTGCGGAATGAATAATCTAATTTTTTTTAAATTAATTTCTTTTTTATTTGTAATAAATAATAAAATAATAGAAATAATAATAATAAAACAGTAGCTTGTACTTAGTACCAAACTAAGATAATTAATCCTTATTGGAAGCAGTTTAGACTCTATTCACATGCTAAGACTGCTAATACCAGGTTTAAGGCTCAACTGAGTCAGCAACCCAAGGGTTATACACATAGAAAGTGCATAGACAGATAACACAGATAGATTTTTCCTTTAATAAATACATTTTGCGATATATCTAAAATTAACATTTCTCTTTGCTCAGTAAAGGGAACAGTGGTTTTCTGCAAGTTCTTATTGTAAAAAAACTGATTGAAACTGCATAATTCTTAGTTCTCCCAAGCAAAATGTCTCTGTATCCCTTAGCAGGACTGAATGCCAACATTAATTTTATCACAATGACATGTTCATTACATGCCAGCACTTTCAGGGACTTTATTACTCCAGACCAGCAACGTGGATGTCTGTAATGTCCTTAAGGGCTACATAGTGTATATCTGTTCACAAATGACAATAATCAGAAGTCAGGGGCAGGCATAGCATTTCCAGAAATCTGTGAGGAATTAAACAATCCATTCTATATTAATGGGAAAAGGGGGAGTTGACTTGACAGTAACTGGTCAGGTTCAGGAGCATAGTGTATAAATGGGCTGCGCAGATCAGACATTTTGTACAAAGATTATTGGGGATCTGTTTCCTTCTAAGCAGTTATTTTGAGAAACAGCATTTAACAATGTTGCATAATAAGTATAATTATTATCTTAATTAATAGCTCAATGCAGCAGCTAGTTCATCGGTGTAGACTAGAAAAGTAATTTCTGTTTTTCAAATTTTTTTTTGCTACCTTTTCTGGAAAAAAATACTGGCCTTCCTTTATATGTAGCTTTTACCCTATTAATAACATTGAGATCAACCATCATTTTTACCGTCCAGGTCGGTAAAATACTGACTAAGTGGTAACCCTGTGTTAATTAATATTTTTTTAGGTTCAAGCTTATTTATTTTTTGGAGAACGCAATCAAGTGGTGTTATTTATTAAGTTGTATATTGCTTCAACAAGCAGTGCAAATTTCTCAGCTTCACATTAATTATACAGCATGATATGACATTGAATAGCATGGAGTGGTAATGTGTGCTGTATACTACCTCCACTGTTTTACACAGCCTGAACATTAATTTTTTTTCTGTACCTTGTCCAACTACATATTTAAAGAACGCCCCCCCCCCATTGAAGAAAATACTGTGTCTGAACATGGACCTGGTTATTAATGCACAAACAATTAGATGTTAGATTAGAGTTGGTCTTTATGGTTTATTGAGCAATTTTTACCCCTTTGTACCTACAGTTTCCCATAAGTAAATTTTAAATGAGAACTAAACCCTAAAAATTAATGTGGCTAAAAATGGCATATTTTATATACTGAACTTATTGCACTGTCCTCAAGTTTCAGCTTCTCGATAGCAGCAAGGGTTTCAAAAGTATCATAAGGTCACCATCTTGGAAAGTGTCTGCGACACTCACATGTTCAATGGGCTCTGAGAAGCTGTTGAGAAGCTAAGATTAGGGGATGTCACAAATAAATAAGCAGAAAATTAAGTTTGTTTGTAATATAATCTGATTTTACAAGGCTAATTTTCAATTTTGATGCTAGTTGCACTGGTTTCTGTGCTGCCATGTAGTAATTATCTGTATTAATCACTAATAAGCCTTGTATTGTGACATATTTATTCTATGTCCAATGTATATTCTGAGTTGACCCCATAGCTGAGTAAGTGACAGCAGCACAGATTATTTGCAGTCAAAGAAGATGAATAGCTACTGGGGCATCTTTGGAGACAAAGATCTTTACTACTAAAGGGCTATGGATGCCTTGGGCCTAGCCTACTCCTTTAGTTAAGCTTTAGTTCTCCTTTAAAGGAAATAAAATTATACTTTGCAGGAAAAAATATTGCCATCTATCATTTTCTGGTACAATAAAAGGGTAAATTACCTCATTGTCATCAGCCACCATATCCAAAGCTTTACACCTAGATGGGCTACTATCAGGGGATTGTGATGTATTTAGATTTTGACATCTGAGGCAGGCTCTTATCTATAAGCCCTTTAGGACCCAAGGGAATGTCAAGACAGTGAGTTGCAGGTACTGAATGTTCACAAATATGAAGGATTTTGAACTTTTTATCCTTGCGTAAATCAGTTTATCCACTACTAGCTTTCATGATAGGAGAATATCTTAAAATGTTCATGACAAAGGGATTGAGTTGTAATTCATTGCTGTAAATGCTCTATTGCTTTGAAATTCTTCTACTGCAGGGATGTTATCCAAAGAGATCTGCCTTTATTTTTTTATTTCTAAAAGGTCAGCCTGGTGATTTTGAGCTTTATTGAATAGGAAATATTTTCACTTGTGTGATGTGTGTGTGTCTCAGGCACTGGTGTCACATACTGTCCTAACTGGAATAGACATCACATACAGACTAAATCTGCTATTAAAATATAACAATCATATTTTAAAGGCATAATTTTTTTTGTTATCTAGATGCATAAATGGAACCCTGAACTGCCCTATTGCTTTGTCATAAGGGACATGTGAGAAAATCTTACCGTGGTGGTCTAGTGGTGCGGCGGGGGCGCCCGCCGCGCCGCTCCTCTCTCCCTGCTGCCAGTCTTCCTAATGCGCACGCGGCGCGCACTTCCACATGTTAAAGGCGCATGCGCGCTGGCTTCATGACGTCAGCGCGCAATGGAGCCAAACTTTCAAATATTTAAAGGGGCATTTTTATAAAACTCATTGCCCGTGATAGGTTTAATCCTGGTGCCTTGTACTTGTGCTATTTAGCTTCTGTTTGTTCCTGATTCCTGTATTTGACCCTGCCTGGCCTTTTGACTACTCTGATTATCTGTATCCTGACCTGAGCCTGTTGACTACCGATTCTGCATAATCCTACCTGATTGATAACCCGGTTTGACCCATTGCCTGTCTGACGTTTCTTCGCTATCTGCCTGCCTCGACCCAGCCTGCTTGACCACAAACTTGCCAACTCCTATCTGTACCGTGACCATCGGCCTTAAAGACTTTATCTACAGTCATGCCCCATTGCTAGCCAGAACTCCTGCTCTGACCTCTCGTATAAGTCCAGGTGGCATCTGAGTAAGCTGAGGGCTCCTCCCGAAGCCAAAGGCGGTCACACTACTGGTGAAGCACAAGCCGAGACCAGGGTGCTTGGCACTTGTTCTGGTATTGGGTGCCGACCGTGACATTATCACTGGCCATGGAAGACGAAGGTCACGCCAGCACTGCTGCTGCCACTCCACCCACTCCAACCACTACCGAAGCGATTCTTTCCACCCTGCTACAGCGCTTGGAGGATCAGGAGCGGAAACAGAACTATCTCCTGCAGGGTTTTCACAATCTAACCCGCCAGCTGGAGACTCCGCAAGTTCCACAGCAGCAGCCTATTCCTGGTCCCACTCCTCCTCTGGGTTCTTCTGTCATGTGGGGTAACACCACTAAATCCCATGAACCCAAGATTGCTTTCCCCAAAAAATTTAACTACCCCCTATGTTCTAATCTGGATGACCTCATGTCTCTCGCCATCCAGATAGATAGGAGGCAAAAAGAGAGAAGGGGTGAGAGGGGAACTTCTTCTTATTCTGGGGTTACTAATGTCAGACCTAACCTGGTAACCCATGCTAAGTTTTCTAACCCAACTGTGTCTTTACCTCAGGAGGAGCCTATGCAATTAGGTCTATCCCATCTAACTCCTGAGGAAAAGGCACGGAGGCAGTCCCTGGGATTATGTATTTATTGTGGGGAAAAGGGTCATTTCCTGAACCAATGTAACAAGAGGCCGGGAAACGCTCCAGCCTAAATGGAGAAGGGGAGCTCCATTTGGGTGCAGGCGTTTCCTCTCCCCAATCAGCCCAATTAACCTGGCCTACGGGCTCAATTCTGGTGTCTGCTTTCGTAGATTCGGGGGCTGAAGGGAATTTTTTGGATTCTGCCTTCGCAGTTAAACACAATATTTCCTTAATTCCCTTAAGTTCTCCCTTGAGAATCTTAGCGGTTGATAAGAGACCCCTTGGGTCAGGTGTGGTGTCTTCAAAAACGGTCTCCTTATCTATGTCGATAGATATAAATATGTCGAATAATTTACACTGTGAGGAGATACCTTTTTACATTATTGAAGGTGCCTCTTCTCCTTTGATATTGGGAATGCCATGGTTACTGAAACACAACCTGCATATTGATTGGGTTAACAAAAAGGTCTTCACCTGGGGATCTTGTATCCCCTCTATAGTAGCCACTACTATTCTTGAGGGCCTACCTGCAGCTTACTCCAGCTTTGTAGATGTGTTTTCCAAAAAAGCTGCAGAAACATTACCCCCACATAGGCAGTATGACTGCCCAATTGATCTTATCCCTGGTTCTATCCCTCCACGTGGTCGGACATACCCCCTTTCCTTGCCTGAGGTACAGACAATGAAAGAATATATTAAAGAGAATTTAGAGGTTTTATCAGACCTTCTGTTTCCCCCGCTGGGGCAGGTTTCTTTTTCGTAGGTAAAAAAGACAGTGGTCTTCGCCCATGTATCGATTATAGGGGTCTAAACAAGATCACCGTAAAGAATCGTTACCCTCTTCCTCTAATCTCTGAATTATTTGATCAAGTCAAAAATTCTAAGATCTTTACTAAACTTGATCTTAGAGGTGCCTATAATCTCATTCGCATCAGGGAAGGGGATGAGTGGAAGACGGCGTTTAATACCAGGGATGGCCACTACGAATACCTGGTAATGCCATTCGGCCTATGCAACGCACCTGCAGTGTTCCAGGAGTTTGTTAATGATATCTTCCGGGACCTGCTGGGGATATTCGTAGTGGTATATCTTGATGACATATTAATCTTCTCCTCTAATCTGTCCGAACATCAGAATCATGTCTGGGAAGTATTATTAAGATTGAGGGAAAATAATCTTTTTGCTAAGCTTGAGAAATGTATTTTCGAGGTTCCATCCGTGCAATTCCAAGGATACATTATTTCCAGTAAAGGGTTGGAGATGGATCCTGGGAAAGTTAAGGCCGTTCTTGACTGGGCTCAACCTTTGTCCTTAAAGGCAATCCAGAGGTTTTTGGGGTTTGCTAATTATTATCGGCAATTTATTAAAAACTTTTCCTTAATTGTAGCCCCCTCACTGATCTGACTAAGAAGGGTGCTGATCCCAGTGTATGGTCTCCTGAAGCTATTCAAGCATTTGAATTCCTTAAGAAGGAATTTAGTTCTTCTCCTATCCTTCGACACCCTGATTCAACACTTCCATTTATTGTGGAAGTGGATGCCTCTGAGACAGGTGCCGGGGCCATCCTTTCTCAGAGACACCCGATTACCAACAAAGTGCATCCCTGTGCCTTTTTCTCAAAAAATTTTTAGCCTGCAGAGGTAAATTATGATATAGGCAATAGGGAGTTGTTTGCAGTGAAATGGGCTTTTGAGGAATGGCGACATCTGCTCGAAGGTGCTAAACATGTGATCACAGTCTATACTGACCACAAAAACCTTTTGTATATTGAATCTGCCAAACGTTTAAACCCCAGACAGGCCAGATGGGCATTATTTTTTACCAGATTTAATTTCATTTTGACATTTAGGCCTGGTACAAAAAATACCAAGGCAGATGCACTCTCTTGGAGTTTTGAACCCGATTCCACTGACTCTACTGAGTTCATCCCCATCATTCCCAGGGAGGTGATCGTAGCGGCATTGGAATCAGATCTTTCCTCTTTATTGTCTCCTTTTCAGTCTTCTGCTCCCTCGGAAACTCCTTCTGGGAAGTTCTTTGTACCATGGAGCTTCGGAGACAAGTTTTAGAGGAGGTCCATGATTCCAAAAGGGCAGGTCATCCTGATATTTTTAAAACTTTGTCTCTATTGTCCCGTAGTGTCTGGTGGCCCTCTTATAAACAAGACACTAAGGCCTTTGTCTCCTCCTGCTCTGTTTGTCAATGATCTAAATCTTCTCGTACCTTGTCTCAAGGTCTATTACTCCTCTTACCAATCCCTGATAAACCTTGGACTCATCTATCTATGGATTTTATTGTGGATCTGCCATCTTCCCAAGGGAAGACTATTATATGGGTGGTCGTAGATAGATTTAGTAAAATGAGTCATTTTATTCCTCTTCCTCAACTTCCCTCTGCCAAGGTGCTAGCGGAATTGTTTGTTTCCCACATTTTTAAGTTTCATGGATTCCCTTCTAATATTGTTTCTGACAGGGGGGTTCAATCCAGGTTTTGGCGTGCTTTCAGTTCTTTAGTTGGGGTTGAATTATCCTTTTTCACCACCTACCATCCCCAAACCAATGGTCAGACCGAGATAGTTAACCAATGTATTGAACAATACCTTCGCTGCTATGTTTCTGACAACCAGAGTATGTGGGCGGATCTCTTACCCTGGGCAGAGTTCGCATACAATAATGCAACCCATTCTTCCACTGGGAAATCTCCTTTTTTTGTTGTTTATGGGTTGTATCCTAAGGCATTTTCATTCTCTGGTTCTGATTCCCCTGTTCCCTCAGCTAACTCTTCTGTTGATCGTTTTTCTGAAATTTGGTCTCAGGTTCACGAGTCCCTTTCTGCAGCTACTTCTGCCCAGAAAGTAGCCGCTGATAAATACCGTAGGGAGGCACCTCAGTACAAGGTTGGGGACGCTGTCTGGTTATCCACTAAGAATATTAAACTGAATGTGCCCTCTCTTACACTTGTTCCCAAATTCATTGGTCCTTATCCCATATGCGAGATTATTAATCCTTCTTCTGTTCATCTCCAATTACCTGATAATTTTAAGATTTCCAGTTCCTTTCATGTTTCTCTCCTTAAGCCTGCTACTCAGGTCCATCTTTTACCGGTCCCCCCTCCAGTGTTGGTTGAGGGTCAACCTGAATATGAGATCCAAGGGCTCCTCGATTCCCGCATTGTCCGGGGTAAGCTTCAGTATCTCATTAAGTGGAAGGGCTATGGCCCTGAGGGGAACACTTGGGTCTCAGTTGAGGACATCACGGCTGACCGCCTCAAAAGGCAGTTTCATGCCAGGTTTCCTGACAAGCATGGGGGTCCAGTGGCCCCCCATAGAGAGGGGGGTAATGTGAGAAAATCTTACCGTGGTGGTCTAGTGGTGCGGCGGGGACGCCCGCCGCGCCGCTCCTCTCTCCCTGCTGCCGGTCTTCCTAATGCGCGCACGGCGCGCACTTCCGCATATTGAAGGAGCCAAACTTTCAAATATTTAAAGGGGCATTTTTATAAAACTCATTGCCCGTGATAGGTTTATTCCTGGTGCCTTGTACTTGTGCTATTTAGCTTCTGTTTGTTCCTGATTCCTGTATTTGACCCTGCCTGGCCTTTTTACTACTCTGATTATCTGTATCCTGACCTGAGCCTGTTGTTTGACTACCGATTCTGCCTAATCCTACCTGATTGATAACCCGGTTTGACCCATTGCCTGTCTGACGTTTCTTTGCTATCTGCCTGCCTCGACCCAGCCTGCTTGACCACGAACTTGCCTACTCCTATCTGTACCGTGACCATCGGCCTTAAAGACTTTATCTACAATCGTGCCCAATTGCTAGCCAGAACTCCTGCTCTGCACCTCTCGTATAAGTCCAGGTGGCATCTGAGTAAGCTGAGGGCTCCTCCCGAAGCCAAAGGCGGTCACACTACTGGTGAAGCACGAGCCGAGACCAGGGTGCTTGGCACTTGTTCTGGTATTGGGTGCCGACCGTGACAGGACATTTCTCTGGAGACCATTTATACAATATGTTACCACTTAGGGTGCTGTTGCTATTATAGTTTATAGACAATATTCATAGTTATTTATGATGTCAAAGGAATAGTAAGAATAATCTATGCAAACAATAAGCGGATTCCTCATACAGTTAATTCCAGGTAATGCTAAGTGCCTCATAGCATTATCCTTTAGTGTGATAATTTACTTCCTTCATTATTTGCTATGAGGCCCCTTTTATATTCTGCATCTGCACTTTGCTAATGCATTCATTATATTCATCAAATAAATCCTATTTATAAACTACAGAGATTTTCTCCTTTATCATATCTGCCAGTTTAATGATGCAAGTCATAGACAGTATATTATCCAATCCCTTGGCTGCAAGTTTATATAACTAAAGTTTGTGTGAAATTAGAAGGCCCATACATATCTGTATTCAACTCCTTTGCTTAGCAGGGATATTTGGGGCCAGTGACTGGCAGCTGAAATACAATGCTGTCAATCCAGCATCAGACCTTTCCATTTTGCAGACAGAACACTAGTTTAGCTTAGCATTTTTTCATCATTCAAGAGAGAGCTTTATATTTTCCTGCAAACCTTTCTGAAAGTATTATTTTGCATCAGAAATGTCTTGGTACTTGATGTGTCCAAAATCCGACTACTCACAGCTGCCGAGTAGGTAGCATGCCCCCCTGAGTCCAGTGGTGTTATATGATATATGAGGTGGTCTATTTGTAATGTATAAAACTAGGGAAAGATGTTTGACTTTGTGTGTATAAGTGATTATCAATTGAACTAGCTTATTGATTCATTTGACCATTTGGATCAATTCCATCACAGGTCAAATGACTGGGGATGCTACAAACTGTAATAAATCTGCCCCAGTAGGTTTGTAATATGATTATGTGGCAGTGAATTCCTATCAAGGTTTTACAGAGCAAGGTTTTACAAAAATGCGATTCCTCAAATCGTTCCGAGAACTTTTGTGCTTTTTTTCTGCCTATAAAGATATTGGTAGTTTAGTCTAGGACTAGGCTACAGTAAATAAGAGACCCGAACCAAATCAAGACCCTTGGTGAAGTTGGGGAACAGGAATCCTGTGAATGGGGTGTAGTCGAGACAGGAGAGGTCTTTGTAATAGCACTTTTGAGTAAAGTGGGGCTGATAGAACTATTTAGTAAAAACAGCCTGTTATCCAAGTATGGTGGATAGCAAGGGGGTAGCTCTCCCCTTGGGCAATAATGCCCTCTTTGGGGATGATTAAGCTGAATAGAGAACTAGATTTCTGATCCAGTGTGTGGGAATCCAAATCATTGTACAGAAATCTGGAAAAATCATTTAGAAACCTGTAACCTGTCTCCACGGGGATGTCACATTGTGCTTGCTCTAAATTGCTGCTATGTGCCTGATACAGGTCTAATACTCCCTCAAAGGATGAGAGTAAGTTGTATTGCAAGGACCTATGTCTCCTTCTGTCTTATTTATTTATTAGTAGATATAATAGTATAGCAGTAAGAGCGGTGTAGTTGCATTACACCCTCACCTTCCTCTTCAACATAGTGAAAGCCCATTCTGGGTAAGAGTGTTCTACCATATTCTACTAATACTAGTTTGGGAAGGCATTTATTGATCCGAAAAACAGGTAACTGAAATGTACATCAGGTGGCACTATTGTTTCAAATGCATTATATTTGTAGAGGAAAACCCTATTATCTAGAAAAACTGGAAAATATCAAGTTATTTGCAAAAGTGCATAAAAGAGCACTTGTTTTGATGATTTGCATTTCATTTAAACCAAGAATCTATTTTCCATGCAGTCAAGTCAAGTTGGAGCTCCATACTTGAGCAAGGTACAATAGGGGTTTCTCAGTCAAAATTTTTACCATGCTTTTTAACTTATTCCCGAGTCTGGCAACTTTTTAACTTATTCCCGAGTCTGGCAACTTCCCTGCACATTTTATATGCTAAACCTTCATATGTATATTTATATAGTCTAAATATCTTATTTAAAGCGTTTTCAAACATGATCACTTATTTATTCACTGTGTATAACAGTAGTCTGTGAATATAAAATATACATAGATACACATACATAATCTTTGTTTAAGAATATTTTAATCCTCTGCTTATGTTGATGTCTCCATGATAATGAATTAACCCAATATGGGTGGGTTGCTGGAAACTATGGGCTACATTACTCCATAAAACATGTAGCAAATGGTTGGGTTTTGCCTGATGGGGCTGCAAAGACTTTGAGGTCATATAATACTGTAAAACTGAAAGCAATTTTTAAAATTTTACCACAATTTTCCATCCATGAGACAGTGATTCAGAGAGCCAGCTGTTTCACATGCTGGAATAATGAAGCAGCTTCATAGAGGGCACAGATGAGCAGAATATAGATTTACATTAATAATTGTGATGGATCAACTTGAAGAGCACGTATTAACTGAAATATTTCCTTCATTTATACATAACACAGCAGAATATGATTAGCAATCAAAATACCTTATTATTCACGTTTAATAAAGAGTATGGTAACAGTGTAAGGAGAACCAGCACTTTCATGTTTTGGTCAAGGTAGGAACATTGTATATAGTTTAACTCTCTTTTAGTGGGTATATGACCACCATGGTTAACAGTCCATATTGAAATGCTCTTTGAGTGCCCAAGATCATTATTGTTATATTCTAGGTCATAGTCCTGTGGTTTATATATTTTGTTTGTCAAGTTACTTACTCTTATCCAGCTTTATGTCTAGTGATGGGCGAATCTCCCGCGATTCGCTTCGCCGAAAAATTTGCGAATTTCTAGAGAAATTCGCGAATCGGCGAAAAATTCGCGAAACGAGTCGCGGGACAATTTTGTCGCGCGTCACGTCAATTTTGTCGCACGTCTGTCGCGCGTCGCGTCAACTTTGACGCGCGACTCGTTTTCAGCGAAATTTCGCTGGTGATTCGCGAATTTATTCGCCAGCGGCGAATCGCGGGAATTCGCCGCGAATTCGACCTAGGCGAATAAATTCGCCCATCACTATTTATGTCATATTAAGTGTATTCTTCAGTAGTGAATGTGTCTATTGCCTACCCCTAATGTATAATGTGTTGATAGAAAGTGAATAAGGGATGATGTTGAAAATCAGAAATCAATATCAATAAAGGTACACTACATAAAAGTAGTTACTAAGCACTATGGGGATGCCTCTAGTCTAAATACAACACTGTGAGACCATTTTGATCTTGTGATTAAAAATAATGCCGTCTGTGTGAGTTTTCTGTTATAGAATACAAAATGCTTCTTGGTTGCTTTGAATACTATGGGGTTATTTATTAAAGTCCTAATGCCAAAAACCAGAAAAAAATGTGTTGTTTTACTATAAAATCAGAATTTTTCAGGATTTATTATACCCCAACGATGGAAAAATTCCTAATCTGTCAGTGGGAGATGTCCCGAAGATATCTTGATCTGCGCTGGTGTCACGGTTGGCACCCTAAACCAGAACAGATGCCAAGCTCCCTGGTCTCGGCTTGGCTTCACCAGTAGTGTGACCGCCTTTGGCTTTGGGATGAGCCCTCAGCTTACTGGAATGCCACCTGGACTTATCGAGAGGAGCAAGGCAAGGAGTTCTGGCAAGCAAAGGGGCACAACAGTTGTTAAAGTCAGTTAGGCGGAAGGTCACGGTACAATAGGATAAGGCAAACGCGTAGTCAGGCAGGCTGGGTCGAGGCAGGTGGATAACAAGGATCGTCAGGAAGGCAAAGGGTCAAACCGGTAATCAATAAGAGTAGGATTAGGCAGAAGGAGTGGTGAAGATTCAGGCTGGGTCGGAGTACAGATGTAGAAAACAAAACCGGCAGCACACTGTTTGTGGTGAATCAAGTGATCCGTGGTTTATTTTAGCCCATATACATACCTAATCTGTATGTATATGGGCTAAAATAAACCACGGATCACTTGATTCACCACAAACAGTGTGCTGCCGGTTTTGTTTTCTACAATTGTATGCTGGGCCCGTTGGACAGGAAAGGGTCTTCCGGAGCAAGCACCTGATACCCTGCTACAGGGCTACACACGAAGGGTAGAGCACTCCAAATTCCATATATAAGGGTCGGAGTACAGATGTCATAGTAGTCAGGAACAGGCCGGGTCACAACAGAAGATCAAATTCAAACCAGATTTGGACGCACAAGGCTCAAAAGGCACCAGGAAGAAACCCTATCTCCGGCAGTTTGTAAAAGGCCGAGCTGGCCTTTTAAACTTTTGAATTTCGCGCCATTGTGCGCTGAAATCATCACGTCAGCATGCATGCGCCTTTAAGAACCCGGAAGTGCACGAGCGCTGGGTTCCATGCAATAATCCGAAGATTTTGTGGTTTTCGTACAAAAATCTGAAAAACTGTTTTCATGCGGAAAATCCAAAAAAATTGTACCAGGCTGGTTATTTTTTTTCCTGCCTGCTGCCCAAACATTAACTTTCACCCTAGTTTAGGTTTTACTTTCTTATGTGCAATAAAAAAAATAAATATATACGCACGTCTATAAATTTGTCCAATGAATGATTTATGTCTGGATTTGAATATTGTTTCATTGCCTTGTTGCTTGCAAAGAATTGGGCATACAGCACCAGAAATGGTTTTGGTAGGTTTGCCCATGAAGTGGAAATTCTTTCTGACTACTTGTAAGTTTGGAATCACAAACATGACAAAACACTACTGACTCAAATTTCACCATTTTGCAGCATCAGTTGTTTTATTCTCAAAAGAAATTTGAGCTCTGTGAGGGTAGAATGAAATTACTTTTATTTTGACAGCCCTATTCGCTGATCACAAAGAGACTGCTGTGTGAGTCTATGCCCTGCTGTAGCCAAAGAGTCAGCATCAAGCTTAAGTGCCTGTTTACTGCTTGAATGGTCAAGCCAATGAATGAAATTAAGTGAAATATGGAGAGAAAAATAGAAATAAGAGAGAAGAGCTATTAATTTCAGTTACAAAATCTACTATAATACTGTATATATATATATATATATGTCAAAAAGGAACCGCAGGAACAGGTCTTTTATTTTATAAATGCGCACTCACAGGACTTAATCATAGAGAAAAAGTGAGAATTTATTTTCCCCTGAAGAAGGCCCACAAGTAGGGGCCGAAACATTGCAAATAAATTCTCACTTTTTCACTATGATTTTGCCTTTATTATATATATATATATATATATATATATATATATATATATAT
>CM044448.1:72175449-72198353 GCA_024363595.1 Xenopus borealis | reverse complement strand
GGGGTAAGTAAAGACTTAGGGGCATTTGCCCAGGGTAGCAGCTAGGCTGGGGGGAGGAGGGAGGGTGGTCTATGTAGGGTAGGTGGGTAGAGTTTTTTTTACTTCAGAGTTGAATTCTCCTTTAAGCCATGAAGTCCAGTAGACCGGGGGCAGCAAATTTGCAGGAAACTCTGCATAAAAAAATACATATTGAACTCTTCCTTCTTAATAACTTTCATCTAAAACACTGCAACTCTCTTATAGTTGTGCTTGGCGACTTACTGTTGAGCGCAGTTGTGCCCATTGTTGCAGCAAAAACCGTTTCCACAGCAGCCTACTTCAGTCACTGAAAGAATAGGGTGCACATGTCACTTGCACACCAAATACAACAAAAGATGCCAGATGGTATGTTTGTATTGTCCATATACAGGTGCAATTTATTTTGTGAAAATCTTGCTTAAATTGGTCTCATTTTGAACTGAATCCTGCAGCAGCTGAATACCACAGCATTGCCTTGTTTGAGTTATTCTTTATAGCAGGTAATTGCCTCCTGAGGACAACAGTGCATGTTATGTAGTGGCACAGTTGAATCTATCTGAGATCATAGTGCTATTTGGCTTTGGGTGCTGGAAAAAAAGCTGAAATGATGAACCCAAATTTGAAAATGAAGATTATATGGCTGAATGAACTCAGTGTCTTACTTTTTGCCAGTAGGGACATTGCCTTAAAACAATCCTGAATTTGACGGTAGAATGAGAGCTTTCTCTGACCTGTGGCTTGTCTTCACAAGAACATCTGGCATGAAGTTGCCTATTGCTCTGGCAGAGCCACAAATTAAGTTAAGCCAAGGGGTTCCCAGCAATCATAAATCTAATGCCTTTTTTCCACACTGGGTTGGACTTCATTTAATCTCATCTTTCATCACTGCTCTTTACTAGGCTGTCACATTGTTTGTGCAGCAGATACCAGGCAAACAGATGCTGCCTTGCAGCTAGATATGGAATGCTAATGTTCATTCTACTGAAATGTTCTATGCTTATCGAAGGAAAACATAAAGCATTAGCTCAATATGACATGCTCTTAATTGACAACACTTGAAAGTAGATATGCTATTTTCTACAATGCTTTTGAAAAACAGATTTATAATACAATACCACCTTTCGGGCCATGATCATTCATAATTTTTCTTTGCATGTTTCCTGCTGGCATGGCTCCAATTAAGTAATTTTCTCTCTCCGTGCATGAGTACTGTGGAATATGTGGTCCGTGAATGTGTGAATTAAATATATTTTCCGTCCCTGTATGTGTGAGTACTAGGGAATATTTATTTCATCAGGGTATGAGAACAATGCAGTATGTTATCCATGTGTGTGTGTGAGTACTAGTACACTAGTATCATACAGATTGTTATGGATGGCAAAGGTACATTTGATCTTTTTCAAATCCTTTTCAAGCTTATTGGATTCTTGATAACTGAAGTTGAATTTTATTGAGTCATTTCATCAATCGGTTTTATCATTTGATCTTAAAGTGATATGAAGTACCATACTGTTCGAACTCTACTATTTCCAATAGCTTCATTTTGTGTTTTGAAATATGTGGGGAAGTGCCATTCTCCCCAACAAATTATGCACCAGGCCTGGGTGTAATAATGTATAATAAGTAGTGGCTTGAGATATCAAATCCCACAGAAGGCAAGTTATTGCCAGTAGATTGGGTCAATATTAATACAATATGGATACTGGTCAGATGTCAGTAGTAGAGCCATAAGGGTTCAAGCAATGTTAAATATTGATTTTGATTGAATTGTTATATGGATGTATTTGAATTGATAAAATACTGTGAGTAATGTATTAAGTCTGCCCCATCAGGTCCTGTGTGTGAGTACTAAGGTATATGTGTGAGAGTATTGAGAATTATTTCATAAGTTTGTGAGTTGCAAGTGCTGTGTAGATAAATAGCACTATATAAATAAATATATATTCCTCTAATTAGTTTTTTTTTTTTAATTTCTCTAATGGGGGAATTGAATATGTTTGCACACACCTTTGTGAACATTACCAAGCAAGTCTGCGTACTTTTTGACAGATTACAGACCTCAATGACTTCCTTGCAATCAGGCATCCAGAGGCCTCTGCTGTCCTCATGCACCCCCCACAGCACAGGGGAACTGGGCATTCCCAAAACACATTAGGGTGCTGCTGGAAGGTATGCAACCCCTAAAAATGTTGCCGCCCTATGCCTGGGCCTTTGTGTCCTAGCCACAAATCTGGGCCTGCTCGCAATGTTTGCAAACAAATGGCTTTTGCAAAAATGCTCGGAGTATGTCATAAAATTTTGCTTTTTTTTATGACAAAATGTATGATGAAACTCCAGAGCAGGTGTTAACGCTAACCTGTGCTTAGCAATAATGCACAATAATATATTTGTCAGTGACTGATTTTAAATTGTGAGCAGAGCAAAAAATTAGCAAAAATGGCATTTTAAATAACACTTCAGATTTTAAATTCATGCTCCCATAACTCAAAAATTACACACCCCACAAAAATACGTAGTACATAACTGCGCCAAGTAAAAGCTGTCGAGATCCCATAGAAGTCAGTGGTATCTGCGATGATCATATTACACGGTTTTAATCAGTTCGGACTTTTTGATGTTTTTGTATTTGTTTTGCTAGTAATTATCTGAAAAAGGTTTTCATATTTTAAGCACATTTTTCAGCATTTTTTTCCAATCATACTTTTATATTCTGATCTTTTAATACATTTCATGACATTTATAGAAATAGAGTTTAATTGTGAAATAGAGATTAATTGTGGTTTCAAAAACCTCTAAAACCACTACAATTTGACCTCTAATAAATAGAACTCCATGTGTTCTATGACTGTGCTAGCACTAGTGAATACAGTATGTACCTGTAAGTGCTTGAATGTTGGATAATATATGTTTCACGAGGGTCTCAAGTTATGGGTAGATAGTAACTAAATTACAAGTGCACTTTAGCGATGGTCAGAATAGTCATTGCGTTCTTGAATCTATACTTGCAGCCTTTATATAGTTACCATTACATAACAAATTTATGGTAAACCTCAAAGTCTAATCTGTTTGTAACCAGTTTTGTATATTTTTTTACCCCAGAAACTGGAGTATAACAGTGTAATGTGCTTTATATTTTTTTACTTATCTGCTAAACAATTAAATGAATAAAAACTGAATTATGGAACTATTTTGAAAAGAACCAGTCTATAATGCTAAACAAATATTTATTGAATTAGAATATTAAATCTTTGTATGTGGACAGAATATCAGACCAACATGAAGTTTGTATTCTTGTAAAGTACAAGCTGTATATTAATGTGTAAATGGTGAATGTGTCCATGAAAAAGTCTCTCTTTTTAAAGGAAGCAAGCAGATGTTACCTTAAATGCTCCTTTTGAGCCACCTGGTACATGTTGTGTTGCAGTACTGACTCTAAATATGCAACAGATGTGTGCCAGCAGGGAACATAGATCCTCACATGCATAAAGGCAATTGTATGCGCTCATGGGGAAGATCCAAGCTGTCTTATTATAGAAATACACATTTTGAATATAATGTACATTTGGGCTGATCAGAGCAAATGTCCCCAGTGACTTTCTGAAGACATCTAGAAGGCATCCAAAAATTTACTAAGCAGTTCAAAAGCTAATTTGAGTAGGAGCCACTCATTTCAATGGTAAGTGTTAGCCATTCTACCATGTTACTAAACATGTATATCTCCATTTTTCCATCTGAAAAGATAATCACAAAGTATCCAAAGATATGGCTTTACATTGGCATCAGTTCTATAAAAGTAAAACATGTAGAAGTACTAAGTACTTCAGCGAGATAGCTAGAATGGGTAGCCCAGACCTCAACAAGGAGGTGGTGGCCAAGGGGCCATGACTAAGCCAAGATAGGGCGGAAGTGACACTTTATTGCTAGTGGGAACATCCTGAAGCAGGGACCAGGAAAATTTGTATCCAGAGTAGGGCATAGAGGGGCATAGAGTGTATGCCGGACTGCTAGGACCTGAAGGTCACACACAGGAAAATAACTATCCACAGTAGGACAGGGGGGCATAGCATGTATGCAGGATTGCTAGGACCGGAAGGTGGTGCACACAGGAAAGTAACTATCCATGTTAGGACAGGGGGGTGTAGAGTGTATTCCAGGCTGCTAGGATCGGTAGATGATGCAAGGTCCTGGAAAGGGATGTGTCTATGGCAACTGGGGTTGTATTAGTGTATTAGTGGAATGCTTTACATGGTTGTTGATTAGTCTGCTGAAAATGAATGTACAGTATGTAAAGTCTGTGTGTGGCTAAGATGTAAAGGCCCACTGAATGTGAGTACCAAATGCCCTGCTTATAAAGCACATTTTCTGATTTTCTCAGATTCACTTTCATCAGCTATAGTGCCTATGGATTGGAAGAAAGCTGATGTCATCCCAATATTTAAAAAGGGATTACGATCTCAGCCCATCAATTATAGTCCAGTAAGTTAGACATCTGTGGTGGGTAAATTATTTGAAGGCTTGTTAAGGGATCACATTCAGAATTTTTTGTCCTAGTGAATGGCATTATGAGCAGCAATCAGCATGGCTTTATGATGGATAGGTCATGTCAGACACATTTTTTGCTGATTTTTATGATGAGGTAAGTAAGATGCTGGACAGTGGGGAGGGGGGGGCAGTAGATGTGATGTATCTGGATTTTGCCAAAGCATTTCATACAAAACAACTCCTTTCTAAACTAAGGTCTGTTGGGCTTAATGAAGATGTTTGCACATGGATAGGAAACTGGCTACAGGATCGGGTATAGAGGGTGGTTGTTAATGGTACGTTCTCTACTTGGAGTAAGGTTCTTACTGGGGTCCCTCAGGGCTCAGTACTGGGTACACTTTTATTTAACTTGTTCATTAATGACTTAGGGGAAGTGTTGTAAGTAATGTATCAGTGTTTGCAGATGACACAAAACTATCCAGCCCAATTAATTGCATCCAGGATGGGCATCCTTGCAACATGATCTTGACAAACTAGCAATCTGGGCATCTAAGTGGCAAATCAGATTCAAACATACCTGGGATGTAAAAATATTCAAGGAACTTATACCCTTAATGGGACTGCACTAGGCAAATCCATTATGTAAAAGGACCTTGGAGTCCTTGTAGATGATAAACTTGGCTGTAGCAAGCAGTGCCAGTCAGCAGCATCAAGGGCCAATAAGGTCTTGAGCTGTATTAAAAGGGGCATAGAGTCACGGGAGGAGGGGGTCATTCTTCCACTTTATAGAGCACTTGTTAGGCCACATCTAGAATATATCGTGCAGTTTTGGTCTCCCTCACTCAAACAGGACATTATTGTATTAGAGAGGGTACAGAGAAGTGCAACTAAGCTGGTAAAAGGTATGGAAAATCTTAGCTATGAGGAAAGACTGGCTGAATTGGGGATATTCACGCTGGAGAAGAGGCGCTTAAGGGGTCATACGATAACCATGTATAAATATATAAGGGGATCATGTAATAATTTCTCTAATGCTTTATTCACCAGTAGGTTTTTCCAGCTGACACAAGGTCACCCATTCTGTTTAGAAGAAAAGACGTTCCGCCTAAATATTCAGAAGGGGTTTTTTACAGTGAAGATGTGGAATTCTCTCCCTGAATTGGTTGTACAGGCTGATACATTAGATAGCTTTAAGAAGGGGTGGGATGGTTTTTAGCAAGTGAGGGAGTACAGGGTTATGGAAGATAGCTCATAGTGCAGGTTGATCCAGGGACTAGTTCAATTGCAATTTTGGAGTCAGGAATAAATTTTGGAGAGGCTTCAGATGGGTTAAAAAAAAAAGGTTGAACTTGATGGGCGTGTCTTTTTTCAGCCTAATTTATTATGTTACTATGTATTTTCTTCTATGAATTGGTGTTGGGTTTTCTGCACTTTGGGTGTAAGCTCTTATGATTGGTCTGACAAACTGAATATCCTCTATAGACTTCAAATTTCTTTATCAACACAAATTACCAAATTGTAGTCAGAATGGTAGAATAAAGCACTAGGCCAAACTGGCCAGGTACCCTTGGCCACCTCACATGCGCTGATGCATGAATAGACACAGATAGGTAGCGCGAATAGATACACCAGAATAGGAGGCAGAGAAGGTATTTGCCTGACACCCCCCAGCTTTGAGCCCTAGGCACGTGCCTATTCTGCCTGCCCCTAGCTCTGGCCCTGGCAGAATACACAACTTGCAATGGTTTAATGGTGTGTTTTAGACACTGGTCTGCTTTTCCCACCCAAAACATAGCCTAATACCCTAATGATATTGTCAAAGCAAATCATGCATTGCATCAGGGCTTTGGCCAGGGCCTGGTGTATCCAATGTAGCAATTAATGCCACCTCTCATGACACCAACAGCTTTTTTAAACTGTTTTTAGGAGTATGTAGGAAAATAAATCTCAACTGGCCTTCAGGCTGAACTTCACAGGCACTGCAGTGTGCCATCACAACTAATACGCTCTGTATTACAGCACATGTTTGGGATCCATTATCCGGAAAAATGTTATCCAGAAAGCTCCAAATTATATCTCCCATAGACTCCATTTTATTCAAATAATCCAAATATTTCTAAACGATTTCCTTTTTCTCCATGATAATAACACAGTACATTGTACATGATCCAAACTAAAATGTAATCATTCCTTTTCAAAAGCAGAACCAACCTTTTGAGTTCACATTATTTTCTAGTAGACCTAAGGTATGAAGATCCAAATTACAGAGAGATCCATTATCTGGAAAGCCCCAGGTCCTGAGCATTTTGTATAACAGGTCCCATACCTAATAATATATCTCATACACAGAGCTCAAAAGTCATACAATATTAGTAGTTACATCATTATAAGGACAATGCTGGCACACAACTGGCCGTATAATTGATCATTCAGTTTTCTGAAGTATAAGTGGATCATTTATAACACAATAAGTCAGTATAGCCAGTTTCATATAGTTAGGATCAATTTTGTTCTTTCAGTAAGGGGCAAGTGCCAGCATTGTTCCCATTGACTATTGTGTTTCTAATGCATTATTACAGTGAGCCAAAAAGTAGAAGAACAGGCAGCTCGCATATGTTCTTTTATTCATATTGGCTTATTGTAAGAGACCAAATTTGACTTGGTTTATTTCATTTTCCATTCTATAGAAATCCCAAATCATCCTCAAGGCAAAAGGTCATTTAATTTATTCAGCAAGTGATGGTGAATTCCTCCATTAATGTTGGTATAATATGTTTACATTCCAAAGACACTGCAATTGTAGTTCCCAGACAGTCACAATCCAACCTTCATCCTTTTAGTTATCTTCTTGGCTACTGAGTTTATACCTTTCTGTATAATGTGCTGTCTTTCTACAGGCATGTGGATGCCTATGCTGGTACCTCACTCAGCCTAAGTCCGTAGTGGGGTTCTCTCATGACACTGGACCAACGTTTAACCCGTGATTGCGCAAAAGTTCATGGTGTAAACATCAGAGTAATTAGTAAAGTTGCCTCATTCGGAAATCCTTTATTTTCATGCTAAAGACATGAAATCAAATTAGCCCTCTGTGGAAAAACTCCATTGCATAACTAATTCAGTAGGTGTTTACTTATAAAGGCCATAAAATATCACGAGCTCAAAATAATTTATTCATTATTTGAAGCTTTATTATGGCTAGTTGATCTGTTCTAATAAGGAAAAAAAACCAAGGCATGTTACTGCCATTTTAGAGGATGGAATGTTTCGCTCTTCTGTTGCAAACTTACCGGTTCAAAGGTTCTTTTATCCTCATATGAAGTAACTACTTTCTTGGTTCAATCACTCATTTGCGGTAAAACTTTTTATTGCTCTCTTCAGTAATAATAAACTTGAACATACTGTTTAATTAAACATCAATGTAACAGTCAACATACCTTAAAGGAAACTATCCCCCCAAATGAACAGTTTAGCAGCTGTTTATATCAAATGAAGTGACATATTAAAGAATCTTATATATATATATATATATATAGTTAAGTAAATATTGCCCTTTTACATCTCTTGCCTTGAGCCCCCATTTTGTGATGGTCTGTGTGCTGCCTCAGAGATCACCTGACCAGAAATACTGCAGCTCTAACTTTAACAGGAAGAAGTGTGGAAGCAAAAGGCAGAACTGTGTCTGTTAATTGGCTCCTGTGACCTAACATGTATGGTTTATTTGTGTGCACGTGAATCCTAGGATTCCAGGAGGTGGCCCTTATTCTTTAAAATGGCAGTTTCTATTTAGGATTACCCATTGGCACATACTACTAAATACGTATATTATTATGAAAATTGTTTATTAACACAAAGCAGAGTTTTACATATGAGCTGTTTTACACAATATAGTTTTATAGAGACCTATATTCCTCAGGGGGTATAGTTTTCCTCTAATGTAGTTTTCAAGAGTATCCAGGATAGTAAACATTCAACCCCAAATTTCATTGAGCCTGCTCCCGCTGTACATATTGGTAGTACAATTAAGTATTCTTCATTGACAGATTATATTTTTTAATGTAACATCAGAATTGTTGCATTTATTTTAAACTCTTGATCATCAGTCTGAAGCAAAAAAACTGATATTTGAAGATTAGCATATTTGTGAAGGAGTTGTGACTTTGGTTGTGAAGAACACACAGGACCCTTACCCTAAACTAGGAAGGCTTCCTACATCACACAGTTTATTATTAATCATATTGCTATAAAATGTCTAAAAAGTTTTCATCATAACACAAGGAATTTGAAGTCATAGCCAACAAAGAATTCGAAATACAGTCAGAATAGTAGGTCATATAAATCCTATATTCCATTTATAGTATTTCAAGGATATACAGTATTTTTCAAATGTATTGCTATTTTCTCTTTGCCAATAGAAATAATGGATATGACAAGATCTAAGATGGAAGAAAAAACGTATGGGACTTGTCAAAAGCATATTGTACAACCAATCTCCAATACACTTAGGGGCAAATTTACTAAAATTCCCTTAAAATCCCTGGAATCCCCGAAATTCGATAAGCATTCGACTATCGAATGCTTATCGAATAGTTCTAAGCTATCTTTTTGCTCGATATTCGATTTCTCAATTAAATCGTACGATCGAATACCGATCGTTCAATTTCACGAGAAAATCATACTTTTTCCTTTGAGAGATTCGAACGATCGAGACATTCAATCGTACGAATGGTATTTGAGCAGGTCTTTGCAAAAGAAGCCTATGGGGGGGTTCTATTGGTATTTGGTAGGTTCAATCTGGAGAACTAGGCATTCGAAGAAATTTTAAATTTTAAATCCTTCGATCATCGAATGGTCGAATGATAGAATATTCGATCATTCGATCTATTCGATAATTCGAATATTCAGTATTCGGTATTCGATGATCGAAGTGGCCAAATTTGCATATTCGATCCTCCGAAAAAAACGTACGATCAGTATTTGATCAAATTCGGTCAAACTTCGATCTCTTCACACAAATTTTGTAAATCTGCCCCTTACTGTATTCAGAAGAACAGCTCCATTTTACCTTGATGGTTAATTTGTATATTTCTACCTTTCCAAGAGTCTAAGGGGCAAATTTACTATTATTCCCGGAAATTAACTCAACCAAATTCGCAATTCGATAAGCATTCGACCATCGAATGCTTATCGGATTTTTTTAGGCTATCATTTTGCTCGCAATATGATTTCTCGATGAACTCGAACGCTCCGATCGTACGAATGGTATTCGAGCAGTACTTAGCCTCAGAAGCCTATGGGGTGCTTCCCGTAGGCTTCTATTACAATTCGGTAGGTTCAATCTGGCGAAGTAGGCAGTTGAATGATTTTAAATTCCTTCGATCATCGAATGATGGAATATCCGATCATTCGATCTATTCAATATTCGATGATCGAAGAGGCCAAATTTGCATATCCGATTTCACGAAAAATTTGTACAATCGTTAATCGATCGAATTCGATCGAACTTCGATCATTACACGTGAATTTTGTAAATTGCCCACTAAGACTGGATATTAATAACTTGGTTAAGAAACTGCCTTCGTTGTCTATTTCCTTTTTCACTGCCTTTGGGAAAACAGGTTTTAACTAGCAGTATGATTTGCTCAGGCACATTCTGACATTTCCCCAATTTCCCTCTGGAGTGTCTCTAACATATATTCTTTCCAACACATTGCTTGTTTAGACCTACTTTCATGAACAGTTTTGTTCATCATAATGCATTTCCCATTGCACTGGCATTATCTCTTCAGGTTCTCTCTATGGCAGCAGAAGTGGATTACACAGCTGTATCCAACATGGAAACAGCATGTGCATTGAGCTGTCAAGGCAAAAAATTTTGTATTAAAGGAAGTAGAAGCCAATATTATTCTCAGCATTCATTTTATTTATGCCAGCATGTAAATCTGATGTCATATAGTCACCACCTCGCTGGATGTTATTAATCACAAACCCAAAGCTCTAAAATGATTGCAGTTATTTACCTCCTTGTTTTGGACCAAACCTTAATACTGACAATGAAGTAGGGAGTTCTCTTGCATTCAAAGGATTACTCATACAATTAATCATTTGAGTGCAAAGTAGGACCACTGAGCATCATTTTTTTTAATTATTCTGTTTTATATAATCTCTGACTTCAGCTCACAGTAACATACACCTGGCCTAGGGGAAATTTAAAAAAAACCTTCTTAATGCTAGAAAGATGGAACAATGGTGTCACCTACAACAATCTTAAGGATTAGGTTGGTGCCTAGTGTGCTTTGTTGTTATGATGTTTAAATGCCAAGTATCACTTGTACTGCTGGCAGCTAAGCTTGTTGCATCTAGAATTTACATCTTTCCAACCTGACTGGTGCTTATTTTTCCTTCAGTGTACTGGAGTAATAGATTAATACAGGGATCTGCAACCTTGGCTCTCCAGCTGTTAAGGAACTACAAGTCCCACAATGCAATGAAGGAGTCTGTCATGATTCATAAAGGCAAATGCATTGTGGGACTTGTAGTTCCTCAACAGCTGGAGAGCCAAGGTTGCAGATCCCTGGATTAATACATTTTAAAAAATATAGGCGCATATACAATATACTGTATGTGTAAATGTATCATTTATTACTCTGTTGACTGAAAAAGTTTAGCTAAAATAATCTTTTCCCAGATTAACGAGACAGCTCATTACTGCAAACAATGTCAAACTTAGAATTTAGGGATTTCAACTCTATGTTTTTTTTTTATTATTTAAATATTAGTACTAGTATCTACCACAAATGGACTCTTTACCTTAAGACATGGAAATTGTATGTGGCACATACTCTGCACATTGCCGAGATACAGGAAACATGTGCATTGTCTCTACTCATGAAATAAGAATGTATTCATTCACTATGAGAGAATCTTACCCTGAATTATAATTGTGTGTGGCAAGATAGCAATGATTTGCAAAACAAACTCTGTATAGTGAACCATGATTATTTACAGATCTGATTGAAATAGATGAGCAGATTTCTGGCTGTAACTGAAGAATAATATCTATATTGCTTTAGAGTGCCGTGCTCCAGCAATAATGGTTAAACCATGCACTTCTACTGAGACCACGCTTTCCCAATATAAATTGGCCATATAAATTTGATGTAATTTTCCATTTTGTTCCCACAAATTTAAGTGCCATTCAGCTAACCATATGCTTGAGATGTGACTTTCTCTCATCGTCACACCTTCATCCAATCCTGCTCGTAAAGATCTCTTTATGACCTCTCTCTCATATCACATCACATTTTTAGAATCAGAGTGAGTTAATGGATTAATCTCAGACCATTCTCAAAACCACAGATTTCCTTATGCATCTAGATCAGGCAAAAATATCTCTCATCCCTACTTATAGTGTTTGGAATGACTGAAAGCACTACCCCTTATTCACCCTATAAGCTAAAGGTAATGGGATATGGGGAGGCACATTTATCATAGGTCGAATTTTGAATTCATGTGAGTAAATTCAAATATGCTCTAAATTCGACTGGGGGGGTTATTTAATCAAAAAACTGAATGTCAAAAACTCTGAAAACTCAAATCAAATTCAATTCAAACTCTACCAAATTTGATTCAAGTTGTTTTTGTCTGAAAAATGTCAGGAAGGCTGAATTCAAATTCTAATTTTCAGTTGGAGACCGAAACATCTTTTTTATACACCATGTAAGCAATACAACACAAGACCCTTGGTGCAGGTATTTTGTTCCGTTTGTATATGCATTTACTGTACTTCCATGCACAGGGGCAGCCATATATTGGCTTGTTTGGAGTGAGGTGCTGTCCGTTCATGCGTTCATGAACTTATATACATATATATAATATCATATCATACGTAGTAACTATAAATATTTAGTTAGCAGCAGTATTTTATTGCTCTCTTTATTATATTTATGCTGTTTCACTAATACGTTTTGCTGCAACTCTGATTTATTTAGCCAAGCTGAAGTGGTTTGATCTGGAACTAAGGAATTATCTGATCCATGATCTATGCTAAAAAATCCATGGTACATCGAGAACAAAGGAGACAGAAGGTAATAACCCCCACTTGGATCAAGGCTAAAATTATATCTATGGTATATTTAACACTTTATTCATTAATAGGACTAGTTAAAAAAGAGAGAAAAAAGAACTTGCAATTCCTGTGCCCTGGTAGTCAGATTCGGGACAATTAATTAATCAAAGTGCTAGTGCTGATGAATCTCAGTAAAAGTGCTAGTGCTTAGATAAGTTAGTACCTCAGTTATAATTCATTAATTAGTGAAATTAATCAGTATATCAACTGTGATGGTTCATGATTAAACTCATAATCAATTGAAATTCATTTAGAATTCATTTAAAAATTAAAATTCATTAGAAGTAATTGTTCAATCAATATGTACCAGGAAATTAAATAGTGCTTTCTTAATAAATAGTAATAAGTTAAAAAGTGATAGATAACTATAGTGCACAATTCATGAATTAAAAGTTTAGGAAATTGGAAAATAGAGTAGAGGTGGAGAAGCCCCTTTCGGGACCCCACACGGGGAGAAAGGCAGAACACTGGGGACTGTGGTCTCGGTAAATTAACTGCGCTTTTCAATGGAAGAGCTATCTAAAAAACACACAAATCCCCAATGTCTTAGAGATAAAGAGGTCAAAGAAATGAATTGTCATTGAATCTATAAACACCGCAGGAGCATCAGGAGTAACTGCAGAGTTTAAAATCAAGTCGGACGAACTTGGGGCCTGCCAACGCGCGTTTCGCATATGCTTTTTCTTCTGCCTTGAAAAAGCATATGCTATCTAAGCACTAGCACTTTTACTGAGATTCATCAGCACTAGCACTTTGATTAATTAATTGTCCTGAATCTGACTACCAGGGCACAGGAATTGCAAGTTCTTTTTTCTCTCTTTTTTAACTAGTCCTATTAATGAATAAAGTGTTAAATATACCATAGATATAATTTTAGCCTTGATCCAAGTGGGGGTTATTACCTTCTGTCTCCTTTGTTCTCGATTAAACGTATTAGTGATTTACCTCACACAAGGATTTTTAAACTAACTAAACCCTCTCTTTCATAGTGAACTATGGTACATGGCATGCAAAAAAATATGGCAGGGAAAAGGGTTGGTCTGGCCTGCCAGAGTTCAAGAGGACCTTCCAGCCCAGGTTTAGTCTGGAAAGATTCCCATTAAACTTTCTCCATCATAAACTATACCTTCTAGAACAGAGGTCCCCAACCTTTTTTACCTGTGAGCCAGATTCAAATGTAAAAAGAGTTGGGGAGCAACACAAGCATGAAAAATAAAAGTCTGTGATTGAATATTTAGTAGTCCCTATGTGGACTGGCAGCCTACAGGAGGCTCTGCTCGGCACTATTATTAGTTTTTATGCAATAAAAACTTGCTTCCAAGCATGGAATTCAAAAATAAGCACCTGCTTTAAGGACATTGGGAGCAACATCTAAGGGTTGGAGAGCAACATGTTGCTCACAAGCTACTGGTTGGGGATCACTATTCTAGAACATATACCTTCATATTCGAAACTGGACCCTCATCAGGTAGCTCAGGTGAGATATAGAAGGCAGAGTTCATCACTAGCAAAGATCTACATGTATTTTATAAAAACGAGCGTTTTTACCTGTGCTCCCCTGCGTTCTGTTTTGCTGCGTTCAGCCACAGGGGAGCACAGGTATAGACGCACTCAATTATTTTCAATGGGGCTGTACTCACACCAACGTAGGCACCGAACGCAGGTTCAGTAGCAACATGCTGCATTTTTCCTGTGTTCGCCGTCTACATGCGTTCTTGTGAGTACAGCCCCATTGAAAAGCATTGAGTGCATCTATACCTGCGGATGAACGCAGCAAAATGGAACGCAGGGGAGCGCAGATAAAAACGCTTGTGTGTAAGAGCCCTTATCCTCATGCTTACTTTGTCTCTGCCTGTCTATCAGTCTGTATTTCTGTATGTCTGCATATCCTGTTGTATTTTGGTAGGAGCTTCAGGAATCTTATGTAAATGAAAATCCAATAAGTAGGAAAAAACATTTTTTTACTTGTTTCCAATAAACACTGAACATTTAAATGAGTCTAATAAATAACCCACTGTAAAATGTATCTGTATTAATTAGAGATATCCTTAAAGGAAGGCAATAATTACAAATAAATAATAGAATGGACCTATAAGTAAAGGGACTTTGTTTTCATGCAAAGATAGAACTTTCTCCAAAGAGCAAATCCTTCACCTGTAGTAAAACCATTTTTATTGCCTTATGGAAACATTTAAGCCTGTGTTATCTTTAATGAATCTTGCCATATGGGAGAGACTAATCTACTTGAGAGATGTGTTGTGAGATAAAGCTGTCTGTTTTCTGTGTTATTCTAAGGAGCATTGATGTATTTGGACTTATCTGTGCCTTTTTGATTCCAGTTTGATTTTTATAGATTCTTGAGTAGTGCTATTAAATGTGCTGCTATTTAATGTACTCAATTTTTTTTTTTTTTAAAGCCAACATAGTTTTCATTCCTGCACACTGTTCTTGCTGCCTTATATCAACAGTTCTAACAGGTTGAATGCATTGATATGAAAGGGATTTTTTTTTCATTGGCAGCAAAGCCAAGGATCTGAAGGGCCATGCAATAATGCAGTGCATGTGCAATTTTTGGAAAAATATTACCATTTTTTTTTACCTATTGCAGTCACACAGAAAGTGTTGTCTACCACATTTATACCCAATGTGCATTTTTTGTGCCCAATGCATGTGCAGATTAGGTGCAAGTTGTGACTAAGATTTTGACAGTGGGGGTGTTTTACTTACAGAATGCTGTGTTAACAACATAAGGGTGTTGATGCAACCTGCTGTGGCAGGGCTGGAACTACTACTACGTTCAGGGTGCTGAAAGCTGAAACATTGTGCACGGTAGAAGAGGTAGAATGGATAAGTGCAATGGCTCTTAGCACAACTATACATACAAACACAAGAGCAATGCATTACCAAAGGGTGCACACCATGTACAGCAACAAAAAAAATCAAGGACGGTACTCCTAAGATGTAAAGATTTGGCAAACAAAAAATATAAATGCACTAAAAGAAAGATTAATTACTCAATGATTCGATCTCTCACAGAGATAAACACTCCAGATGAAGGCCTCTGTGTGAGATCGAAATGTTATAAAAGAGTAATAATCCTTTCTTTTTGTGTATTTATATTTTTTTGTTTGCTGATTCTTTTAATTCTAGGAGTGCTGTCCTTGGTCCATTGTATATGTGTAGAAATATATATATATATATATATATATATATATAGATGTATGTCGCAAAAACTGCATGTCAGATTAGGCTCATTTGCCTTTAAAGGGCACCTGTTACTCATTATGTCAGAAGTGCATTTGCACATATGTTTTGACGTGGGTGCTCGTATGGGGGCTTCCTCTAAGTGCAAGTGTCCTAGAGCTGGCAGCATCAAATTAAAAAAAAAACTACTGTTACCTCCAACCAGAATGCAGCCTCTATTAGACTGCACCTTTGGCTGGGAGTTAGCGAACAGGTGCCTGGTCATGATGTGTACATTAATTCTACCATTTAAAATTGCTTTCTAGACAATTAGTTTTTTTAGCTGTTATACTGGCGTGTGGGCAGACAGCTCAGGTCATGCCTGGTCATGTGCTTTCAGGAAGAGCACATGGGAACTGTTGTTGCTATTGTTTCTAATGTAACTAAAGGAGTTGGCTGGAATAGTCCGAATCGTTGCCATGTTTTTGTACAAATAAATAATTTATATGAACAATCGGAGTGTGGCACCTTATTTTGACTTTGTTAGGGAGCCATTATCTGTTATCTTTGCATTGTTCTGCTGAAAGGCTGCTTGGTGGGTGAAGGGACGGGGTGATGTTACTCCAACTTGCAGTACAGCAATAAAGAGTGATTTAATAGAGCACATATCACATTATGGGAGCACCTAGGAAACTGACAATATGTCTAGTGCCATGTCAGACTTCAAAATTACTGTAAATATAATAAAAATGTGTTTTCAATGCAGGTTTCTGCTAGAGGAAAGCTACTAACTAACTAATACATTGTGTAAAAAGCATGTTTTTCCATGACAGACCTTTAAATGTATTTTTAGCTTAGCATGATTATTCTATTTGTATTTTCAATTGCTTTGCTTGGAGATAAGCCTTTTTAGGAACCATATTTGGAGTAAATGGAACAAACTGGACAAAAATGTACATAAATGAAAATAAGGTCTCATCAGTGAGAAGCAATTGTGGTAAAATTAATATTGTATTTGAACACAATTAGTGATCGGCGAATCTCCCGAGATTCGCTTCGCCAAAAAATTCGCGAATTTCCAGAGAAGTTAGCGAATTGTCAAAATATTCGCGAAACGAGTCGCGGCATGCTTTTGACGCGCCAAAAACGACGCGTGACTCGTTTTTCTGGTGAATTTTCGCCAAGCGAAATTTCGCTGGCGATTCACGAATTTATTCGCCAGCGGCGAATCGCGGGAATTCGCCGCGAACTCGCCCCTGGCGAATAAATTTGCCCATCACTAAACAGAATCTAAAAAAACAAATGTTCTGTAAGGCTACTGAATTATTGTTATTGAAATTTTGTAATATTTATCTTTCTGTTCATACCCTCTCCTATTCTTATATAGTCCCTTATTCAAATCAGTGCATGGTTGTTAGGGAAATTTGTACAATATCAAGCAGATTGCTGGAACGGCAAACTGGAGAGCTGCTGAATAAGAGGCTAAATAACTCAAAAAACACAATTAAAAAAAAATGCAAACCAATTCAAAATTGTCTCAGAATATTACTCCATAAATCATATTAAAAGTTAAAGAGATACAGACACCTGAAATTAAACTCATTTTACATCTATTATAATGTTGGCTTTGAAAGCTACTTCTAACTTTGTCATAAAGTATTTGCATGATGCTTTTACATTACCTGTCTGATCCACCATGTTCCTGTATGAGTTTGTTATCATTAGAAACTGTAACTAACAGGCTGAGATGGGACAGTCAGGTTGGCAAACCTGTCTTGGTACACTACTTAATAGAAAGTAGCAATAGAAAAATTGGCACCTGGAATAAGTAGTGTACCAAGACGTGCATTCACATTGAAGGATATGTTATCACCCAGTATGAACAGTGAGAAGAATAGGGGGGATAATAGGGGGAATATGGATCCCCTTAGGGTAAAGGGATGCTTCAAATGTGGTGGTCGTAGGTGTATGACATGTCAGCATTTAAAAGTGTCAAAAGAATTTAAATTGACAGTAACAGGGAGAGAGTTTTAAGATCAGGGAGTACATAAATTGCAATACATCCAAGGGTCGAAGTGAAAATTTTAATTAAAAAAATGTAAATTTCGAAGTCATTTTTGGATAATTTGATTATTGAATAGGCCAAAATTCGATTTGAATTGAAAACAAATTTTATTCGAATTTAAAAATTTGACCATTCGAAAATCGAAAATGACTGCCTCTTTAAAAAATTTGAATTCGATCCTTCGCCACCTTATACCTGCCAAATTGCTGTTTTAGCCTATGGGGGACCTCCAATAACCTTTAAGCAGTGTTTCTGAAAATGTTCGAAATTCAGATTTTTTGGGTGAAAATTGTTCAAATCATTCGAATCGAACAATTTTAATTTGAACGAAAAACGGTCAATTTACGATCGAAAAAGCACTTAAAAAATATGATGGTTGAATTTCTACGTTAATTAACCCTCAATTAACCCTCAAATTCGACCATCGAATTTTGGTCGAAATTGAATTGAAGGGTTATAAACTGGGATTCTCATTCTAACCAACACCTTTCTATCAGGGGCTGTCTCTATAAAGCCTTCAGTTTCCAACCACTTCAGCATACCCTGAGGTACCCCATAAGGGACCTGTAAGGTAGTTTCTCAAGATTCTAGCTTCCCTTAGTTTTTCACTGGTGACATTCTTGTCAGGACATTAAAGCAAATAGCTCTTATTGGGACCAAGGCTGACCTTTCTCACTACCTGCACCAGCCTCTCATATACAATACAGACTGGCCTAACATTAGATGTTTCCAAGCTAGGCAGCCTCAGGCTCCTGCCAAAAGCTTCAGGGGCAGATTCACTAAATCGCAAAGCGTCTAACGCTAGCGCAAATTCGCCAGCGTGACGTCAAATCGTAACTTTGCAAATTCACTAACACCGTCTCTGGCGAATTTACGCTAGCGAAGGATCATAATTGCGCAAATTCACTAAGATCAACTTTTTGCTGTGGCGTGTTTTACCATTGTGGGTGATAGTCTGAAAAACATTGTTTTTTTTGGTGGGGGTTACCCTCCTTCCCCCCTACATGTCCTGACATATGGCAACACTACTATATAGGGGGCACATGTAGGGCAATAGGACAACTTTATTTTTTTTGATTAAAGGTTTCCTGGGCTTGTGTAGTGGAATGTAGTGGCTGTAACATACACTTCTATTATATTTTGTAATTCGCGCTGTATGCAAATTAGGCTATGCCTAATGAAGTAACACTAGCGTAAATACGTTACCGTTCGCCGACCAGAGCGTAAATTCGCACTTTAGTGAATTTGCGTAGCGCAGGCGAAAATTCGCCTGACGAAGTGTGGCGAACGCTCGCGAAGCCTGCGTTAGCGATTTTTCGGATCTTAGTGAATGTCCCACTCAGAATCTTGTGGGTAGGCCAGAAAGGCTGTATCAGTCTTATATCTAGTTGGGGCAGCCTCACCCAATAACCAGCGTTTGTAGGATATTTTACCTCTACAAGCAACCGCCATCTAGGGGAGTAAATGCCTGCATCCAAATAATCAATGCTGAGACTTGTGGCAAAACCACCTGCTGTGCTCTTAGGCCCATGGCACGCCAGTTATTTTGATGTTGCAGGAAGAGAAACAGGGGAGAAACACAGTGGTCCAATCATCCTTCTCCACATGCAGCTGCTTTCTGTTCACATGAGTGTAAGATGCACAGTTTATTGCAGACACAGCTTGTCAGGCCATAATCAGTCATATGAATAAAAGGTATCTACAAGTAGAGAAAGGCATTTCTGTTATCCATAAAAGGAATATACTGATAAAAACTCCAGGGGCCCTGTTGGCCTTATATGTCTGGCTTTAACAATATCAGTATTGGAAACATCTGTCTTCCAGTTTAGTTTCCTTTGCGGGGAGGTAGTATAGCTTACTAGAAAAATATTTTATAACTGTTTCTTTGTTCATATAAAATACCTTTATTATTATTTTTCTGCTGTATTTATTATTTGCATGGTTCCAAAAAGGCCAAAACTATGATTTATTAAATTAGTGTGAAGGATTCAAAATTCATTCGAACTTTAATGAAATTTCAAATTTTCTAATACTTTTTTGGGCATTTTGACCATGGAATTTAAAAAATTTGATCAATTTGAATGATTCAAATACAAATGTATTCGATCATTTGACCATTTGATGGTCGAATTACTTGCCCTTTAAATTTTTATTTGAATCCCTAGTTCGCCATATTAAACCTACCGAATTCGACCCTTGATAAATCTGCCCCTATGTGTTGAGGGCTAGTGGGACTTATAAGGATCTAGATTGTCATTTTATAAGCTACTGTGTTACTATTAACTAAATGCACATAATTACACCCCATAATATGCCTCTAAAGCAAAGAGAATTTTTTTTTTTTTTTTAATTTGGGTTGACAGTGACTAATCGAAAGGTTGTATTTTTTGTATTGCTCCAAAGTGATTTGGCTCAATAAATTAAACATTAAAGCAGATATAAACAGGATTAAATGCTATGGTAATGTGTATAGCTTTCCCATCTCAGAGCTTCCTGCTTTGCTACTCTCAGTCTTTAGTAGATGGTTTAATAATATTGGACACAGTGATGGTTATTTAAGTCCCAAGAAGCAGTTAGAATTGCAACCAACATTTCTGTATAGTTACTAGAGATTCACTCAAGGGCTCACTCTAGGCTTATACACAGCATCTTTCCTCTGAATGTATAATCTAAAGTGCCAAGTTGATACATTCACTTTTAATACCCTTATGCTCCCAGCAGAATTTCTGTGCAGACTTATTATTAAATGTTCTGTATCAAATGCCTTCCTGACCCCAGCTAACTGAAAACATACACACTATTCTTTATATTATATCCTCACAGTTTCTTCTTGGCTTTTTCATAGGGGATGGTGGTGTGCATTGGCATCTGAACCTGTACTAGTATCCAACCACCTCGCATGGTGATCCAACCACCTCGCATGGTGATCCAGCAATCGTTTGGAAAAAGCCTTCAACAAAACTGGAGCCATTGCAATTCTGCCAAATGCTTCACCTCTCGAAACTTCCTCTACTATAAAAGGGCACAGTTTTTGTATTTTTATACAAGCCTCGTGTGCTGAATACTGAAAGATACTAGAGTCATATACTGTAAGTCGATTCCCAGTTTGTAGGCGTCTCTGGTTTAGGCCTTTATTTTATTTAGTCTATTCTAAGTTACTGGAGTTCATTCATTAACATTTGACAAGTTTGTTCCCATACCGACCAATCATTTCTTTTTATTTCCTCCGAGCCCTAGGCCATCTCTTATATACCTTAGTAATAAAACAATTCTAACGCTAGATGTTTATGGAAATGGGAAGACCATTCAAAATTTTTGCCTGACATCCTATACAAAAACCAGAAATAAAATTACAGGTATGGGACCTGTTATCCAGAATACTTGGAACCTGGTGTTTTCTGGATAACAGATCTTTCTGTAATTTGGATCTTCAGACCTTAAGGGGTAGATTTATCAATCTACAATTCAATCTTCACCAGATTGAACCTACCAAATTGCTATAGAATACTATGGGAAGTTTTTTTGAATAAAAAAATTCGATGCTTTTAGGGTTTGGTGCAACATCAGCAGATAGTGCTACGTGAAACTAGTTTTTTTTTGTATTCTAGGCACCCCTTTCCATTTCATGTTTCTTTTTAAAAGTTTTTTTTATATATTATTATTTAACTTTGCTTTCTCCCAGTTTTTCCTTAACATCACACTACTTTCTTAGCTCTCCTGTGGGTTGCAGGTAACGTTTCATAAAAATCTTGGTGAGTTATTTCACTATTTTTACCACAGCAGTTGGCCTAAAGATTGATTAATATATGTTAGCACTTGAAAACCTAAATTAAGCTCTTCATTAAATGCATCATTTAAATCAGGTTAAATGTGCCTCATTTGCTATCTGTAATGATGAAACTTTTTTGCATAATGAAAAGATTAATTTTGATTTCCTGCCTGCATTAAATCCAGTGCGGTTATATAACATCAGCTCAGAAAGTCTCCCATCAGTTTTGGGTTGACTGTGTTATGTCTGGCTGGGCTAATTGAACATGAATCACTTTTCTGAACTTTTCATCAGTTCTAACTACAGTTATATGCACATGGCGAATTGAAGTATGCTGAGCATGGAAGAGACACTGATCATTTCAGATCCACACACACAATGTAGGCATCTTTGTTTTTAGAGAAGCATCTTGCAAATAATTTTATGTATTAATCACTATATCTAGGCTTTGTATCTCATGGTCAAACTATTCATTCTTGACTTTAAATGTTCTAATGCAAACACATTCATTTATTTGTTATACTCTGCAGATGTAGTTACACTCTTTAAATTTTGATGCAGTTGCTGGAAGATAATAGCTACAGTATACTTCATACAAAATATAGGGACGCCAGCAATCATGTATTTTGAGGGTAATGTAAGACTAGGCTTACACTAGGAATAATAAGACAAATTGACCATGACCATGGAGACCACCATGATCTTGGCACAAAGGTCTCTAAATAATATGATATAAATGCAATTAACCATATCCTATGGCCGTGTACCATCACCTGGACAAATAACTTCTTGGTGACAACATGAAGCCGATCTTTATCATTCAAATGGTTGAGGTTGGCATTAAACATGTTTTTGCTTGAGAGTTGATATTTATGTGACTGTTAAAACTGATAATGGCCTGCATAACATTTCCTCCTATTAAAATATTTCATAAACTGTACTTACACTTTGTTTTTATACACAGTAACTCTAAAAGCTAAAACCTGTCGAAATTGCAGAAATGGTAGAAGTCAGTGGTAGATGGTCCCTTTAACAATTGGAACATGTTTTTTACCTTCAGGATTCTCGATAATTGTGGGCTGTTTGCACTGGTTTTCATTCGATTAATCCAAGAACTTTGTATTTTCAGGCAACAACTAAATAAACTTGAGTTTTCAGAGAGACAATTTAAAAAAGTTGCACGATTCAAATTGCCACAACTTTTTGTTGCACCAATTTAAATTTTTACCAATTTGGTAAATTAAGGGCATTTAGGTTTATGA
>CM044448.1:72140789-72175439 GCA_024363595.1 Xenopus borealis | reverse complement strand
AGAAAAAAATTGCATTTTAGTAAACAATCCTCTAAGTGCCTATAAGCTTCTAGGTATTATTTTCAACAAGCTTGGTTTATAGCGGAACAGTAGTAAGTAGTAGCACAATCACGGGGTAGCCTAGGATATAAACTTATGAAGATGAACTAATTAGGACTTTTAGAACTCATAAGAAATCTAAAAATCAAACCAGAATCCACCTGAGAGTAAAGTGTATAAAGTACCATTGTATTGCTTGGAGTTGCAGGGAGTTGCCCATAGTATCAGTGTATTCGGAATATGCTGGTATCAAGTCACACATCTCAGGCCCACCTATGGGTGTGCTACATTACAAATGTCACTAGTTACATACAACAGTTAAGAAAACACTGGTTAACATGCACAGTGATACTTTGTACTTGCCCAGATCAATATCTGCCCCTCACTAAAGTTCTCTTTGTTGACATGGCTTCTTACAGAGTTAAAATGCATTGGTATCATTAATATGGTCATTGTGGGAGGGAGCATTAATAAGAAGAACACCGACTATTTTTTCTTCACGGGGAGAGGACCAGTAGGGCACAACTTATATATGCTCTGCATTAAACATTCATTAGTGAATGTGTCTATTTATATTCAACGATTACTTTTTGCAGCATCTCTCACTGAATTCTGAATAAATTCCTAGCTTATAGGAGCATTCTCATGTCATATTCACCAAGCTGCAATTGTCAAGAGAAAATATGAATTTTAATAAGTGTTGGAAAAAGAAATCAGATTGCTTGTTTCTGCCTATAAACCACTGCTGCTTGTCAACCAGACCAAAGGAAGTTCAGAACCTTGTCATTGTTTCAGTTTAGTGGTCTGATTGTAGTATAGCTGCCAATAAAAGGGAAGTATGATAAAAATAAACCACAATAATATTTGGAACATAAGCTAAGTCATTCACCGAAGGGGCACACTTCACACTTTTGAACATTTTCTCATCTTCCTCCTGGCTTGCACTAAATTGCTCTGACAAAGTGGTTGGTCTTTCAATAAAAAAAAAAAAAACACAGTGTAGTGTTTGAGTACACAGAGGTCTTGTCCAATTCTTTGGGTAGCCGAGACAAGAATATAATTTGGCCATGACAGTTGCAGTAATTGTTTATGTAACAGTGTTAAGAGTTTATCACAGGGGCTTCCTCTGTATATTGAAGGATGTAGATATTACATATTCTGCAGCTATATACATATACTATTCATTAGATGTGTATTATCATTTTTCTTGGCAATATGGTAATATAGAGACATAAACAGTACTGTCCCAGCTTGCGTGATGGCACATGCAAACTAAGAAACATCATTCCAAGAGAATGTCCTGTGTGCCATTAAGAAGATATGAATATGTAGATATTACATGTTCTACAGCTATATACATATACTATTTATTAGCTGTGTGTTAACATTTATATTAGCCTTACATTAACATAGAGACAAATACACAGAGAAGTGTCCCCACTGGGGTTATGGCACATGCAAGATGAGAAACATCACTCCTAGATAATGCTCTAATTAGAACAGATACAGAAAATAATCTGATTGTCTCACTACAGACATCTAATTAGGTCTGCGGTATTAAATGTAAGCAGCTCGATATGCCATTAGAATTAGTGTCCACTTTTGGACTCAAGTGTGTGCAGATTGTCACAGCAGCTATTTGTTATATCTGCAAAGGCACATTAGCTACCAATTCACTAGGTGGAAGTCACTAGGTGGAAGTCACTAGGTGGAAGTCAATTGCAAGTTTAGGTAAAACTGCAAAAGCCTCTAGGAAGGTTTTCATTTTAGGGTTTCCTTTCATCTGTGAGCCCTGTACTTTGAACTTGTCCACAAGTCATCAAAATAGGCTGAACAGGTGGTCTTGTAATAATTGCAAGTTGCAAGAAGCTTGTATAAGAACACCTTTGTGAATTATGCTTAAAGGGGATCTTGTTTCTGTGTGGGAATAAGGGACCTAATGCTCATGCACATGCACTGGCTACAGGATTATTAATTGCCTGCCCTGCCTCTATGCTTTTAAAAAAACTTTCATTAAAAAACAAATTGGGTTTCATGTTTAATTTGAAAAGGACTTTCATTAATAAGTTTTTTATTTCTGGGTGACAGTATGCAGTAGTGAGCAAATTGCACATGTGATTGCATTCATAAATGAGACCTATTATAGTATCTGCTGCTTTTTAGTGTAGGTATCCCTGTAGAAAACCCTAATAATCTAGTCAACGCATAGTTGATAATTTTGAAAAAAAATCTTAGGACCGCTCTGCCAGATGCATCACATAAGGGTACATAGCTTAATGTTACACACCCATCAAAAATGAGAGGCATATTTATCAAGAGTTTTGAATGGGTATATATGAAAAAAAATCCAAATGAAAAATGATGGGGAAAAATAACTCTAATGAACAAGTCCATGTTCTGAAAGAACTTAAATTGCTTGAATTAATCGAGTTTATGTCCTGAAAACTTTAAACTGATTGATCAAATCAACCAAAAAACTTGAGCTTTGCCTAGGACAATTCATATTCACTTCTACTCAAATAAGTTTTCACTTTTTTTTTTTGCTTAATAAACGCCAGACATTAAGTTTTCGAAACAATTTGAATCATGAAAAAAATCTAATTTGAGTTATGATAAACCTGCACATACATGTGTGGCCCACTGACTGGAAAAACTCTAGAGGGTAGGCATGACTCCCCCCAGAATGATCTATGAGAAACTCAGGCTGATGAAGTCAGTATAAAGGAATCATCACCTGTGGTAATGGGGTAGGACTATACACGTTCCTGTTCAGTAAATACTAGGAAGTGAGGGATAGCTTGTGCAATTTTGGAAGAAGAAAGAAAAAAGCTCATGTGAGTAAAATCATTGTCCTTATCCTGGATTAAGTTGCCCTGGGGTCAAAAACAGGTTTCTAAGATATTCAGGCTTAAAGTGGACCTGTGTAGGGCCTCTGTTCTGAAGTGTAAGGAATTAATTTTATTTTCCTATACTGTATGAATTATATAATGTATTTTATACATATACTGTATATATGTATATACTGTATATTTACTTTTTAAAATTTTGGAAAACCCTGCTGTGAATAAAACACAGATGAATACCTGTTTTAAGTTATTGCAGCTTTTAGTGTTTGAGTCTATTCCCACACCTTCCCTATCTTCATGAATTTTACAAAACAGAAGCAAACCATAAAGTTATAAGTCCCTGTTCATGAAGGACCTATGTGTTTCTATATATGCAAAAGTTTGCTTTGTTTGATGTCAGAAATTGACAATTTTCCAGTAAAGCCAAGGTCAATTACACTTAGCAAAACAGATTCTAAACAGAATAATCCCTTTTCCCTTTCCAAAGTAAAAACAAAAAAATCTCAAACCACTCAGGCCATCCATCATAGCTTAATGGCTGGCCATGTCTCAAAAGAAGGTAGAACCATGCTAGAACCAACTAAGACAAATCCAGTTAAACCTTTGAAGAATCTGTAGGATGTGATGAAATTAGAGGATTTGTTTATTAAAAACACTGACAAAGATTATCGCCTTGGTGTTGAACTTTCAGTACTGCAATCTTATGGCTAGTTTTAAAATGGCTGGGCAAGATTTACTAGAAAATGGTTTTATTTTAAATAAAGAAAATAAATATACCAGATTTCAGAATGTTATTGTACAGATATATTTAATTAATGTTTTCTAAACAATTATGCCAGTAAATGTATGTACTACCCCCTTTTAAGGGTTCCATACACTATCTGAACTGTATGGGCTGGGCCAATCTGAATAGAGGGGTACCCTATGCATCTTGAGGGGTTTTATTTTTTGATAACATTTCGATCTATAGGCACCTATATAGGCAACTCCTCTAAAGCTTCCACCCAAGACACTGGCCCACAGGAGGCCAAAATAAAATATATGGTCTGTTGAGATGAGTAGGTGAAACAATGAAGATTCTTTTCACTTGTATTCACTGACATATTGGGCCAGCTTTATCCTTGTTTGGATTTCAATGACTTTGCATGCAAATTAACTGCTGCCCAGTTTAAAAAATGGAAAAAAAGGAGGAAAGGAATTCTATCATAATTTGCAGAGTCGTTAATCTGTAGTTTGACGATCGTGTTGTACTACTGTATAACATAGTTAAATCTGTTACACTGAAGGCGTGAAGAACAGATTAACATTTGTGGCACTCAATGTATTTAACTCCACAATCCTATTTTCAAACTGCTTCAAGCAGAGAATATTGTAACCTAGTGTTAGTAGAATTGAACAGATATTGTGATATGCTATTGTTTCTCTTGAGCTTTTATACTGTGGAAAGTAGTCTGATTTCAAAGCAGGACTCTTAGATTTATTAAAATTTAGGTCAGTAGTTTGCCATGGTAATGGAAAACTCCTGCAAATAATTACAATGAAGACTTTTAAAAGCCACAATCAAAAAAGAAAAAAAAATGTGATTGTGAAGTGTTATTAAGTTCCCTCCATGACTGTCTGCATTTTTACAGATGAGATGGCCTTACTGGCCAAGAGGACCATGGCAATCAGCTGATAAGCAGGTAGCTTCTACTGGTTAACAGCAAACATCAGTCCTAAAAATAACTTATTCAAAAATAAATGTCACATTTTCCTCATCTGAAATACTCAATGAACACCGAGACACACACACTCACATGTCCTAGTGAGCTGCACTCATAGACAAAATAATAATTTGTTCCTTTTTTTAGAAACCTGGCTGTGTTTTTAAGTTAGATTGTTTTATTGTCTCTTTTGCCTTAGGATTTATATAGTTTTCTGCCTGAAATGTTAAGGTGACCTGAGCTACTTCTCTTTGTGTTATTTCTGTTCCATGGTATCCTCAGTTGGTTAGCCTTTGATCACTGAGTTCAGTCTGCAGGCAGAAGTAAGAATTAACCCAGCAATGCAAATCACAGAATCCCCTGTAATGTGTGGTGCTTTTGTTTGCAACTGTTTTGCTAGCATCTGTGGTAAGTCACTGACTATATTCTATATGCCTGTCTACTTGTTTTACTATTCAGTGTTCAGCTACAGCAAACACACCAGAGGTCTTCTGCTTACTCAGCAGGGTACCTTACTGATGTGGGGGTAAGAGTGAGGAAGGAGAGGAAGGTATTCAGATCATGTCATCCTTCATAGCTATTTCCGTTGTACAATAAAAGCCATATTTTACTTGATTCACTTTTGCTAAATATTTTTTTAGTTTAATTATCAAATGATGCCCATTTACTGTATGTGTTTATATTTCCTGCTTATGGACTGGCCAGATTCGCATTAGTTGTTATATGCTAGGCATAAGATTGGCCAGATTTGCATTCGTTGTTATATGCTAGGTGAAAGATTGGCAAGATTTGCATTGGTTGTTAAATCAGTAGGCAGAGCAGGATAGGCCCAGGGTTGGACTGGAGTCCCCTCCACACCCCCCACAAGGGCCACCATCCACCCTTCCCCCCCCGTGTTGCGTAAATGTAACCTACCTTCACCCTGTCATGAGTAGGATATCAGTGGCCCGGGTGCTGCCTGCTGGGCCAGTAAACCCCTGGATATTTTTTTTATTTAATTTACAGATATGGTACCTGCTATCCAGAATGCTCAAGACATGAGGTTTTCTGGATATGGGGTCTTACCATAATTTGGATCTTCATACTTTATGTGCAAATACTTCATACTTCATACTTTATGTGCAAACCTTCATACTTTATGTGCAAACCTTCTGGTTTAAACATTCAGGTCCAAGAACCATGCGAGAGTTCCTAAACTTATATGTGGTTTCTTCCTTCAAATGGGTGGGGGTTTTATCCCCCCCAACCAAAAAATAAATGGCTTGGCAGGGTTTTTAGAAAATCCACTTGGCAGGAAGGTGAGGTGTTTGAATCAAGAAACCACAAAAGAGTTTAGGAATGCTGTATTTTTGGACTTGAATGTTCCAGTCCGAACCCAAGTCTTAAATCAAGTCCTAAGTCAATATTTAAACATGAAATAAACCCAACAGAATAGTTTGACTTCAGTTAGCAGTATTTATATCTAAGTTGGGATCATGTGCAAAAGAAAAAGGGTATCAATTAAAAATATTAATTGCTTGAATAAAATGGAGTCTATGGGAGTTAGTCCACCCATAATTTAGAGCTTTCTGGATAATGAGCTTCTGCATAACATCCTATCCCTGTACCTAGCCTAAACCAGTTTTTCAAAGAAACTTCAAGGTTTCATTTTAGCACCGTATTCTGTGTGTGAAATTAAATGTAATTTGCCACACTCTTGCCTTAATATTACCAACATTGGCATAAGCTATATTTTCTCTACTTGCTGAACTGAGAGCTATTCCAGAAGAATTATATTGAAATATGTCACAAATGACAGATATCTATAGGCTGCATCCCAAAGCGCTTATGTGGTAACAGAATTAGGTGAGCCGTTTGTGCTGCAAATCTCAGTATAAAATTACTTCTCAGTTTCTTGATTACCCTGAACTAGTTTCAAAATATTGACTTCTTTGTTTAAGATTTATTGGATGCTGAAGCACACAGCAAACAAATGCTTACTTCAGTAGGTGAAAGCCCGGTGTGGGCTGTTAGCTGAGGTAACATATTGCTAGAAAATAGGTCTTTCATTATTAAGACAGGTCTCACAGGCTTAGAATGACCCTTCAAAAACATGCTCATTGCACAAGGAGCAGAGTTGAGGAAATAGAAGCCTCTGCAAGAGAATAATTTTCTTTTTACTGTCACTTTCTATTTCTATAGCACTTGTCATGTTCTCTAAAATGAGCTGTATTTTGGTAGCCTAGCTCTATGTGTCTCATTGCATAGGCACCTCTATCAAAGAGAGAAACTCTAATATCAGTTTCTTGGGTAGAGCAAAGCTTGAATATGTTCTACCATTCTAAAGTGGGCATTCAGTTGCTCTTCATAGCAGACTGCATAATTTTAAAAAACAAAAAGTAAACGTGTTTTTCAACTTTATTAACATTTCCTATAATTCCATAAATACCAGCTCTTACAAAACAGCTTCTGTTTCTATCAGTGGTTTTCAAGCCATGCTCCCAAGATACTCCTGAAAGACAACTTAAAGGTCAGTTTGGGTGAACACTTATCTAGATATTCTTAGAACTAAGGCTGAAAGGCCAGTTTAGCAGTGTGTGCATACCGTATGTCTATAACCGGGGAGGGCTAATGCATTGGCTAACCTACACTATAGCCTAGGAGCCCATGGGGCTTATTCAATTTGTATTTTTATTTTGTTTAAAATCTTGTTTTAACTGTGCTGCAGGTCTGCAGATGCTTATGGGCCCAGTAGGGTGCCATACTACCCCCCTGCACAGGTGGTACCCAGTGATGGGCGAATCTACCCAGTTTCGCTTCGCCGAAAAATTCGCGAATTTCCAGGGAAATTCGCAAATCGCCGAAAAAATTCGCGAAATGAGTCGCGGCACATTTTGACGTGCGTCACGTCAACTTCGGCATGTCATTTCCTACGCGCATCGCGTAGTCTTCAACGCACGTCACGTCGTTTTCGTCGTGACTCGTTTTTTTTAAGCGAATTTTCCCCAAGCGAATTTTCACCAGGCGAATTTTCGCTGGCGTTCCGCAAATTTATTCGCCAGCGCGAATTGCGGGAATTCGCCGCAAATTCACCCCTGGTGAATAAATTTGCCCATCACTAGTGGTACCTGCTTTCTTCCTGGCTTATAGAGGATTAGGCAAGATGTCTGTAATTTTTGTGCATGCAAGTTCTCAGATTTGGCAAGTGCCAGTGACGTCACTGACAAACACAGCATGTAGAGCTTGAGTGCAGACATGTTACAAACACGAGCCTTGCTTAATCTTCTCCCAGCCAGCCAGAAAGCAGGTACTGGTCATGCATGAGAGGCAGCATGGCACCTGGCCAGGCCCAACAGCAGTTGCAAACTGCAGCAGCACAGTTAAACATTTATTTTTAAATAAATCCAGCAGAAAGAAGGTACTTACATGCCCGGGAGGGGGGAGGCAGCAAGGCACATATGTTGTAATCGATAAAAAAAAAGAAAGTTCCATGTTGCAATTGTGATATATTTTTAAACGTGTAGCCTAGAATGGGACCCTGTGGAAAGTGTAGCCTAGCGGCCTCACATAGTATTAATCCGTCACTGTCTATAACCACTGACTACGCTAAGAGAAATGACAAAATGTTGAACCACGGAGGAGGGCTTAATCCAAGAACTGACAACTATTGAGAGCAACATGGTCCCATTTGCAATACAGTAAATATGCCTAAGAGTCTTTTAAAAGAACAGGCTGCAAATATATGTGTAAAAATAGTATAGATATTGACTCAATTCTAGCTAATTGAAGCAATTTAATTAGATTTATCAGTTTCTAAGTCCATTCAAGTGTTTGACTTTGGCCAATGCTGACTGGCTCAAATATAGTACACTGTATTTTCCTATGCAGATTGGAGAGGGGTACTATCCCTCCCTGTCAGTTCTGCCACCAGATTTTGCTATAATTTGCTTAAGTCTTCTTATAGGCATTCATTGGCCACCCCACCATGATGCTGTTTCCTTAATTACGTGTATTTTAATCCCTTTATAGAAACCACAACCCAGATTTTAGTATACATTCTGATGTAACTCTAGCATTTGTACCTTTAAAAATAGTACACACAGAATTTATGTCAAAGGGGAAGCTTGGCATAGGTATTGGTTGCTTTATGAAAACTTCTTTATAATGTTTTTTGTTCTACTATTACTATTAAAAGTTATGTTTTAATGAACATGTAAGAGATTGACAGACAACAATAAAGGGAAGGTGCAGCTATATTTGGTCATTCTTTTTCTTTGTGGGTGGCAATGTTTCTTAAATGCACAACATTATTTGTTTCTCATATTGATGGAAGTTGCTCCCTCTACAGTCTTAGGACCTAAATTTTTGTGAGTAAAGTGGTCTTTCCATAATGTGCAACACAATGCCTTAAGGCTGCAAGAAACATTGAAAAGAAAGAACAAACATGATATACTCTATTATTATAATAATTATTATTATTATTATAGAGCAAAGGAAGTTATGCCAAACGCCCAGGACACTATTTGAAGCTTTTTGAATAACAGGTTTCCAGGTTTTAGAGCCAATAGCTATACTAAGTCAAAATTAATATAATATGTCTGCAGAAGCTATATTGTATGACGGCACAGTTTGATCAGTATAACATTGCTGCACTGCATAAATGCAAAGTCCCTACTATACATCTGAGTGCTTTCATTTGCTCTAACCATCAAACCATGAGTTCACGCTGTACTGGTATGTGAAATCACCTGCTTGCATGATTTTATACAGGGTGGAAAGTGACAGATTATTTTTCGGCAGGTGTGTTCACGGATGGAAATCCAATTTCTTTTTACAAATTCATGTGCGTTTCCTTTGTGCACATTTTAATATATGTTACAATTATTATAATATTGTATTCTGTGAATGCAAACCCAACAATAAAGAAAAACAGTATTAATTTACATATGCACACATAATAAATCTTTAATGGCCAAGGTCAGTAGAGGTCAGTCTTTATATTTTCTGTTATCTGAAAACACACTTAGCTCCCAAGCTTCCCATCATATAATAACTACCATGCAGATTAGCAGTGTCAGTCTAAATCAAAGTGAAATGGCCCCATCACTGTCAGTGGGAGGAATAGATGTCCATCTCCTGCCAGTAAAATAATATCTTATAGTTCCATGACACCTTGATGGAAGGAATATTACAGCACGCTAAATTGACCTCTCATAAATCCTATTCAGAGATCCTGTCAAGGTTAATATTCCCATAGGCCTATGTGAGTAGCTGCCGCGGATGCAATTTATTAGCAGACATTTTAGGATTCAAAACCTGGGCTTTCAGCAAAATAAAAAAGAATACTAATGAAATACATAAATGTTTAAACCTGATTATTGAATATGCAAGGCATTTTCACGATCTGCACCTTGATGGATATGTCTGTATGGTTGAAACATACCTTTCTGTTTCTCTAATAAAATCCACTATATAGATAAACCATTACTCACCCCATGGCAATTTCACCTTTTGTTTTCCTAATAAAACAGTTGTATGGAAGAACTATTATTTACCCTGGAGCTCTTTCAGCTTTTACTTTCCTTGTAAAGCCAAGTGTGCCCCTTCCATAAAAACAGGGCAGTTTATCTTCCATTTACCCTCAATAAACATAAGTAAAGGTTGAGCTGGACCGAAGCATCCACAGAGGTGTGTATAGAGAATTTCCTATCTGAGACTGCCTTCTACTCTACTTACACTTGCAGAAGTTTATTTTGTTAAGTTCTATTCCCTTATAAAATTATATCCATTTCTATATTTCCTTGGACCTTGTTCTACCAAATGCCATTCATTGGTTATTATATTAGCATTTTTCTTTCATACATGTATATTTGAAATGCATTACTTTCAACATAATAAGTAGTTATTCATTATTGTAAATCAGAGTTGTCCAACTGGAAGCCCCTTTGTGTGGCCCTCCATGAGAGTCTGCCTGCTGTGTTTGCTTACCATGTGTAAGCTTTAAAAGGTATCAGTAGAGAGAGTAACTTGACTCAAATTCAGACTAATCTCCTGTATTGTTCACACCTGTGATGTCCCTGAATTGTTCACACTTGTAACACCTCTATTGTTCACACACCTAAAGGCCTGTCCTGTTCACACCTGAGACCCAGACTGAAACTGCCCACATTGTTCACCTGTTCACTAGTGATGGGCGAATTCACCATGAAATCCCACGATTCGCGAAACGCCCGCGAAATTTCGCCTGACAAAAATTTCCCCCCGTCTCATTTCGCCCATCACTACTGTTCACACCTTATACAAATTTGTAATGGGGCACCATGTGCTAATGGGGGACTGTCTGCTACAGAAGAAAAAGATTTTGGTTTTTAGGGACATTTGATAGGGTTGCCACCTTTTGTCCCAAACAAATAAAAGGATGGGATGATGACTTAATTTATAGGAGCAGAACTGGGAAGTGGTGGTGTCGGGATGTAAAGCCCGCCCTCTTTCAGCCCCACCCCAATCAGGTATGGAATTAGATCGTAAGGCATGATTATAGAGTTACTAGTAGGGATAGAGTGGTACATTTGTACAATAGTACACTGTTATCAAATATTAGGGACATACTGCTGTTTTGTAATTGAAAACCTTGTCTTTGCAAAAGCAGCCATTAAGAAAACAACAATCCAGGACCAGGTAGATACACACGATTAATGTGTCACTTAACCATAACCAAGCAAAAGAAATTAATAGTACATTTAGCACTAAAATAATGAATACAGTTGTCCTAATTTGATACATTCTATTTTTCGATTTCTTACATTATAGTTTTGCAGAAGCTCATAGTGACTTTGTCTTTGACACACTTTAATTTCAAGTGTCATTCCAAACTGTAGCAAACATACAGATAGCTGTGTAATGGAAGCTGATGAATAGCCATGATAAAGAACACTGAAACCAGCCAGGTGTCTCTGCTAGATAGCTCCCGTCATCTGGAGACACTCTCAAGGCATCACAATGTGATTCCTAACACTGATATCTCTTTCGCGAATCAAGAGCCCAAGCAATTTGCAACAAGGGATCACATACGTCTTAGTGCCTGGAGTCAGAGGAGCATTGAGTTTTGAAGTTATTATTGTTATAGGGAGAAGCCTTAGGGAATAGAGTGATGAGAGCAAGTGACCAATCATATGCAATATGGACACACTAGGGAGAAACACAATTCATAATATGTTCAAATAGAAGCTATAACCTAACTGCAGGAAATTGTCAAAATTGTAGTGATCATGGTTAACTTTCAGAGCTGAAAATTCTCAAATGGCAGTTACATAACTGAGGTATTTGCACTGAAATTCAGTTCAGCGCATCTTAGGTATCCATGATAGTTGTCTCTGCAGTTGTATACCCAGTTACATTCCTATGTGTAATTATAGTGTGATGGCTCAAGATTATCTATATAAAGGTAACTCCATCTGTAGAGTGGCTAATTCAATCATTTGCTTGTAAACATCACTGCTGTAAATCTTGTTGGCCAGCAACACAGTCCTACTGAATGCCAAACTAAAGAGGAAGCTTTTGACCTTGTAGTATATACCATGGAAAGTTTTACTGGGGAATGTAATAAAAGGCATATGTTGATTTAAATTTTGCATAATTAAGAATGCAAATTCACATTTTGTAATGTTAAACTCCTAATTAGATGGTAATTAAATTACATAGTTAAAAAAATGATTATCACATGAAAACTCATAGATGGCATTCAATCTGAGATGCAGTTTGATTCAGAACACTTATCTCACTGTTTGTCACATGACAACACTATTTAAGTCTATGGGAAAAAACTGAAAAGTTTTTTCTCCTTAAATTGAATCTTGTCCATGTGATAAACCACAAGATAACTTTTTCTTGCTTAAATACATAAAGAAGGAATATTTTGTGCTTTTAATGTACACCAAATGAGCTTTCAGCTCTAAACGCACACTAAAGATGCCATTTATATTTTCAATCTGAAAGTGATACCGACACTAAAAAATGAATTTTAACATATGAATGTACATCAATTAGGGGCAGATTTATCAAGGGTCGAATTTGAGGGTTATCAGTCTAGTTATCAGTGTAAATGTAATGTATTATATGCGCCATGTAACATTAATAGCTTCATTCAGCTTTAAATTTCCTACCGTATGAAAATAAGCCTGAGCGCAACACTAGTGTTAACCAGAATTGAACACTAGCGCAGCTTCACTTTGAAATGCTCGCTCTGCTGAAGTAACAGTAGTGAAAATTCACCAGCATACGTTGCCCTGGACATAACTTTGCTACTTAGTAAATTAGCGTTGTCTGAGCAAATTTTTGCCTGGGAAATGTTGCGATGGCTGCAAAGCCGTTGGTGGCGAATTTGCACTCCTTAGTAAATTTTCCCCTAAGACTTGCCCAATAGGCAAGTTATTTCCATGATGGTTTCCCTTGCATGGTTTAGAATCCTTAACAGTGTTATTAGAATAAGAAGGCTAGGCATATAAAAGCAACCATCCCTAAGATGTATAGTGTATATATCGAAATAGAGTGCTACCAACACAATCTATTTACAATCCCAATGGAGAAGATTCACTAATGAGCGAATTTTCACCAGAGTCAGTTTCACCCAATTCACACCACTTCGCCAGGCACAAATGTGATACGACTACGCAAATTCACTAATATGCAAAGTTTTCTCCTGGGCGCCGAAAGCTGGTGACTTTTCACTAGTGTTACTTCAGCAGTGTGAGCATTTCCTACAAAGATGCTCTAGAGTTCATCTGTGCCTAACAAAAATTCGCAATGTGATCTTGCGCTTTGGTCAAGTTTGCATTGGGTGGGTAATTTAAAGTTGTATGGAGGTCTTTATTATAAATGTTAGTGCAAATGCTTGAAGTTACCACTTTGTCCAGGGAACCTTAATAAAGACAAGACAGTTAATATAATAGATGGAGGAAAGTGATGGGCGAATTTATTCGCCAGGGGCGAATTCGCGGCGAATTCCCGCGATTCGCGGCTGGCGAATAAATTCGCGAAACGGCAGCAAAAATTCGCTGCAGAAAAATTCGCCAACAAAAACGACGCGACGCGTCGGAAACGCGGCGAAGCGAAACGCGGGAGTTTCGCCCATCACTAATGGAGGACACAAATAAATCTTTTCTATTTGAACTTTACTAATATCTGGAAGATTGCCTTTATTCGAGTGCCTGCCATCAGATTTGTTTCATGGTTGTCCGCTCCCCAAGATGAAGGCTCAGGGCGGTGCACCTGGGCCATCTTCCACATGTGGTGAGTTTGTATTATACCCACATTTACCCCCATGCTTCTACCTTGGAGTTGATATAATACTCGCACTGAATTTGCGGACTTATGACCTTTCACCAGAGTGATAAGTTTCCTGCGATAGAGTGTGAATGAATACCGGCAACAGTTTCTTTCTCTAGCGAATTGACGCCTTTGTGAATAGGCGATGTCCCTGAATATGGCAACCCTGGTGAATTGTCGCTAGCTTTATCCACTTTGTACTTTAGTCCTTTAGTCTTTACCTTTATCTGCCCTGATGTCTTTAGTCCTTTAAGCCTTTTGTAATCTTACATCACTTTCAACCACACTAACTCAGATTGCAGATGAAAATATTTGCTTCATCTGTTGACTTAGATAGAATAGAATTAATTTAACTGCCAGACCAATTTATGCCAAAGTCTTATATAAATTCAATCAAGCCATCTTACCTCTCCCTTGTAACATCCAAAAAAAACAGTTTCTGAGTGTTTGAAAACAAAAACTGCCAGAGCTTGCACTGCTCATCAGTGGCCATGTTAATCAGATTTCAATAACACATTGTTACCATGACGTCCCTTGACTCAGGCACACAGGATGCTGGGAGAGATTTCTTATTAGTTTCAGGACAGTCTATCAAATAAATAGCTAAAGAGATTTTCCTCTTCTTTCCTCTATTATAAAAATTAGAATTAAGTATTCCCATTAGTCTGCCCTTGGCTAGAGAGGGAAAAAATACATAAAGCTGTAAGATACTGTTTACCATAGGGATAATCAGAGAGAACTATAAGGGTTATTAAATTAATTCATAAATTGGCATTCTTTATTCTTCTAATAAACAATATTTTTCTGATTCTGTGCAACAGCAATAATGTTTCTAATGAGCCAATTTGTGTACATAAAGCAAAATCAGAGCAAAAATCAAGGTGAACAGATTCACTCAGTAAAGCTAGTCCACCATATTTGTGGTTAAGATTTATTTTCTATATATTAAAGAGGTTCTAAACTCTCTGTCCCCCGCATACCTTAGTTCTCTAAAGTACAGTAATTCCTCCGTGGGACATTTCTAGTGTGGGACAAAAGCTGACAGTGTGGCCCCGAATTAATTACAGATAAAAAATATTACCCAGTGAGAATCCTGGTTGCCAGTGCATCTTTCTATTAGCACATACAGAAAACCATACAAATTTTTATTAATTGCACTGAATTCAAACACTAGGATGAAGGATATATATACTGCTGATGTTCTATGCTAGAAAAATGGTCTAATACAGGGATGTGGGTGGCATGTGAGCTAAATAGTGGACCACTAGTAATGGGAACTGTATGGGGAACAAGACTGGGGAATCTGTGTGCAGATGGACAATGCCACCTATAACAGCTGATGCCCAGGGCATTCTGATGGATGCATTTTAACAGTAAATGGAAATCCACAGCTTAAGATCCCAGATACAAGATAAAAGCTTCCACTCTAAATGCATCCTTGCATATACAGTTAGGGGCAGATTTACTAATGGTCGAATTTTGAATAATAAAAAAATACGAAATTCGACCATGGGAATAGTGGGGAAGTAAAATCCTTCGAATTCAAATTCAATTTTACCACAATTCGAATCGAATGGAATATTCAAACGTTTTTAAGCGACCGATCACATTTTTTATATTTGATCAAGATAATGATACCCAATTCGGTAGCACTGATCTGGCGGTGGTCGAATAAAAATTTAAAGGGGAAGTTATTTGACCGTTGAATATTTGAATAAAATTTTATTTGAATATTCAAATCATTCGAATATGAATATTCGATGCTCAAATTTGCCTAATTTGCATATTCAAAGATTCAAATTTGAATTTAATACAAATTTGATCGAACTTCAAATTCTTCATGTGAATTTAGTAAATCTGCCCCTTAGTGATTTTATTTTTGATTGTAGTTCTACAAACAACCTCTGACTCCAGTTGATGTGGTGCAACTTCCATTTGAAACTGCAATGTTTTTTGAAAACTAACAGAACATAAACAGCTCAAAGATCAGTAGTTGGTCAGTCAGTATTATCCTTTATTCAATTTACCTCAACTGATGTGGGGTTTTACAGAATCCATGTACAGTTGGGACACAAGGACAGTCTGTGTGTGTCATGCATCAATATCTTCTGAGTAGTTATTGGTACACAGAGTTTCCCTAATGAAAATGCTTGAAGCAGAATTTGGAAATAGGAGACATCTGTTTGCATATACAGAAAACAGGGTGTTTGTATTCTCTCTGGCTCATACAATTCTTGAAAAGCCTATTCTGCAAGATGGAAGCTGAAAGATCATTTATCCTGGTCATGCTTCAAGCAGCTTTGAGTTATTGTTGGCTCCGAAACCCATTAAGCTTTCTACTTTATAAGCAGTATCTGGAAAATCTATTCAAGGGCTCATCTGCATATATGCTCAACTGGTGAAGTTTTGTACACTGCTGGTGTTTCTCTATGTAAAATAACTTTTAACTGATACCATGTATTGTTTACTTAAAGGGGTGGTTCACCTTCAAGTTAACTTTTAGTATATTGCAGAAGGGCCAATTCTAAGAAACTTTTCAATTGGTCTTCATTATTTATTTTTCATAGTTTTTTAATGATGTGCAATTTTCTTCTGTTTATTTGCAGCTTTCAAATGGGGGTCACTGACACCATCTAAAAACAAATGCTCTGTAAGGCTACAAATCTATTGTTATTGACACTTTTTATTACTTATTATTCTTTTTAGTCCATCTCCTATTCATATTACAGTATCTTATTCAAATCAATGCAGGGTTGCTAGGGTAATTTGTACCTTAGAAACCAAATTGCTGACATTGCTGATTAAAAAGCTAAATAACTATAAAACCGCAAACAATAAAAAATTAAAACCAATTGCAAATTGTCTCAGAATGTCACTCTTTACATTATACTAAAAGTTAACTCAAAGGTGAACAACCCCTTTAAGAAAAGAAATGGTCTAGCTGTTATATCTTGGGGTGGTAACCTATAGTAAGTATTTTGAGTCCATTTTTCAGATGACAACTAAACAGTAACATTCATTTTAATACAGCAATTTATATTTTGACTATACATCCTGACAATACAATGTGGAAGATCTTGATATGGTTGCTAGAAGCAGTAAATTTGGGCACTCATACATTAGTTATAGTGGGTAAAGCTGGAAAAGGTATTGGGTAGGTTATTGTGCTTGGGACCTGACGTTTTCTATAAAATTGTTTTTCTGTAATTTGGAATATCAGACCTTGTAATTTATATGTAGTATGCTGGTCATGCCTCGACACCCTTCCTATTCTATTATGTTGGATGGTTGAGTAACCAAGGTACAGTCTTTTAAAGCAAATGAATGAAACATTTTTGAAAAATCAGTTGAGCCTATGCATGTACACAAAAGGCTGGCACCATTTTTCCTATGTGAAGTGGTTCTTTTGCAAACTATTGTATCATTCCTCTATGTACTGGAGCAATCTAATACGTTTTTACAGTGATGATAAAATTGCATGTAGAAAGGGCACTCTTCTACTCCTCTCCTACTGCATGCTAATTAAAAATGTTTGCTTTCTGTGTGTGCACTGCTTGTTTCCTTGGGTTAAATTAAGAATGTTCAGGACCTGGGATTTTCAATATAATAGATCTTTCTTTAATTTGGATCTTCATAAGTCAAGTCTACATGAAGACCGTGTAAACATTAAATAAAGCCAATAGGCTGGTTTTGCTTCCAGTACAGATTACGTATAGCTTAGTTGGGATCTAGTACAAGGTACTGTTTTATTATTACAGAAAAAAAAGGAAATCATTTTTAAAAATGTGGATTATTTTGATAAAATGGAGTCTATGGGAGAAGGATGTTCTGCAATTGTGAGCTTTTTGGATAACAGGTTTTCAAATAATGGATCCCATACCTGTACTCTTGACTACACCCAATGTTCTCTAAGAATCTAAAACAGATGACTATGGGCATCCTGAAACAACCCTTTGTATGTCATGATTAAAAACAACATAGAGACTGCAGGTGGCCCTCAAAGAGATTTTTATTACCCTCAGTCAATTCAAGAGTTTCAGTGGCTTCTTTGTATGATTTATAATTTTAATCTGGCCTCAAACTACAGTACATCCAAATTAATCTTAGCACAAACAAGATTTCCACAATACTTATTACTCAATCATCTTACTCAAAAGCTGAGCATGAAATATACTGTATAGAAGCAAAATGTGGTCTCTTTAAGCTTGCCGTCTTTGTCCTTCACCCAGGCAGTCATGACATCCATAGTTTCTTTAACCTGTCTTTTTTGCAAACAAGTACATAGCTGAAAAATGCATCCTTTTGCAATAAAAGCAGATAACAGATATTTAAACATATAATTTAGAATTTATAACTTAGAATATATTCTCCATGTACAGATTAAAGAGGATCCTTCACTAAGAATCCTGTTCTGTTAACACAAAACTCTCTATTCTTGGCTTAATAAAGTTGTTCCAGCTTGAAGCACTATATTGGTCCTTCTGAAGTATTGGAACAGTAAAGTATAAGCCAGTAAAAATTGGATAGTAGCCCTGGTGTATTATTTGGGAATTCCCTTGCATAGGTGTTTAAGCTAGGTAGTGCAAATAAATTGCTGGGATTTGACTGAACCCTAGACTAAAGCTTGAATTCAGTGTATACCTAACAAATAATAAAGACAAAATACATTGGAAAAAGAATACACTTGACAAATCTTTTTATGACCTTTACCTTTTTTACTTTTAAATGAAAGAAAATTTGAAAGATTTACAAAGAAGGAATTAATTCCTGATTCATTTCCATGGTTATTAAAGCTGCATTAAAGGACAGTGTAGTCCCAGCTATAAGATACTTGAGTATTGCATTCCACTCACTCCTAGTGATTGGCTCTCCTGCTACACTTATTATTAAAATGATCCTGCTAGTAAATGCTGAAGCCGCATTTACTGCACATTGTCATTGCCTAAACCATATCTAATAGTCTAATCAGCAATTTTCCAGCACCCAGACAGACCCATATGAAGAGGTTATTGATCAATCAACTGGTTTCGGTTTTCTATGTTCCACTGTATTCTAAATATTCAGAATCTAAATTAACACTGTACAATATGATGTAATAAAAACATTTATGCACCACAAAGATATTGAGGTCAACAGGCCCCAGTCAAAATAATGACTTTAAACTCTTCTAAATGCCACTATAAAGGTGTTTGTGGCCCAGGTTAAATAAAGCAGCATTTTAGCTTAGAAAGATTTACAGTGAGGTTTGACCTCACTGCTAATAGGTCTGTTTCATCTGCAATAAAACTTGAGGCCAGGCAATATAAGGTTTCATTGCATTGGGAGACAGCAGACAGAAATCCAGAAGCCCTTGGGTCAAATAGCTGCCAAGGCCACATGACTGCTTTATAAGACAGTAGATAATTAGCACAAAGGGCTAAAAGCGCTATAAAACTTATACTTAGCTTTTATATTTGAGTGAAAGAAACACTATGCCTGATAGATTTTACTAATTAGCTGTGTAAAAAAATGCTCAGTTAAAATATTTTAATGCATTTCTTACTTATTTGATTTAAGTCTATATTAGTGACTAATTTTGCCATGTAGCTCAGTCTCATGTTATTCACCCATTGAATCATTCATTGTGACACTCACATGTTTTTGGGTCTGTTTTGGTCCGACCCCTTGAAGTGCTATTGTACATAATACAATTTTTGGTGTTTGTTTTATGAATATCTATGATATTGGAAAATATGCTTAAATGGAAATACAGTAAAATAATCAAAGTTTACAGGTGACATCTTCAGGAAAGAAGCTGTCTTCTAAATCCCCTTTTACAGGGATTCTCTTTGGAGAATCTTCTTGCCTCAGTTGGGTCACTGACCAATATCTACAGGCAGTGTTTTGTATGCTTTGATATAAGACGTTAAGGTGTTGACTACTAGGACACCAAAACACTCATGTGCTGTAGGCCTTACAGGGTTTGCTATATACAAAAGACAGTGTAAAGAACAAACTGTAATGGATTGCAGAACAAAATAGGAGAGTGAAGTGTCTGTATAGAGCATTGTGAGGGCAACATGAAACAAGAAACAACAGATAAATGCAGAAGGGGAGGTTTTAGGTAATGTCTAAAATACATTACAGCTGCAAAGTATGAACTTCTTGAACAGTTTTGCCTCTTCCTTGTGTGACTACCCCCCCCCCCCCCAAACTGCCTCCCCGCTGGCTAGAACCTTAGGGGAAAATTCACTAAGATCTGAAGTTGTGCCAGCGATAGCTTTGTCGCACTTCGCCAGGCGTAGTGCCAGCACTACCAAAATTCACTAAAATGTGAAGTTGCACTTCCGTTACTTCGTCAGGCAAAGCAAAGTTAAACCAGCGATGCCTAATTTGCATAAAGAGCCAAGTTAAAGTATAATGGACACATAAACCTTTAATAAATAAAAAAATATGTACTATTGCCCTACACATGTGCCCACTGTATAGTTGAGTTGCCATATGTTAGGAAATGTAGGGTGGAAGGAGGGTACCCTAAAAAAAATGTACAACCTTTTTAAGCCTATCCCCCTTAAAAAAGTAAGACACCAGTGTTTTTTGGGACATAGAAAAAGTGTCAACTTTTTTTTAAGAAACTCCTATCTACTCTATTGGACTTTGCTACCTCAGACCAGGCAAAGTCAAGTCTTGCGCAAGAGGTAACGTTCAGTAAAATTTGCATCTTATTGAATTAGCGCAGTTACGTCCCTTCATCAGTGCGCAACTTCGCCTGATGTAAGGGTGCGGAGTTGCGCTAGAGTCTGTCTACTTCACTAGCGAAGTTACTCCAGGAACCATTAGTAAAGCGGCGAAGTTCCGAAATGATGTCACGCAAGCGAATTTGCGCTAACGTTAGCCGCTTTAGTGAATTTCCCCCTTAATCACTGGTGAGATGGCACTTGGAGTGCTTAGTTTCTGAGGTCATCTTGAAGTTTCCTTGTGAGGCAATTTCGGGTGACTTTGGAAAATGAGGCTCTCCGAGTGCCATCCTGCCAGCGATTTTCATTCTAACCGGCGGGGAAGTAGTTCAGAAAGATTAGTCGCATGAGGAAGAGGAGTTTATTCACCAGGCAGCTAATCTCCCCCAAATATCACCGTGTGTCTCTACCCTAAGAGATGAAAGGGGACAATACCATTGGGTGTTTCTCAACTCACTGTTGCTAGGCTATGACTCCCAGCATTCCTCAACATGATATTAAGGGTTAAAGCATGAGTTTTTGTAAAAAAAAAAAAAAAAAATACACACAACTTTCTTCATACATGCCATCAACACTACAGCATGAGATTCATAGAGTTAAGGGCCTGTCAGGGGGGCCCAGGTGCCCATCCTGTACCGGGGCCCACCAGGGAGTAGTTACACCACTGCAAATGTAAAACTGGTGCACAATCAATACCATAGTTTACATTTATTTGGCTGAGCTGTTCTCATATTCCTCATATTTATTTACATCTACAGTATGTACATCTTCCCACCAAGTCCCACAAAACTCACCCTCAGCCACACACTGCATCTCCCTATATATCCATCTGTAGGTGCAGTGCTGGGTTTAACAAAAGACTGAAGGTTCAGAATGTCTTGCTAAATACAACCTCAGCTGTTTAACGCATATTAAGGCAGGGTGGAATTGGGTCATGGATTGCAATGGTAAAGCTTTTTTACCTTTGGACTCGATTCCCTTTTTAAGTACTTTATATGTGACTGTCTTTTTTCTCAGCTTTTCTCTTTGCCCAGCTATTAACTCAAAAAATAGTCACTTTATGTACAATGTAAGCTACTGAACTAAGTCACAGCTGCTGGGCATTCTACTAAAGTAATTTCATTCTGAGTGCAATTGGCAGCATATTGTATAACATAAAATAATTCTGCCCTCCAGCAGCTTCTGAGATGTTCACTGAAAGCCCTTCCAAAAGTCTGTTCCACCCCCTACCCCTTCCTATTGGCACTTATTATTTCTCATTTAAACCTACACAAGACTTGTACACTGCTGGGGATTTTCATGGCAACACTTCTCTTTGGGTAAAGGTACACACTGTATTGTGCTTGAGTGAAATGAGTATAAATGCTTAATGAAGTATGTTTGGCATCAGCATTTCACAAAACTAGAGGAACAAAAAACAACATTATACTATACCTACAATTTCTAGTTTTTTTCCAGTTGGAGACCAAACTGAGAATTATATCATGGGATAATCTTGATCCAATGTTCTGTATAACAGAGCATGTGTCCACCTATTGTACATATCTGAGATATGCCTTATGCATATGTGAAGAAAACCTCAGAAAATAATTGCCATATAGATGTAAAAAAAAAGCAGGGAGCTGTGTAAACACATTGAACATTGTCGTGTATCTAAGTGTTTTTTTAAGCTAAACAATGCTTGTATCCGTATATAAGCTCAACAAAGCCATAATAATGTCAATAGTGCTGACCTATGTCCAAAATGAAATATCTCATAAAAATAATGTTCCATATGTAAGAAATACAGCATACTGTATATGATGCCAGTGAAACTATCTTTGTTATATTTTTGGTTTATAGGATCTTCAGGGCACTATACTTTTACATACCCTCTCTCAAACTAACAAGCACATAGTCATAGTCAACCATACTAAAGACATATATATATATATATATATATATATATATATATATATATATACTGTATATCCATTTCAGTTCCATAAAATGTTAAAATATAAAATAAACTTTACAATAAGCTAAAACAGAAAACTCCTCTTTTCCTGAACTGTGGCAAACAAGGTACAAATCTCTATCATCTGCTTTTGTTTACTCACACAGATTCACATAATGCTGTAAAGAGGATTAGATCATTTTGTGTAAGCAGGTTGTGCTGGGTTACAGTTATCCATTTACACAAGGGATATGCTGATCCAGGGAGGTTTTCCATTTACTAAGGGTTTCCCAGACCAGCTGTGCCAGTGACAGTTTTGTAGTGGATGGACTACTGTCTTTTCCAGCATTAAAATCATGATTTCCTTATATCTGTAATGCATAATATGAACCAGTTGAAACAGGTAGAAAAATTGCAGAAGAATAGTTTTGTATTGTAAACCGCTGTTAGGGAAGTTAGTACTGTGAGTATAGACTGGATCATAGTCCAGTGCATTCTCTGACAGTCTTGCTTTAGGCATAATTTCTCATTTATATGCAGGGACCCATAGATTCTATACAGCATCTATGGAGTTAATCCCCCCTGCCTTTAGTACATCTTTTTTTATTGGGTGTAAGTGCCTGTAACATTTCTTACTAACACCTTTAGTTATTGGCCAAAAGGTGCACAAGGCCAAAAGGCTTTATTATGTGTGCAGGGAGGGGCCTCTGCCTCTTTGGCTTCTGGTCCCATTGAGCCTGGGATCACCAAGGCCCCAGTAAAGCCATATGCCCTGAAGGACTTGTACTTCAGAGACTGAGTCAGGAACCAGGTAATCCTGTGAATAGGTTAGCTATCATTAGGGCAGATCTTTAATAGACTCTCTAGTAGGGATGGGCGAATTTGTGGTGAATTCCCGTGATTCACCGCAGGCGAATAGTTTCGCGAAACACCTGCAAAAATTTAGCTGGTGAAAATTCGCCTGACGAAAAAAAAAAAAAAAAACGAGACCCGTGACGAAAATGATGCAATGCATCGAAAACAACGAGACACGTGCCGAAAATGACGCGACGCACTTCAAAAATGAGACGCTCGTCATTTCTAGAATTTTTCGCGAATTTCACTACTTTTTCGGTGAAGCGAATCTGCCTAGATTCGCCCATCACTACTCTCTAGGAGAGTGAGATAGCCAGGTTATATAGTATGAACAGCTCTGGTTCCATCAAGGAATGATAGCAGGAAGTGATCTTCCTACAAGGCTTCCCCGTATGCTTTTAGTGCAAGTGGTTAAGGATTAGGCCTTAGGCAGCAGCTACCGGTTCCTACGTTGATCTCCCGATCCCCACACTGGCAGGAGGTAATGCTTTGAGAGGAATTGATGTACCCGTGACTATTCTACCATATGGGATGACAGTCTGCATGTTTTGCTGCATCTGCTCTGCTATCTCTCCTCCTCTGTGATATGCTACACCTACACCAACTTGTGTGTGAGTAAACCTGTGGATCATTGCCTTGTGCATATGCAAATAAACCTTTGTTACTGTTTTCACCAAGAACCTCGTGGCGTCCAACATCTATTTTATATACAGTAGCCAGTGTGTTTGTGTATTTTATACCTCTTAAAGGGATAGCTTCCACTTAGCAAAGGTCCTGCCCTGCTGTGTAGTGTCGCAGTGTAACCCATGCTCATCCACTAGCTGGACACTTAAACTACTTTGTGCTTCATAGCCCAAAAAAGCGTTACATATACAAAAAGCAAAAATATACTTTTTTCCATCATTTTATTGAATCTAATACTTCTGTGAATAAATGGGTTAAAGGCATTGCCTGGCTGAACTGGTGTGCTTCTTCCCTAATTGGAGTTTGATATTGTGTTGGGCTTGGAAGCGGCCTGGGATATGGATGCACCCAGTAACATGAAGTAAGTGGTGTGAGGCAAACAAAAATGTGGAAGAATAACCCCCTCCTACCATGAATCTTTGCCCCCTTTAATAAAACACAATACCTTATTTGCCCGTGATGCTGCTGACTGCCATTGCTTGCTACAGTCAGGTTTATTATCTTCAAGGACTCCAAGATCCTTTTCCATAATGGACTAGAAACTACTGTGCAGAAAATCAGGTATCTACAATATGACTGGACAAAATAAGTGGCCATTTTTTACTTCTCCTGACTGGCTTGGGGAAAGACAGTAATCTATAGATCAGGAAGCTGAATGAGTAAAGATAATCTAACTAATGAACCTTGTGTCGTTTGTTTAGATGGCCTTGGGATACCTTGACACTCCACTCCATCTCTGAAACTGAAAGCCAAGCAAATAGATTTGTTTTGTGTGTCCAAATGGTAAAGGTTACATTGGAGCCCTGTGTAGTACATTGCAAGATATGTCTCTGATTAAAATATTTTATGGCCTTATCTTAGGTGCCAGAGGCACAAGTAGTCACTTGATCAGGATGTAAAATGAGAGACACACTCAGACCCAACTATGCTTTGCCTGGGTCAGTGAGATAGACTAGTCCAGGCTCTTAGGTATATTTGCAGTCTCAGTCTCACTTCTACTAGTGCCAATAAGTATTTATCTATTAGTGAAGCTGTTAGTGAAGATTTCCTTTGTTGAAATGATAAACTACTTATGTGTTTATTTTTATTTTGTAAGTATTTTCCTCTGCAAATTTCCTGTGCTGTATGAAGAAACTAGTGTTATGTTCTGCAAGTATATTCTCTCAGCCTTCTGCTTATCGGAGCAAGCTGTATCTTCTTGCTCAGGTATTTATCAATGAAAGGCAATTACTCAACAGAATTTATGTGCTGCCTACCTGGTTCCTGGATTATATACAAGGAATATAAAAGGAATTTAGGATATTTCATAATACAAATGCAAAATGACATTTGGTCTTCTTATATTTAGTCTCCTTTCCCCAGCCCTTTATATAGCAAAGGGAGCAAGTGACATTTTATACAGAGGAAACTAAAAAGCTACAGGAGGCAAGAACATAAAACAAAAATTCAAGGATCATAAGTAAAGTTATGTCTTGTCTATATGAGGAAGCCATGTACCTCTAAGAAGACTTTCCTTCAAATGTGTTGTTGTTATGTAAGGGAAATTGTATAATGATTGCAGGAATTTATACTGTAGCTACTATTGTAAAAGTGGTGAATGTAATTCCTAATGTTAATTTGTAAAAAACAGCACATAATCAATGAATTGGGAAGAGATTGTATTGTAGTTGGAGATTGTAATAGCTACTGTAGTCAGGAAAGTAGTATAAATAGCATAAATTATATCAGAAAGCATAGGAATCATAAAATGTTCCATTGGGTGGTTGGGTAAGATATAGTTGAAAGATTGCTTAAGATAACAACCATACATTTATAATCAAACTTCTCAGAGTTTATGTAGTCTGATTTGTAAAACCAATGAGGTAAACTCTTACTTTGTACTAATGTACTAGAAGTCAGCAATAAAAGAACATTCACAACATTAATATGCCTTTTTGAGCACTCCCCTCAATTTTCAAGAATGTAAACTCTTACTTTGGTCTTCCGTTTTTTATGGAGGATGAGTTGCCAGAGGGATCCTGTTGGATACAGTTGTCCTATATTACTGACCTGTTGATGTCGTTTTGTGTTATTTTCCAGTGCAGGCTATGATCCAACTTAAAGCTGACATATACCGTCCTTGAAACTGACCCTTTTGTGCCCTTTAACTCTCCAAAGTAGGTATTTAATCATCCCTAAATGTCAGCCACCTTGGTGTTTCCAATGCCTTGGGAGAAATATGCTATTTCTGGTTGACAATTTTACACTGCAGCAGATTTCAGAATGGGCATATAATGCTGTTTAGATGTCCAGAGCTAGAAACATTTTTTTAATACATTTAGTGATGAACATGAGAACCAAGAAGAGAGTAAGGAGTAAAAAGAGCACACATAATTCTATCTGTTGGGCCAGTTGCCCCATGAGGATCTGGAAAGACTTATTGTGGAAGATAGATTTAGAATTCCAACTCTAAGGCTGCTAGACTACAGCTACCATCATGCTTTAACCCTAATTAATATAAGTTGTAATATAGCAACATCTAGATGAATCTGAATGTATATGGTCCTATTTATTTTTCTGCTGTTTGGTCTCTGTGTTTGGCTGCTTTAATTCCATTGAAAACAGCCTATGCTCTTCCAACCAAGAGATGGGTTTAAAGGACAAAGAGAAAACATCATATACTGTAAGTGCATCGCAGAATCTACTTGTAGTTATAAAACATTTATGTATGTTAGGTTGAATATATCTCAGACTTGTGCTGCTTATTATGGAGGGCCATACAAGCTGTGCTGTTTAATAAATCTAAATCAGAATAATGTCCTTTTAGTTTTTCATGACTTAGAAACAGATTAGAAGAGTCCCTGCCAGTAAGTTCAAACAATATAAATGTTTATCTCATAGTATGTAATTCCTATAGAAAGAAACTTTACATTTGTAGCTACAGTCTGGCTATGTCTAGACAGCCTCTCTGTTTATAACAATATGTGGGCACTCTGGCTTTCTGAAACTGTGATGTTAAATACATATGTCTGGTGTCTGTGTACTTACAAAAGATACAAGAAGGTCACAAATTAATACCAAACATCTAAATCCTGATGACACTGGGTGCTCTCAAACTGTAAATGTTAGCAAGCATTCAATAAACTTTCTTCTCATTAACTGGCAAAGATGACATGTTCCTCTACATTTCTGTGATCATGTATTAAATGGAAGAAACTCAGCAGCACTGAGCAAGTAAATGTCTAATGGCTTTTATCATACTAATAATCCAAACAATGGGATGTTTTTTTGGAAAGTGATTAGAACTACATACTGTAGATGTATATTGAAACTTATTTTCATCACTCCTCCATTTTACAGATCTGTGTACATGATTGAATAGGGCAAAGTAAAAGCAAATAAAAATAGATGTTTATAGTAATGGAATGAGCCATCTGTGCCACATCTAAGTGTGACTGCCATCTTCAACAATGATACATATAGACAACCCCATATGGTGCCATTATTCACAGTACGGAGGCTACCAACAGCAAGGATGTCAAACCAACACAGTTTCTTATACTAATAGGATGTAACAGTGCATCAAGATGCATTTGTTGTAGCAGAAAGGGTAAATAGGATTTATTTAGTTTATTTCTGAAAGTCTACACATTCTTTTTATATAAGAGTAGGTGGCCATAAGAAGTTTGCTAGGATAATGCAAATGTGTAAGCACTTCAGTCTGCATTGCTTAATGGGCATATATAAACCCACTCACAAAAGGTTATCAGAAGTGTTAATGGCACTGAGAGCTATACAGAATGCCAAACAGAGATTTAGGAGATCAGAGCTTCAGCTTTCTTTCATTGTGTATTTCAAGTATTCCAAAAGACAATAAAAAAAAGAAATTTTTCTTTCCTATGGGAGCTTCCAACTGTTTCACAATAAAAGAATTTTATCCACTGAACTGTAAATAAAATGTACTTTCCATTATAAAGCAACCTTTTACATAATTTGTTTTGCCTAAAAATTTTGGAAATTTACATAAATTAAGGGGAAAAAAGATCCCTATTACAAAACTCAAAAGAGGAGATGGCTTGCTGCTTACTAATTACTCACAGATGGCATATGAAGATTGTTTATTTGTTTCTGTTGTCGCAAAATGTTCTATTAATTTGGAGCTTCCTCACTCATAATGATTGACGCCATCATGAATATGGATGCTGGCTAGATGATTCAATAGTGTGCTTTCTGCTTTGGCGTAACTTAATGAGTACTGGGTTGGTTATTGAATAGGGTGCTAAAGGGCAGCATTAGGTGCTATCAGGAAGCCATGCAACCATATTCATACCTTGGAAAATAACCATTTTTGAGATATTAACTCTGCTAAACACATTTGTTTGTACCAAAAAAAACTTCAGCCATATTCTGGATTTGCTTAGACATTTTCTATCCCTTTCTTTATCAAACATGGGCTCATTGTATATGGTCAATGGACCATAGTGTTGATACTTAACCTTCACTATGTGGCAGCCAATTGCTATCAGCCTTTTAGTTTCTCCCAATATAACTATCTATATTGCTAACCCCTGATTCATAAAGTTATTTACCATTTTGATGGTTTGCACATCATTTTTTTGTTCCCATGAGATCCATTCAGGATGCAGTGCTATCTAGAATTGTATGCCCCTGATATATCCATTGACTTATTATTATTATTATTGTATTTATATAGCACCAACATATTTCTCAGCGCTGTATATACATATACTGTGCCGCACATGCATTAAAATACACATGGTAAATATGTTGTGGCGTATTGCTCTCAATCTAAGGTGAAGTGTGAACGCAATTGCATTCATTTTGGCATTAAGGGCAAACCCCCCTTCCCCGCAACAAGTCTGGAATTTAGGAAAAAACACATGGGAAATTACACTAGATATTGCACTTTGCTTGCTGTACTTTCTTATATAATTGACCCCTATGCATTGTTTATGGCCTTGTTCAACTGTTAATATGGACCAAAACCATTTGATGTATCAGAGTAGTGATGTGTAGGTTAAAACATTTTTTGACCCTTCCAACCTTAACTCTCAGTACCACATTCTGAGGCACTGCATTATACCAACTTGTATACTGTATCAATACCTGTCCTGCCCTTTTTCCCTTTTCTTATGCCATCTGAGGAGGCTGGGCAAGCGCCAGAATATAAACAAGTGCTGCCTGTCATTAGTTGGGCTTAGAGACATACGAAGAGGTCAGGGAGAAAACAGGCTGATGGCCACCATTCTGAAACTTGCCTCTGAGGGCATTTCTAACACATGCAATCTGTGGATAAACCATGTCTCAAATGTTTCGGTTTGACCCGAACATCAATAATGTCAGATTCATTCACATGAGCACAAGGTGTATGTACCACGTCATGGCATGATTCTTTTAAACAGAAACATCATCAGTTTTTTTGTGCTGTATTCATACTCCTGTAAATATTTCACACATCTGTGAAAACTACTTGGCATATTTGAAAGCTATTTGTTTGAATGATTTCCATTCCACATTATGCTGTGAGCATCCATCCCATGCGATGTGAAGCAATCATTCCACATTGTGGAGCGAGAACCCACAATATTTTGGATTTTATGTGGTATTGTATTACAGTCAACCAGGGTACTGATAGCACTGGGCTATAGATTGCAGTGATACGGTATGTGCAAAAATGTCTGCTGTACATATTTGTTTCCCTGCTACATTGACTGCTTATAGTGTATTTGTTGTTAGAAGTTACTCAATAACTGCTTCTTGCCTGGGAGTTGGTCTGTATCATCTATAAACTAACCTCTTCCTTCCAGACTACATAATAAGCAGGTTAGAGTAGACTTCCAATGCAGAAATACATGAAGAAACACATTGCAATATGTGGGCGAATTCACCAATTTTCTTAGGGAACTATTCTCTCTTTATAAGGTTTTCTTTAATGTAGAGCAGAGAGAGCATTACAGGGGGCTCTTGGAAGAAATATAGATAAAAGCACCTAGCACAACTCTGATGTGTGCACCTCCCTGCCCTGGCTCTGCTCTCTTAGGGTGATAAAGGCAACTTCTGCATCTAACAGCTCAGCAGGCAAGTTTTTACTTCTACTCCTCTTAGCCAGATGGCTTTAGCTTTATATGCAGACAAGACAAACAAAAATAATCACTTTGCCTGTCATGCTAAACAGATGCAGTACCTTAATTTTTTTCTGATTCCAATGCTGATGGTTTTTCTTATTTGAGAGCTACAGAAATGCTTGCCTGTTTAAACTGTTTTTTTGGCACTGAACAATTTATCACCATTTATTTACAACTCTCAAGCTTTAAAATATGGCAATTATATATTATGAATGCAACATGGTTTTAAATTGAGCAATGGAAATACTCATTATGCCTCACATACCCAGCACTTGTCTTCTCTGCTGCTAAAGCTTCCAGCCAGAGTTAGTGGTAGCACAGGCTAGCATGAACTGGCAGCAATTCATAGGAACACATTGACTAATAGGTACAGTGAAGGTCTTTGTTACAAAGGTAACACTTTGGATTAAATTTATCAAAGAGTGAAGTTCCGCCACTAGAAGGAAGTTCCACCGCTCTCCATTCCATTCATTTCTATGGGATTTTGAAAGGTCTATTTATCAATGGGTGAAGTGAAAGTTCACCCTTTGATAAATAAGCCTTTAAAAATCCCATAGAAATTAATGGAAAGCGGTAGAATTTCCCTCTAGTAGCGGGAACTTCACTCTTTGATAAATATACCCCTATGTATCAAAGGGCAGTGACTGGACATAAAATGAAATAGTTTACAGGTTTCAGTAAGAAAACATATTTATAATCCCCCCATTAGTTGGGGGTGACAGAGGTATCATAAACTGAGAGCAATAGGTAATGACAACTCCAGCCATGAGTGAGAGCGATAAATAATGGCATAATAGCCACTAAGTCTGTGAGAGCCATACATATCATACAATGCACGATATACAACAGTAATGGAATAGGATCTATAGCAAATAATACATTGAAAATCATTAGACATCTCATCACCAGTGCATCTTACATTGACATACATAGGTAATGGCATCTTAGTTGTGTTATATATAACAGCAGATGACAAGGCCAGAACTAGGGGTAGGAAGAAGAGGCATGTGCCTAGGGCACAAAGTTAAAGGGGCGTCAGGCATGTACCTCTTTATTCACTGCCTCAGACTGTAAATAGGGCCAGATTTGGATCTCAGGGGCCCCTCGAATGTGCAGTACCAGCACCTGTCCGGACAGTCCTAGTGCCTTCCACCTGTACCACTCCCCCCACACATCCCCTGCAAATGCACATGCCGGAGCACTGGGGAGCTGTGCATCACCAGTGCTCCTCCCAATAATTTGTTGCCCTAGGCCCAGGGCCTTTGTGGCCTTGCCACACAATCTGGCCCTGGTTAATCTCCATTTATAAGACTGTCCTGTTTCACAAAAAAAATCATAAACAGCATTGAAGTCAATAGGTGACAACATTTTCTTTTAAAGCATGACAATTTCACTGCAAATCCATGCCTGCTGAAAAAAATTGCTCTTCACTACATTTGACCTGTGTATATTGTCTTCAGTCTTGTATGGCAGAAGTTGTAGGCATTAAGCAGCATGTCTGTTCTGAAGTACAAACGTGGTCTAACCTAAATAACTTATCTAGTCTGTGGCTTTGACAACAGTTTACACATTTCTTATACACATCTGATCTGACCTTTCTGAAAAGGGGAGATGAAGAAGGTTGTTATTGTGAATTCTGCTTCAGGTATCTAACAAATAAGCAAGGGTGCAGCCATTAAGAACAAACTCAATAAAACTGTCCATTCCATTGACTTCAGCAATGTTTACTGAGCTTGAAATAGCTTAATTGGTTCATGGGACGTCAATTTAGAGATGATTGTGCTTCCCTGAACTTGAATCCATTCTCTGTGCTCTCTAAAAACAATTACTCGGTTGTAGTTTCTTCTGTAGTGATGGGTGAATCTGGGGCGTTTCGCTTCGCCGAACCAGCGAAAAATTCGTGAAATTAGAAATTTCACAAAAAAATTGTAAATTTCAATGATTTCAGGTGATTTCATGAAAATTTTGTGAATTTTGAGCAATTTCACTAAACATTCGTGAAATTTGAAAATTTTCATGAAAAAATCGTGAAAATCGGAAATTGACGCCGGTGAATTTTTACAGGCGTTCCGCAAATGTATTCGCCAGCGGTGAATCGTGGGAATTAGCCACAAATTTGAGCTAGGCAAATAAATTCGCCCATCACTATCCCTGAGTGAGTTCATATTGCTCAAGAGATACTGAACTGAGAATTCAGTCAAACCTAATATACTGTTGCTGTTAAAATAGTTTTTACTTATAGACACTATAAGACAAATAATATATTTCCCAGATCTGCAACCTGTGGACTGGAGAAGCATTGAAACGTTCTGTCATTTTATGCTAGGGAATTGAACATGTTTCTTTTAATGAGTACCACAGAGTCTCTCTATTTGGCGCCTTGTGTTAAAATCTGATTCTTTTGGCTTTCTCTAGCAGAACATTTTAGAACTAATTAACTAAGGATTTGTTACATATGTCGAAAACAAAACTCATGTCTGCCTTAAGAAATTTCAACCTTCAGTTTTTATGCCATTGCTTCTTTATATCACCAATTCTTACAGTAAGAAAATTATTCCAACAGTGCTTTTTGCTGTACTGTATTAGTCACTGGGGTTTCTATTCACTGTTACAATAATTGGTAGTTGTTTGCCAGTTATACAATCTCAAATATACCTTTCATATTTCAATGGTGACACCAATCCACAGTCACCTTCAGTTAATCTGTGGAGACTGTGTCTAACAGCAAAGGTTAACTTGAGTAAAATCTATTCAGAGTTTGTGTCAGAGGTAGTTTCTGTCATCCATCAAATAGGAAATTGTTGAGGGGAAAAAAACATAATAAAACTTTAAAATACCCCTGGTATACAGTAGCATATCACAGCTACACCAGCCACTGTCTCTCTTCCAACAGGCTGTGATAAACAGTAAATAAGAAATAGCCACTAAATAACTGCCTTTAGAGTGTAATCTCTGTCCTCGGCAGCTGAAAAGAGTGTTGTATTTCATCAAGCATTTCATTTCATAGTATGATAACGCTCTGCTGCCTCACAGCAAATATGCCATTCGTGCCCACTTTAGACCAATACTTATAGCAGTATGGGTTTAAAGCATCCCAGCAAGATTAACAAAGAATTTCCATTGGAAACATAAATATGCTCTACAGTCTGAAGGTTATAAGCTTTATTTTATTAAAATTGCCAATTCTAATGTTTAATCTCTATTCAAGCACCATTTACTGCAGTCTGTAATGTTTTCAGCCAATACTCATCTGATGGGTTATGTCTAATGTCTACAGAAAGGATGAGTAAAAAATTATATAAAGTTAAGGCAGTTTATAAAATAATGATAACATTGTGTTTTAACCATTTAACCTTTTAACCAAGTTTTAATAATTTCAAAGCTAGCTTGCTGTGCATTTTAGTTTATTTGGAAGTCTGTAACTGACACCAAGAACAAAGTCCCTAATGTTTTTGGATATAAGGGAAGTAAAACTTGTGTTCTTTTGAAGGATCCTTATCCATACACAGTTTTAGTATATGTTTGTGAAATGTGTTTTGAGGACAATAGTTTGGAAGACCATGAAAATCTTTGGCTGGGAATCTTGGCAACACCAAATTATAATGCTGCTCCTGCTGTTCTTGGTTCAAGTACAAGAGAACAGGGTTCAGAAAGAAGAAACACTTAAGTGCATAACTGGAAGATAATGGTTAGTTGGTCACGCTGGGCTGGCAGGACACTAGCTCTTGTGGGCCCCCTGTTCCTGCCACCGGTTGTGCAAAACTGCAGGTGCGAGCACGGAGGATAGCAGCTGTGGACCCCCCCGGTCTGGCTCTGCTGGTTACTAACACTGTGTTTAAAAATTTAATTTTATTATGACCCATTAATATTTCCATAGTTGGAATACATTTAAACATTTCGTAAGCATTAAGGAGGGCCAAAACATGCTTTTTCTCAAATTTTCCAGAATACATTAACATGGTGGCCTTTAGGTGTCACTGTGCATACACAGGACTTTCTGTACAGCTTGAAAGTGAAAGTAAGACTTACTGCTGTTATGTAATGGCTACATGACCTGCTAATAAAGCACTGTTATACTCTCCTCATCCTCAGCTACCAAAAACAAAAAATGGCGACAAGGATGTCTTTTCTACCTCTGCAGCAGCCTGCACCGTTTCTACCAAACCCTGGTGAGCCTACCATACCTTTTACTGCTTGAATCTGTATGTTTGATAATTACATTATTGCTGCTGACCAAGGGGATTTTTCGGCAGCTAGAAAGCGTGCTTTACTTATTCATTGCCTGGGAGCAGAGGGACAGCGTATATTCTATACATTACCATTACCTGATGAGACTGCTGAAACTGCTCTTACTGCTATAAAGAACTTTTTTTGCCAAAAGTAAAAGATATAAATTCCGCCAACGTGGACAACGTAATGGCGAATCCACAGAATATTTTGTAG
>CM044448.1:72120564-72138814 GCA_024363595.1 Xenopus borealis | reverse complement strand
GTGCATACACAAGACTTTCTGTACAGCTTGAAAGTGAAAGTAAGACTTACTGCTGTTATGCACTGGCTGCATGACCTGCTAATAAAAAAACTGTTATACTCTCCTCATCCTCGGCTACCAAACACAACACATGGTCAGGGTACAAGCATGCTGGGAGATACAGTCCCCCAACATAAGGGATTTATTCTTGAAGGAACAGCCCTCAAACCTTTCCCCAGCTAGGGATGCAATCAATACAAGATACTCCTCTAATGAGAATAGGGCCAGATCTATGTACTGTAATTCATATGACTCCTTCTGCAAATCAGAAGTTATTTTAAATAACAGCCATGGGAATAACAGTTTGCTGCTGCCAGGATTCTTATTGCTGAATGTTTTGCATCTGCATTTACAGTAAGTTTGAGCCACCTGCTGGTTTACACATTAAGGGCTAGACCACATGGGAAGATTTCAGGGAGATTAGTCACCTGGTGACTAATCGCCGATTCTTTGGGGGCGACTAATATCCCTGAATTGCTTGCCCATGTCTCGCGCCCACTAACTGTAATCACCTGCACCTATTCACACGCGGCAATGCTTTTTTCTAATTTGCTGCAAATTGCCTGGTGAGGCAATTTTGAGAGGTTTCCCTCTTAATAATCCCAATTAGTGCAATACAAATAATGTTGCATGGTTCATGCACAATGAAATTCAAAAGAAACTAGAACATTTTAAGATTAACAAAGGTCTGGGACTGGATGGTATTCATCTCAAGGTACTAAGCGAGCTTATCACTGTGATTTCCAATCCTCTGTACTTAATTTTTCAGGATTCATTGAGGTCTGGCATGTAGCCAAGAGACTGGCGAATTGCTAATTTGGTGCCGCTATTCAAAAAGGCATCCCTTTCTCAGCCTCAAAACTATAGGCAGGTTAGTCTGACATCAGGAAAAAAGATGTATACTGTGAGTTTGTGCCAGCATGCCAGACTAATTTAATATATTTTTATGAGAAGGTAAGCAGGGACCTTGATTCTGGAATGGCAGTTGATGTAACCTACTTAAACTTTTCTAAAGCATTTGATACAGTGCCACATAGAATGTTACTGGTTAAAGTATGGGATGTTGGCCCGGAACAGTTTACTTAGATAATTTGCTTAATGAATAGATTACAAAGAGTGGTGGTAAATGGAGCATTTTCTAACTCGATCAGTGTTGTTAGTGGTGTACCGCAGTGCTCTGTACTTAGTTCTTTGCTTTTCAACTTGTTTATTAATTGCCTGGAGGTGGGCATTAAAAGTATGGTTTCTATTTTTGCAGTTGACACTAAATTGTGCAGAACCATAGGTTCCTTGCAGGATGCTGCCACTTTGTAGACTATTAATGGAGTGCTTAATTTGTGAGGGTAGAATGTCAAGGTTGGGGTTGTTTTCTCTGGAAAACTTGCAAGGACATGATTACACTTGACAAGTACATTAAATGATAATATAGACAAATAGCAGGGGAGCTTTTTACCCATAAAGAGGATCATCACACCAGAGGCCAGCCTTCAGACTAGAGGAAAAGAAGTTAAAGGGATTCTGTCATGATTTTTATGGCGTGGTTTTTATATCTAAATTACACAGTTAGGCTGAAAATAACTTGTTCTACCATGTAAAATTCCTGAACCAGCAAGTGTATTCTTTTCATTTATAATATTGGCATGCAGGCAGCCATCTCAGGTCATTTTGCCTGGTCATGTGGTTTCAGAAAGAGCCAGCACTTTAGGATGGAACTGCTTTCTGGCAGGCTGTTGTTTCTCCAACTCAATGTAACTGAATGTGTCTCAGTGGGACTTGGCTTTTCACTACTGAGTGCTAATCTTATATCTACCAGGCAGCTGTTATCTGGTTACCTTTCCATTGTTCTGTTGTTAGGCTGCTGGTAAGGGGGGTTAAATTTCACTCCAACTTGCAGTACAGAAGTAAAGAGTGACTAAAGTTTATCAGAGCACGTCACATAACTGGGGGCAGCTGGGAAACTGACAATATGTCTAGTTCCATGTAAGATTTCAAAATTAAATGTAAAAAAAATCTGTTTGCTCTTTTGAGAGACAGATTTCAATGCAAAGAGAGGGGCAAACTGAGCATGCTCAAGCCCTTGCCCTGGAGGTTTATGCTGAAAACCGGAAGTTTGATTAGGTGCATTGCAAGGACCAAACATGGATTACCTTTAGTTTCTATGTTTGCTTCAATGAATAACACAAACAATAGATTTTTGTGATTAATACAATAGACAAAAATATGTTAAGCATAAACCCTATTCATTGCACTCATTTGACTATTATTTTAATCAGGAAAAATCTATGGTTTTTGATATTTCATGAGCTAAACATGGCAAACAGGTAAGTGAAGCAACTCCATGTCTGGTCCTTGGGAGGTTACCAGTACACAAATCATCCTGCTGCAGAGCTGACTTCTTTTTATTTGTGTGCTGGGAAACTAATTATCTTGCAAGGACCAAATGTATATTTTTATACTGTATATGCACTGTATATAATAGTAATATACCTTCTTGCATGTTAATTGTATATTCTGTTCATACTTAGGCTTGTTCATGTTTTTAGGGTGAAGAATAAATATTAACTAGGTGAAACCTCCATAGATGATTTCTGGCACTCATATCATTGCAGCTTACAGTATTCTGCCCATCTAATTAGCTCTGAGGGGCAGATGGTAAAACCCAATCACTGTCACTTGTATACTGAAGTTATCCCACTGCATTTAGAAATCAATTATTGAACAACATTTCTTGCTAGCAGAATATCATCTACACTTTTCCATTCTGTAGTGTATTCCTTTGAGAAGCTGTTCTTTTACCAGAATGTGAAATTCTGATTCAGGCATTTCAAAAGGTTATTATTTGACAAGTTTTTTTTTAATGTTATTCAAATGTCAGAAAAAAAATCACTAGAATGTGTTCACTTTTACATGTCTACAGTAGCATTATGTATCTCGACTCACATGGTCATTACCTGTAAGTACAGGATGTTCTGTTTACTTTCTAAAAGCACCTTTTTATTGTGGTTTCATATTGATGTTTAAGAGTGTTCTAGAGCAGAGGATGTGTCCCAGCTTCCTATTGTAATAGGTAATGCTGCTTTAATCCATTGGCAGTAAAAGTCCCCTGTGCTTCTCAAAACTCTTGCTTAGTTAAAAACCGTTACTTGAAAGCACACATCTAGGTCACTAAAATTTAACTTTCTTCTAAAATAAGAATGTTTTTAACCATTGTGGCTGAAAATGTTCCTGCAATATGTTGCATAAACAATACATTCTTTAAATGAACCTGTGTGAAGCTGTGCTCCTTGCATTTCCATGTAGTTGCACTTGGCGCCATTGAGCACTACAATAAATAAATTACCTTTATAGTGTTGGACTGTAAGATATTCTGGAACAACCTAACCTGTCTGTTACATGTTCTTGTTACATACAGTAGTCAAATTTAGTTTCTGCCTTGCTGAAATTTTGCAGAAATGCATTGAAGTTTATGTTATGTTATTTACAACATTTTTTTTTACTCAGAGTCTATCCCCCATACAGTATGTAATAAAAGACACTAAGTTTGCCCAGGAGCAGTAACCAATAGCAACCAATAAGATGATTGCTTTTAAACAGGTGACCAGTAAATGCTTCCTGCTTTACCTGCCAGCATACGTTCACATTGCTCACTGCTGCTTCGTTTTGGGTTTCATGGTATAAGCAGTTTTTAAACACAGTCAGCTTTTTATTCACGGGGGTGTAGAGAGAGCTGTGAAAATTGACAGTGTGGAAAAAACATACTGGATTGTAACTGGTGTTTGCACTTTGTAATCTGCCCCTGTTGTTAAAGGGGACATACCTTCCATAGCAGTGTCTCCTAGCATTTCCTGGATCTGTCCACTGTATGAAAACTGTAGAATAGCACTGATCTGGCATATTGGGAATACTCTGCAATGTTATACAGTATTTCTAACTTTATACTGTAATCAAACTACAGAAAGGCAGATATACTAATGTTTCCATTTGTTAAGGGGATCTTAAAGCAAAACAAACAAGAGATAAATGCATTCTATGTACCATATGCCATATGGAACAATTTTCCCATATACACTGAATGTTCTTCACTGTTTGCAGGACTGAAAAAAATGTATTTGTTTGGCAAATTCTCTGGTTTTGGTTCTGTGTGGGTTCCCACTTAAGTTAAACAGCCACTGGCTGCCAAAAGAAAAGGCAATGCCTTCTTATAGATGTTCTTAGTAGAGACACACCTGTACTATTTTTTCCTGTTAGTATATACTGCATCAGTGGTGTAACTACTCCCTGGTGGGCCCCGGTACAGGATAGGCAACTGGGCCCCCCTGTGGGGCCCTAACCTCTATAAATCGCATGCTATAGTACAGTATTTCTGGTCAGGTGATCTCTGAGGCAGCACAAAGACCATTGAGGCAAGAGATGTAAAGGGTAATATTTACTTAAATATAAATTCTAGTCTGATAAGATTCTTTAATATGCCACTTCATTTGATATAAAATAGATATAATACTTGTTGCTCAAGTATTCATTTTGGGGGTATAGCTTTCCTTTAAGGTTTTTGCATCCAAACACACTACTGTACTTCTTCAGACAGTGGGGAAACACGTCAACTTGCATCTACAGGTGCATTAGATTTGTACCCAGCAAATCTTTGAAGAGCCCAACCCCATTCTGAAAATAGTTGACACAACTTGTACATGATTTGGGGAAAATGCTGCATTATGAGTTAAAAAAAAATGCTCATTTGCATCCATAATCTAACTTTGCACATTACACTTGCTTTTGTAAACCCCAGTTCAACAGATTAACAATATAGAATAATACCTAAAAGTGATGTATTTGCTTCTGATTTAAGTATGTGTCTGGTTCAATAAAGGTTTATAAATCATTTGCAAACGTCATGGATTCATTTACCTGTGCAATGAAAGAATGGAACAATGGATGGAATCAATTGCGATGTCTGGGCACACTGAGAGAAGGAGTCATCATTATGATGTTATTGATGTCATCAAACAGCAGTGGAGAACTTCCAACTTGGTGGTTAAAATAGCAGCTTTCAGTGAACCAGTGGGGTTTCACATAATCTTGTTCAATCACTTCTAATTATACATAGCAGTGGCATTGCATTGAAAGAAGTATATAAAATAGAGGCTATCCATAAATCAAAAGAAGCAATTCTGCCTATTATTGTTGGACTGATGTATGACCATTCATCGACCTTCAATTCAGTAACACAAAAACTATTCGCAATGTGAAAAGTTAAGCCTTTGCGCAAACAAATTTTGCTTTGAGCAAACCCGGAAGTTGTTAACGACCACTTCCACCAGCTCAAGCCCATTTGCAAATTTTATAGTTTGCGCTAATGTAATAAAACTTATTACTGAAAAAGTCGCTATGTTTGCTCCAAAAGATTTACCACACCTTCACGTGAGTAATTACAATTCACAATGCAATAACTGTTTGAAGGGATCCTGTCATTTTTTTTCAAAATGTTCCAGAAGAATTCTGCATTGAAATCCATTTCTCGAAAGAGCATTTTTTTATATTTCATTTTGAAATCTGACATGGGGCTAGACATATTGTCAATTTCCCAGCTGCCCCAAGTCATGTGACTTGTGCTCTGATAAACTTAAATCACTCTTTACTGCTGTACTGCAAGTTGGAGTGATATCACCCCCTCCCTTTCCCCCACCCAGCAGCCTAACAAAAGAACAATGGGAAGGTAAACAGATAACAGCTTCCTAACACAAGATAACAGATGCTTGGTAGAACTAAGAACAACACTCAATAGTAAAACCCATGTCCCACTGCATACTATTCACTTACATTGAGAAGGAAAAACAACAGCCTGACAGAAAGCATTTCCCTGCTAAAGTGCTGGCACAAATTACTGGGCAGCTGGGAAATTGACAAAATGGCTAGCCTCATGTCAGATTTCAAAGCTGAATATAAAAAAATCGGTTTACTCTTTTGAGAAATGGATTTCAGTGCAGAAGTCTGCTGGAGCAGCACTATTAACTATTGTGTTTAAAAAAAAAAAAAAAAAAAACACTTTTCCCATGACAGTTTCCCTTTAAGGAACAATATTACATTGCGAGATGTGGATTTTTACTCTTATTGGTGTGCAATGCTTTGCTCTTTGCGACTTTAATTACATCCAAGGGGTTGGAGAGCAACATGTTGCTCACGAGCTACTGGTTGGGGATCACTGCATTAGATCAAAGCCAATGTAAGGAGGGTACACCAAAATTACAAAAATAGCAAAAAAAGAAATGCTCCAATGGAATTCTGTTTTACCAATACCAGTATGGTATTAACAAGATACGGTACTAACAAGATAAATACCATTAAATGCACCAAAATATGAGAAATAAATACATTGTGACAATGTACTGCAATTTTATGTGACCAGTATCAATATGATACAAATAAAGTACAAAAAGTCACAATTTGAATACACACCAAAGAATGCCCTCACAGCAATACAGTATATATGCAAAACAAGAAAAAGCAGACCCATTAAAGAATAAGAAACCCCAGCATTTTGAACACAGTCCTTTGTCAAGGGGGATTTCTGTGTACTGAAATGTTGGGGTTTTCCAAATAGTGAGACACTTGTGCAATATATTACTCAGGGACAGTTTAAAAAAAAATTACCCTTGAAGTCAGCAAATGATTGGAACAAACAAGTCCATGGGTGAATCCATGGATAGGATAAATCCAGAATAGTATATAATTTAATTTAAAAGTATAAAAAACTTCAGATTTACATTCTCTATTAAAACCGTTAGGGACTACAGTCCTCGAAGTATATAACTAGAAAGCTTCTTTTAGGGTGAGAAACATTAGCATCTCCTTACAGAATAATGTTTCAAGAATAGACTTGGGGAAACATGCCACAATATACTCCATGCCCTTCTATATGAAATACCCAGTAAGGAGGCTTCTAAAACATGTACATTACTCACCTTTTGCAGCACATACACAATATCATAACATAATTTCTTTATAATCTGCCACCTGAACCTGGAAAGAGTATCATACGATGGGAATCTGTCTGCTCTGTTTAAACTTGACTCTCTTTACATGGTTTCACTTGCTCAAGAAATAAATGCATCCATATGAAACAATAATGCAGTACAGTGGTGTAACTACCAGGGGTGCAATTGCACCAGGGTCCCACCCCCTTGGGACCCATCTGAACCACAAAAATGGTTATGGCAGGCAGTTATCTAGGGGGAGATTATACAGCACACATGTCATCAACACTTAGTGCCCAGACATCGCAATTGATTCCATCCATTGTTCCATTCTTTCATTGCACAGGTAAATGAATCCATGACGTTTGCAAATGATTTATAAACCTTTATTGAACCAGACACATACTTAAATCAGAAGCAAATACATCACTTTTAGGTATTATTCTATATTGTTAATCTGTTGAACTGGGGTTTACAAAAGCAAGTGTAATGTGCAAAGTTAGATTATGGATGCAAATGATGCATTAGATTATAATGCAGCATTTTCCCCAAATCATGTACAAGTTGTGTCAACTATTTTCAGAATGGGGTTGGGCTCTTCAAAGATTTGCTGGGTAGAAATCTAATGCACCTGTAGATGCAAGTTGACGTGTTTCCCCACTGTCTGAAGAAGTACAGTAGTGTGTTTGGATGCAAAAACCTTAAAGGAAAGCTATACCCCCAAAATGAATACTTGAGCAACAAGTATTATATCATTTTTATATCAAATGAAGTAGCATATTAAAGAATCTTATCAGACTAGAATTTATATTTCAGTAAATATTACCCTTTATATCACTTGCCTTGAACCACCATTTCACAATGGTCTTTGTGCTGCCTCAGAGATCACCTGACCAGAAATACTGTACTACAACTCTAATTGTAACAGGAAGAAGTGTAGAAGCAAAAGTCACAACTCTGTTAATTTGCTCATGTGACCTAACATACATGGTTTGTTTGGTATGTTTGTGTGCAATGTGAATTATACCATTCCAGGAGGCTTGACTTATTTTTTAAAATGGCAATTTTTTATTTATGATTACCAAATGGCAGGGTTTTATATATGAGCTGTTTTATGCAATATATTTTTAGAGACCTACATTTTTTGAGGGGTATAGTTTTCCTTTAATACATTTAGGGGCAGATTTACTAAATTAACGTGAATAATTCAAAGTTCGAATCTTCGAATATGCAAATTAGGCAAATTCGATCATCGAATATTCAAATTTGAATATTCGATGGTTGAATTACTTCCCCTTTAAAATTTTATTCGACCACCTACTTCGCCAGAACCAAGCTGCCGAATTGGGAATCATAATTTTAATCAAATAAAAAAAAATTGAGCGATCAATCGTTCAAATCGATCAATTCGAACGATTGATCGATCAAATTTTTTTTATTCGATCTTCCATCGATCGAATTGCGGTCCAATCCTTCAAATTCAATGGTCGAATTCAAAGGATTTTACTTTTTTTTTTTACTTTTTTTTACTTTTTATTCATATGGTCGATTTTCAAATTTTTTTAATTTGAAATTCGACCAATGATAAATCTGGCCCTTAATCTATCTGTGGTTTATTTTAATTTTTTTATCTTTGAAATATAGGTCTCTGCTGCATTTATTTCTGGGAAAACAAAGACTTTAATATAATAAAAAAAAGTGGGAGAAGTACAGTTTATATTATGCATAGTGATATGGGCTTTCTAATGTGGCACAGTGGGCCCATTACTTTACATCTCCTTAGCATGCCTTAAACCTAATATTTCTCATAACTTTTTTTTTTACTTCACTGCTCAGAAAATCCTTCAGATGATTTGGAAGGCCATATATAACAACAAGAGTAATTTTATGCCATTACTTTTTAGTTGCTCTCATTAGAGATGAGTAATGGTTTCTGCACAGTTTTACTATTTGTGGTACCAGTTCCTTATTGCAGGTCATTCTCACCCAGTGAGATAGACTCTTAATCATTCGAAGGAAGCTTTGTTTGGTAGTAATGATTCTCTCTCATTGGAAGACAGCACAATTTATTCTTAAGATAAATTAGTTCATACATTATACATTTTTGTTCTTTTACTGAGTATCCTGGAACAAGAGAGCAGTATTGACATGCCCTTCTTCACTGTATTTCCTTGTGTTGTGAAGTCTTTACTTTAAGAGTGAGCATAATCTTCACCGAATGCAGCTGGAATTATACATATTCATTTTGTTCATCAATGTTCACCTTTGTAATGCTGCATCCATATATCATTAGCCCGTTCAGTGTTTCATCTACACCATGTTTTTTTTTCACCTAGAACTAAGAAAAGGCTCTCTTTCTGCACTGAGCTACATAAAAAAAAAAGCCCATCACAAACTAAAAGAGCTCCGACCCATCTTCACTTCAAAGCTCATGTCATTTTCTGTAAGAGGGACAGGGCTAGGGCATTTTTTTTGCTGTGCCCTCATCAGAACATGACTCTTTGCCCCCAAATATCCTTTGAAAGTTCCATTATCCTGCAGCGAATGAAGAATAGAGGGCTTGGATGAGGCTTGATTTGAAAAGCAATGTGTTCAGTCACTAAATGGTAGTCTTCCTCAAGTTGCTTATGTTAATCTTTGATCTGATATTATGGTGATATAGCAAATGTATGGTAGATCTTATATGAGGGTTTGTTAGTCAAATAAGAAAGAGAGGAGACTGAAAGCTAATTCATTAGATCATATGGCAAGCAATTAAATGAGTTGTTGACCCTTTTATGAACCTCTTGGCTTAGGGCTTTCCCCTAAAGGGAAAAAAATGCCAGTTGACTCCAATGGATTTCACAGTTTTTTAGTGGTTTTGAAAAATATTCAGCAAAGCACTTTTATCACTAGTTACTACTCAAAATATGAATGTACATTATAGGTCATGTTGGTCATATTTCCTGTTTAGGTTTGCTGTTGTAAGTGATTGTTACTTCTGGTTCCCACACCTGACTGTTTTACCAACCTGACTGTCACTTCTTAACCTTCAGTTAAGAAAGTTGTAATGCACAAAAGAACATTAGGTAATATGAAATCATTGGGAAAATTATTTTTAAGGCAAAATTATAATTAGCAAGCAGACAATGTTATGATAGATAGGGGAAAAAGTTTAATTTGTATACATAAGTAGTTGTGACACTAAGGGTCGAATTTTAGAAATTTGACCCTCGTAGTATTTTTAAAGGGCTTTTTTGATCGAAAATTGACCTATTTTGATCAAATAGGTCCATTTTCAATGGAATAAAAAATAGTTTGGATGATTCAAATGATTTCCACAAAATCTTTCTAATTCTTTTCAGGAGAGGTTCTATGAGGTCCCCATGGGCTAAAATGGCAATTCGGCAGCTTTAAGCTGGCGAATAGTCGAAGTCGAGGGGAAGCCAACTGGGCATTGTGGAGGATTCAAAAATTTAAATTTTTTCAATTTGAATCGAATTTTGGGCTATTTGATAGTCGTAGTAGCCCAAAATTACTTTTCACTTTGAGCTTTAGTAAATGTGCCCCTTGAGGTTATTTAATAAAATGAAAAAAAAATTTGAATAATTTTATTAAAACAAATTTGACCAAACACTCATTCACAATTTTCCTTATTTATTAATAAAATAACTTGAAAAATTAAGTGTGGGGAAAAAAACTCCATAAAACAGTGAAATAAATGTAATCATATGAATTTTTAGTATTTGACACCCAATGTTAGCAAACCAAGAGTTATTCGGATTATCGTACGAAACCCAGTGCAGATCATGATAACTTCCAGTTGTAAAATGGACTCTACCATTAACTTCTACATGACCTCGATTTGAGATGGAGTATTTTTGGATTTGGACTTTTAGCAACCTGAGGGGTATAACACATCTAAAAAAAATTTGAGGGTTTTTTTCACAAAAAAATAGTATTTTCTCCTTAAAACCCCGACCAGAAAAATTTGGTTTTAGTACATAACCCCCTAACTCTGCTATATTTGCATTTGTTTCTAAACAGAAAATAATGTATCAACTATCATGCTAACTGGGCACCTGATATACTGCTTTGGGTTTGAAAAAAATTTTGCTTCAAAAGTTGTTCAGCCAAAGTTCCCCAAATATAACTGTATTGAACCCCTCAGCCACGGCTCTGAACTACCTTGGGGCATTAGTCCCAGTTTGGGAACCTTTGCTCTTAGGGTTGACAGCTGATTGGTGCTGTCCAAATGAAAAAAGTACATTATTTAACAAGTAGTGTATGTACTATGAAATTATTATTTAATGGTCAGCATTTTTTTCAAATGTCTCCATATACTATATGTTTAGCCAGAATGTCTCTTAATTGACAGACATTTTATTTTCTGTACACAAACTTCAATTTGGTTTAGAAACATATGCTGCCCTCTTGCTCTCTGAGAGTTTTGCTCAAAACTAGGCAGAAGTAGGGAAACTTCGCAGAGCCTCAAAAAAACTGAATTATGTAATGCAAAGGAATGCCTTTCCTGCAACAGATATGATAGGTTGTTTTGATGAGCTGCCAGATGTTTGAACATTAGTGTAGGTGCAGTAAGAAACATAAATAAAGAACTAATGTCATGTAGAGTGAAGGAGCACTAGTGAAAGTGACTGAAGAAAGGGGACATTGCTGTTTTAGCAAGGTTACAGCAGGCTGTGAGTTTTTCCCTTTAGGCATTAGTACTATTAGCTTTGGATCCTGCCAGGGCCGGAACTAGGGGTAGGCAGAAGAGGCACCTGCCTGGGTTGCGATGGTGTGTCGGTGCTGGGCAGGTGCCTATTCAATGGTTTTCTGCCTACTCCTAGTCCGAATTCACTCCCTTTTTTCCTCCCTTCTCTGTCCCTCCCCTCTGACACTAGCCGCTACCTCCCTCCCCTGCCCTTACTCACTCCCTCCCCTTCTTTTGCCTTCCCCCTCCATTATGGAGCATGCTTGCACACTGGGGGGGCAGGGTTAGCCTACTGGGTTGCCCACAATGCCCAGTTGGCTTGGCCGGGTCCTGCTGTTACCTTATGACAGCTTTTACAGCCATTTTTTATTTATTTATTTAACTTTTTGGTGAGAATCAGTCTGAAATCAGTAAAAAAATATCAATTAATGACAGTATAAATAAAGGGAAACAGACACATTTGCATTGTCCCTAATGTTTGTTTAAAAGCTCCTAACAATTCACTTATATTATGATATATTATGATTAAAGCCATACTAGAATAAAGGAAACGTTTTTTGGCCAGAGCATTGCCCTCATAAGCTAAACAACGACAGCGTCTCAATGCCTACAATCGTCTCCCTAGCAGCATGCAATTAACACAGTGGGGTGTATGGCACACTAAGCTAATGACTGCACTTTTACAGGAATTTCAGGGTCTCTCTTTGTAAGTAAATCAGGTGAAAAAATAAAACACATATTGTGTTGACATATCAAATAGATATTCAAAATGATCATAGCATATTACATTCCTTCCAAACTCTCTGGAGCAGCTGACAGAGAGTTCTCACCTAATTAGACTGTTAGCAAAATGACTGATGTCTGAGGCACTGAGACTGGGAAGCAGTTAAGCAGTAAATAATGATACACATTACCAGGTTGTTCTTCTTATAGAGTAAGAAGGTCCAACAATTACAATATAATAATAAGATAATAAAATAATACCATTTTCTAATTCCCCTATATTACAATTCCCTTTACCCTCCAGATTCTCAATAAAAAGTACTCTAATCCCTCTACTACACCTCTGAGCCCTTCCTCCCTCCCCATGCAGATGCCAATCCCCTCTATCGCACTCTATAAATCCTGACAATATTAATAATATTAATAGGTAAGATAAAAACACACATCAACCATCTCATCTACCTGATCCACCTCCATTTCCTCAACCTCCTCTACTATATCCACCTCCATCTCCTCTATCCTGTCCCCCTTATGGAGGTCCAGGGCCCAACTGGGCTGTTGTCTTAGGGGCCTTGCCCCTCTGAAACCCATGCTTCAACTACCACCTCCCCATCCTACAAACGCATACTCGTACCTTTTGCAAAGACAGGGGTCAGAGAGAGAGGCAGCAAGGCAAGGAGCCACATTGGTCTGTTTTTTTCCCAGTTTCTTGCCGGACCAGTCTGGCCATGGCAATAGCAAATACCTACTACCCCACCACTCCCCTCACCCCCTTCTCTCCCACTATCTCCACTTACCAGCACAACCATTTATAAGAAAAGGCATCTGTAGAGGTGGAATCAATAAAGCACTTGTATAAAAGCAAAGTCAGCTCTTCTAGAAAGAAAAAGGAAGAAGGTGTAATTACTTCTACTGTTACTCAATTATTCAATGAACACTTTTGCCACCAGGGAAGCCTTGGTGCTGCCATATTCACATATTTGTATTGTGCTTTATATTGTTGTGATCATTATCATATGTAGGCACCTATAGGTTTTACATATCCCTATAGTTGAATCCCCTATCTTTCTTCATCCCTTATGCTATGGGGTATAGGTCCCTGTATTATGTCACTGTTACACCACTAGTTATTGGCCAACTGGTGTAGTGACCACTTCCTGCCACACATCTTTATAGTTTTGGACAGGGAGTGGCTTCTTCCTCTTTGGCTGCTGGTATCCATCATAGCTGGTTGTTCCATTGAGCCTGGGATCACCAAGGCCCCAGTATGACACATGCCCTAAAGGGACCTCCAATCTTTAGTGATCCAAGTCGGGGACCAGGCAAACCTATGAATGAGGCCTAGCTAGATCAGGTTAGTTTGGTTATAGTCTCTTTAGGAGAGAAAGAAAGTTAGCAATATCTAGCATGAACAGCTGTTGTTCCAACAAGGAGTTATAGAAGGAAGTGATCTTCCTACAAGGCTTCCCTGTATGCCTTTAGTGCAGGGACTTCATTGTGGTTAGGGATTAGGTTAGCAACAGCTTCCGGATCTTACATTGATGTTCCCGATCCCCACATTGGCTGGTGGTGTCTTGTAAGGAATTGATGTACCCTTGCATATCAGGACTCTAAAGGACTAATAACCTTCTTGCTGTATTGTGGGACTTGTCCTCTGTGATCTCATCTAATCCTGTGTGATCATCTGCTATTTCCTCACTTCACTATACAGTATGTGAGTATTAAACCTGGTGACATTGTTCTAGTAACAATAAAGATACCCTTTGCATAAAGAACCTCCTGGCGTCCATACCAGCTTCTGCTTCCAGCCTTGGTGAAAAATGCTTGTTTGTCCAAACAAAACTCAGAAAAGATACTTAACTTGAATCAATTCATGCTGTTTAGCTACAACTTTTCTCTTCATTAAAATACAAGAAAAATTCTCCAAACCCCCCCCCCCCCCCCCCATTTGGAGCGCGAATGTAATACAGCTGGGTTTCTATTCAGGACATGAGTGATTAGAGGTGTGAGGCTACCCAGGAATAAAGCAGCTGTAATAAAATATAAAGACATGATAGAGTGTATTTATCACCACATAAAACAATCTGGCATTTTAATGTCTTCAGCCGGCTGTTGTGCCCATTGATCTTAGAAAGTTTTGTGCCTGGATTTGGATTTTATTTAACAGGCATATAAGGCATGTTTTGTCTTAAAATATGGGGCACTATAGAGAAAAGGCATTTCTTTTAGTATGTTATTGATTTGGAACTTGGGATCGCTTTTTAATGAGCTGCGTGACATATTCTTGTAAATTATTATTGTTAGCACATATATATAAAGTGCAATATATCCTGCAGTGCTGTAGAATAGAAGAGTGTATAAATCGAACCTACAGGTTACCTACACATACAGACCAATTCCGGAGGAACCTGGTTTATTAGAGCTTAAAATATAATAGAAGATAGAAGATAATAAATAGAATTCTGAGCAGTCTCAGCTGTACATATGGGTAGCAGTGTTGCACCTGAAGCTGCACCCTTGAAATACTGATAAAATAGCCAAAGAGGAGAATTGTGCTAAGTTAAAATGAATTCTAACTCTGTTTGATTTGCAATCTTGCAATTCTAAAACAATTGGCCACTGCCCTCTAGAATGGGTGATCAGACTGACTAAAAGCAGGGAATGGGGCACCAGCAGGAAATGTACTGGCAAACAAAAATACTCCTTATTAGTGTAGGTACAGCAAGGACACAAGGCAGTCATTGTAGGTAAAGTTATGGGATCTGTTTTCCAAAATGGGGTTTTCTGGCTAAGGGACCTTAGGTCTGCTAAAAAATCATTTGGACATTAATCAAAACCAAATTGTACCCAATATAGATTGATTATTTCTCAATTGGGACCAAGTACAAGGTACTGTTTTATTACAGAGAACAATGAAATATTTTTTAAAATTGAGTCTATGGGAGACACCATCCTGTAATATGGACCTTCTTGGATAACCGGTTTCCTGCTATCAGATTCTGTACTGTACAGGATACAGTCAGACAGGAAAGGCTGACAAAAGACCAAAACAAAGTTTAAATAAGCTTGTGGCACAGGTTAGGACAGGCAGTGTTCAAGAGAAGATAAATTCTGGCCACAGGCAAGTACAGAGGTTTAGCAGTTGGTAAACACCAGACAATGAGACACAGCACCTACAAACAGGCAAACTGCAATGGTGACATGGAGCATTTTACACCATTTGTGGTGTTCAAAGACAAAAACTGTATCTGCAGTAGGTCTGCCTTATTTTCCTTATTATTAGGAAGATAAATCCATATATATTTATCAAAAGGTGGTATCGTCAGACAAATACTTCATTTTCTGCTATCTTTTCATATCCCTTTTTATGCAAATCTCTGTTCCTGGTTACACATTTTAATTCCCAAACTCCCTTTTCCTTGTGTCCAAAACTCAAATTATAGTCTGGACAACACATACACAATTATGAATGTCTGTTCCACTCTGATTTTCTATTTTCTTTCTAAGACAGCACAGAAGCCAATGTTTAGACATTTAGAACAGCCTGAAATCCATCTTACAAGTTCATCTGGTAATTCCATCAAAAGTGAACTGCATTCTCTGATAAGAGGCTTAGAGATGTGACAAGAGAAGATGACATTTGAGTCAGGAAATTCTATTATAGGCCCACGGTTGAAGATTTGAAGATTAAGCAAGAGCCATATGCACGTCATACTCACAGCCAACTGGACAGACATAAAAATCTACAATATGTCAGATTCATGCTTAATTCTGCTACTTTCCTTTGCATTCACAGTGCAATAACAAAACCATACATTATCGGGTTGGCCAGAGATAGCTGCCTACACACTAATATTACAAGTTAAAAAAATACACTTGCTGATTAAGTTATTAATTTTGATATTGTTGAGTGAAGTATTTGCAGTGTAAACAGATATTTACTTCAAGTCTTCTCAATAACACTGAAACATGTAATAAACCCAACAGGCTTGTTTTATGACCACTGTGGATGGATGTAGGATTAGTCAGGATTAGTGATGGGCGAATTTATTCGCCGGGGCGAATTCGCGGTGAATTCCCGCGATTTGCCGCTGGCGAATAAATTTGCGAATCACCAGCGAAATTTCGCTTGGCGAAAATTCGCCGAAAAAACCAGTCGCGCGTCGTTTTTGACGCGACGCGACGGAAACGATGCGACACGCGTCAAAAGCGTCCCACGACTCGTTTTGCTAATTTTTCGGCGAAGCGAATCTCGGGAGATTCGCCCATCACTAGTCAGGATCAGATAGAGGGGCTTGGAGGGTTTCTTGAACAAGCATAATATCAGAGGTTATTGTGATACTAAAATCTTAGTCTATATAGTTTATATGAGTTTATGAAGGGTTCAATGTCTGTATATATGTGCACTGTGGTTCATTTAGATGGGTTGAACTTAATTGACTTTGGCCTATTTTCAACCCAACTTAACTACATGTAAGTACAAAGTACATGATTATTATTACAGGGAAACAACAAAATCATTAAAACATACTGTATCCTTAAAAGGCACTCCATGGAAGGTGTTCTGGATATCAAGTTTCCATACATGTATCACTCCCCTAGATCACATCTGAATAATTCCTTCTGAATCTTTCTCATTTGATAGAATTCATTATTTGTTCTAATAAATCCAAAAAAAGTTGGTTAGGGAATCTTGTCCCAAGTCATTCTCCAGCTCACTTGTCTATTCACTGTGTCAGTCACCATAAACTACTGCCTGTTGCTCAGCACAGTCAAGTTTCCTGTGAAGTCTGCCTGATTTTCAAGTTGACATCTTTGGATGTGAGTTAGAATTACATTTCATGGTTTGCCAGGAAATTAAATTGGAACGTGTTATTTAAAGCAGCAATGTATGTTTCTGCAGAGTGTGAGTGATAAGACACCCTGAGAGACGGCAACCTAACTAGCTGACTAGCTGAATCTGTCTTATGAGCTTTGGAATAGTAATTACCTGCAATGCTGACATGAAAAAGAAATGCATTAACACCTTTTATACTTGTTCTTCCACTTTTCCTGAGCATTTTAATTGAAAACTGCCTTGTAGTCGCAACTCTTCTCTGTGATGCCTTATAGATGGCACAGACTTGACTGTTCTCATACTAACCCAACTCAGAACCCATTAATAATGATGTGCAATTATTCTTGATTTTAATGCAACCCAGTTGGCATGGATTTGGACAAATAAAAAAAAAGTATTGGACTAAGGCTGATGGAACTCTTTCTCTTTTTCTCTAGATAACTAGAGATTAATAGGGTTGGAATTGAGTTTATTGTAGAATTTCGGCCCTTTTTGGGTGAGATCAGGAATTGTTTGAATACCAAACACAAGTACACCATAAGGAATAAATGGAGATGTATTGTGTTTTGTACCACATGGAGGTGATGCTTTACCTGGGAGGATAATCCCTTGCCTAAATTCTTTTTCTCCTAAATTGCTACATGCTACATTTTTGCAGTGAGAGATGCATATACATTATGAGTGGACATATGATTTCTGGGAACAGAATTGAATTCCTGCCATATTGCAACATTGTCCTTACCAGCTCAGCAGACAAAACTGTATCTTTGTGGGATGCCAGGATGGTAAGTCTGGCATGAACAGTCTGTTCTCTAACTGCAGAATGCTTCACTCCAATCTTTACACTCTTTTCTGCCAAGTAAAGTCAATTAATAGCTGACTGCTTTAATTCATGCTCAATGTGCTGAGAACCAGGGACCTTAACTCCTGCAGAAACATCTATTGCAGCTTTTTGCTATTTGTTGTTCCACAGTGTATATATATATA
>CM044448.1:72004180-72109458 GCA_024363595.1 Xenopus borealis | reverse complement strand
TGGAAATTCGCGAATTTTTCGGCGAAGCGAAACGCGGCCGTTTCGCCCATCACTACCAATCAAGTGAAGTGAAGTAAATTTCATCTTAAATAATTCAGAGTAGGAAAATAATGAACCAGTACCATGGTTTACCAAACACAGGTAATCATCTGTCCATAATTCATACTCTACTGGGATGGCAACCAAATGTAAACCAGTCAGTAACCAGTCAGTGTAAACAAAAGAGAGCTGAAAAGCAAGAAGTAGTGTCCTGTTCTGTTATATAGACTTACAGTCACTCCAGCCTTTATACATTACATTTTTGGCTAACTAACTATATTGAAAACATGTTTTATTTTGCACAGCCTACTGTATCTATTTACCCAGTTTTTACTTTTATACTGAACAATTCCTTTAAGAGCAGCTTGGATGATTTCTTGGACAAGCATAATATAAACTCTACAGCTAGTATAGCTATGGGCATATATAATTTATGGGAAAGTATGGTGTAGTGTGTGTATGGATGCTGGGTTTTCATTTGAAGAGATTGAACTTGATGGACTTTGTCTTTTTTTTCCAACCCAATTTAACTCACTATGTAACTATGTATCATCATCAGTTTACAATCCAGTTACTCAGTTTGTGTTTTCCACTCTTTGATTTTAATTAATTTGTTAAATTTTTCTTCCTCTCATATTCCTGCTGGTATTTTTAATGATGTCAGATTCTTGATTATAGAAAACCATGCCCATCATAAATACATGCAGGGACTACAACATTAGCTTTCTGAACTGTATAATAAGTAATATTGAAGTCACGGTTTGCAAACACTTAAGAACAACCTTTTTAATTGGTGTAATATGAATAATTCCCTCCCATCCTCTTGTCATACTGCCAGAAGGAATGTTAGTTTTCTAGCCATGACTTAGCTGTGACTTTGCAGGTAGGTTTAATCTCCCTTCATTGCTGTGTAAACATTTTAAATCAAGTAGCTTTACTGTACAGTTGTGCTCAGTGGCACGACTAGTTGGGGATATACCTAATAATTGTCTTACCTACCCACTGATGATTAGTGCACAGGAGGCACATCAGTACTAAAAAGTATCATTAAGAAACATTTGCATATTTAGAATGGGTTTAATTAAATATAGGCCATTTAAGCTATTAAGAACTTTGAGTAATCACTTTAAGGCTACTGAAAGAAGAACTGTAGGTAAACAAGAAACAAGACCCTGTCTCCATATTCCTATTCAAGAAAATGCTTGCACCCACCTTTCCTTTTAGCTGCAACATCTGGACATTATATTTAAAATACATGGCCATCCCAAATTAATGATACACACAAATCTGACGGACATGCACCCATGCAGGAAGTATGCACAGATACTGACATTGTCATTATTTAACCTGCCAGGCAATCAATTGCTTGAAAGAAAGAGATGCTAGCTTCAGAATGCTTGGTTATAGGAAATGCCATTTCAGATACAGGATGGAGATGTACCTAATTTAACTCTGTAAGCAGATTTTACTTGCACTTGACTATGCTGCTATCCTATTTCTGCACATGGAGCCTTTCTTAAATCATTATTAAAATTACCATTATTAGCATAAAGGGTCGTTTTTGTAGGGGGAGGCCTATCGGCACCCAACGGAAGTAGTCGGGACCAAGAAGGAAGCTAAGGGGTTAAAGCAAGGTACAAGCAAAGATCAGGCAGTATCAGGGACAAAGTCCAGGCAAAAGTTCTTCTAGGCAGGCAGCAAGAGTTCCAGGAACAGGTTCAGGCAAGGTCAAGTCTAGTAAACAATAGTAATAACACCCAGGAACACTAACAATAGGGACCTATAATCGGGCGCCATTCTGGCTTCCTGGGTGCCCTTAAATATTTGAATTTTGGCACCAAAAACTAGTGCCGTGATGTCATTGCGTCAGTCGTAACACAACGCGCATTTTGGTAGGAGAATTTAGTCTATATTTAGTCTTTTATTCTTCAGCTAGAAAGGTCTCATTCATTTAGTATTGTGAAAACATATTTGATGTTCATATGTAATATATTTTCAGTGACCCCTTTATAGCTGGAAAAATATAGAAACCAGGCAGTACAATAAATAAATGATTTTTTTCTGTACCCTGTCTTCAAGTCATGTCCATGGTGAAATGGCTATAGCCTATATTATGAGGATTACACAGAGAGAAGACACTTTTGTCTTGAAAGAAGAAGATCAGAAGGGAAAGAAAGGGCTTTTTTTTTATTAAAGCTTACCTCTGTTCATAAAAGATTTATTGAAATGGTAGACTGGTTACTTAGATTTGATGTGGTCCCTTGTGAAACTTTAAATGGAAATTTTCCAGCAGCAGTGATTTGTAAATAATAAATTGTCTAGTGTATAACATTTCCAAACATCAGAATCTTGGGAGAGTATCTGAACTTAATATATAAACAAAATCTGTTTACTAGTTCAACAAAGCAACACACAGCATAATTCTAGCCCTCCCTAGTAAGAAAGGGGAAGTGCTCCAGAACATTTTTCTTCCACATACACAAGCACAGCTAGGTTGTAACATATTAAAGATGGAATGGTCAAAACTCAGAACATTCTTAGAAATTTATTGTGCCCCAAGGCTGCAAAAAGTCAGAAACCAAAAAATCTCCATCTTCAACTTCAACTTATCATTCATATGATAATCCAAACATTTCAGGCTTTTCTTTTTTGACAGGGTAATGTACAGAGGCTAGGTGCCCTAAGCTGTATAGAAAAAGAAGAGCCTTTTTTAAACATATGTATAATAACTGGTATGTCAAACTTGCGGGCCATCCATTTTGACAAAGTATAACTTGCAGGAAGAGATTTAAAGCACAGTGGGGGGTCATTTATAAAGTCTGAAAGTCTGACTTGAGTGAAGTGTATTAATGAGCCCCAGTAATTAATAAGCCAATATTTGGCTAAATGACTGCAAATCTCATTTGGGAGTAGCATTGCTAATTATTGTCAACATTTAGGAGAACCTGACAGTGGGGTGCCTACATCACACTGGTCCACCCTGCAAAGATTCCCTACCGCCACCCTAGCTATCTAGTTCTGAGAAGAACTGGATATGGCAATGTGTCTTTTTTGCTACATATATATATGTACGCAAAATGGGACTTATTCACCAATTCCATAGTCCTACAATAAATTAAATATGACAAATTGCCAGTTAACTAGAATAAATGTGATTAAAAGGCAATACTTATTTACCACCATGCCACATGTAAGTTAAAACTATTTAAAAACAAGCAGCGCTTCTTCAGAGATGAGAGATCCCTCCTAATTATTAACCCCTCAAGCAATTTTGAAAGGAAACGCATGTGAAGGGAAACCAAAAGGCCTTTTTTCAAAATTAGTGGCTGGATTAACTCTATATTTCATGTATAATGACCACTGCAGACGGCCTTAATATGTTCATCCGTAAATGCACGTGCTTATAGAGAAGATGGAACTGAATTACTGAGGAAAGCACTGTCCCGTATGGCACAAAAGTACAAAAGATTCGTCAGGGCAGTAAAACTTGTCTGTGGGCCCTTATTCCACAGTGGAGGAATATTGTATGCTATGGGAGTAAGGCTAATCAGCCCCAGATAAAATCACAATATTAGTGTGGAACTATGATGGATGATATCTGCATAAAGGCCAATGCTGTATTGGATGGGCTTATAGTCAGGTTCGTTCCCCGAGAGAGAGTTTGTAGATAAGAAAACTCTCCATAAGAAATAGCAACTTAGCAGTCGCACTGATTCAACTTGTAAATCACAATGTGTCCCAGGACACTAAATAGTTTCATACTTAAGTTGGGTTGACAAAAAATACCAAAAGTAAATTTCAACCCATCGAAATGAAACCCAGCGCACATACCTATATAACCATTACAGAAAAGAAGTGGAGTTGCTCCTTAAAGCAAATTTTTTTGCTAAACACATGGTATGAGCTGCAAATATCTGTTTAACTTACAGCATCAGAAGACAGCACAATCTGTTGTAAGTATCACCATGCATTTAAATAGCTTTTTAACTTTGTTTGTTTTTGTATGACAAGGCTTACAGCTCCTCTTCTACTAAATAAAGCCGGTTCATCATTTTATGTTGCAAGCATTGTTAACAAGTATTACAGGTGTGGCATTGATTATCTGGAATGTTTGGAACTTAGAATCTTCTAGATAAGATGCATCTCTATAATGTAAAGCACCAGACTAGTAAAGAACATTTGAACTGTGTTGTGTCTTCTAAGATTTCATGAAAGAAACACCATAGTAATTTTCCATAATATTCTTAATCATGTACTTGTACTTATATGGCAATACATCCAGTTATAAAGACTAAATACACTTTACCTGCTACTTTACCAATGCAAGAAAAGTGCAACATTGTGTGCAAAACTACATACATTCAAATACTGTTCACAAAAGTAGCATCTATACACAATACATTTGTGTTGTATGATAGAACTCCAGTTACATCTGGTTAAATGCATAAGGTTTTGGGTGCATAGTATAGCCTGCATGAATTCCCAGAACCCCAGGATGAAACACTTGCCTTGATTTGCACCAATGGATCACATGTTGATGCTGTTTTAAGCAGTTAAGATCCAATTTGCACCCACATTGATTCAAGATATTAGATAGATATTAGTTTATACCTTCTTTTGCTCAGATCAACCTGACAGTAAAGAGATTTTTTTAAGAAGAGTAAAGTTTTTTGATTGTGCTCTGCTAAGAAAACACCAGAGAAATTGCAGCTATATCTTCCATGCTCTTTTCTAAGAAGAGCAACATCAGAAGACTTTACTCTTCTTCAACAGCATGTAAGCAAAGGCAATGCAGCTCATTCATTACATTGTCTATTTTAATGCCAGAGAGTTGCCTTAGCAGTAAAATTTGCTAAACTTCAAACCTCTGCCTACATAGCATGAAATTCATGTGCAAACACCTGAGACTTGTATGCATTTGTGTGCTTTTTCCCTCTGTTATATCAGTTCTTTATTTAGAAGGTAGAGGCATGAAATAGTAAACACTTGCAACCTAAGAGAATCTTCCATATACTTTCTGAAATTTGAATAGACTATCCATTGGCATCACGGTTGATAATTTATGCACTACATTAATGTACCAACACAGGATCACCTTCTAAACGCATCATGGCCAGCAGTTGTGTCTTCAGTGCACATATGGGCAAATGCATTAAAAGTCACAAAGAGCTAAATTATTTACACAGATAAGAATAAAAGTTTGCATTTTGCAGTGTAATATTCTTTATTGTACACTTTTATCTAAATTGTGATTACTGGATTTAGTGCAATTACTGTATATCTGATTTGCAGAGAACTGTGAGTGCAATTGCATTAATTTCAAAAGCCAAATTCCCTTTAGCAACAGCAATGGTACTGGAGCGCAGCACTGTGCAAAAAACAAACTTAGTGATGGTGTTGAAAATCACACATTGGTCACTACATTTGCTGCGAGAGTGACCCCTGGATTGTGGATTACACAAAGATAAAGAGAGAAGAAAATGCTCTCTTGGGAGCTGCTAAAACTCTGCAGCACTGAGCAGAGAAGCAAAGTACATGCATACATGCTCCATTCAGTGAGAACATATCTGCAGCGTAATTAAAGTGAATTACAAATTGTTTGGGGGGGGGTGGGGCATAATGTTGCTTAAAAAATGTATATAATGCTTAGAATAAGGTCTCCTTTTAATTCATAATGCCGTAAGGTACATTTTCAGATTATTCAAATCAGATGTACTTGCACTATGACTTCTGATTATAAGATGATTTTTATGTTCTGGATTTATTTCTTTTACTGGATTGGATTCAGTTTCATTGTTTTCATTTCACTTTCGACCTTACCTTTTCCTTTAATTTTTGAAACTGTTATCTAGTATAAGTAATTATAGAGCAATGGACCAGTTAAGTACCAAACAACTTGTCTGCAGAAAGTTTTAGGGGCAGATTTACCAAGGGTCGAAGTGAATTTTGAAGTAATTTTGGGCTACAGTACTTCGACTATCGAATAGCCCAAAATTCTATTTGAATTACCGTATCTTCGAAATTCGAATCCCCCCCAAAAAAAAATTTGATGGTCAAATTTTTATTTTTTTTTTTCATTCAAAAATTTCACCATTAGTAAATCTGCCCCTTAATGTCAACTTCTCATTTAAGATCTCCCAATACATTTATACACACAAACATGCACACGGAAATTTTTTTTTTTTAGGGGGGTAGGGGCATAGTGTTGTTTAAAAAAATAAAATGATGCTTAGAATAAGGTCTCTTTTTAATTCATAATGCCGTAAGGTACATTTTCAGAATATCAAGTCAGATGTACTTGCCCCACATGGCTCTAGGAATTGGTATATTTATATTTTCCTGTTTTACATTCATGCAGAGAAGTAAAAATGTTTGCTACTGCATTCAAATGCAGATCAAACAGAATTCTGTATAACTGAATATTATAAAAAGACAATAGACACTGTTTTCAGAACATGGCCTCGCATTTATGCCTTGTTTTTGCATAATATAGTAATAAACACTTAATTTCATTGTTTGAGGTCTTGCAAAATGTAATTATCCTATATTGCATTTCAGGGTTTGTGCTCATAGACATTTTATTGGCATCTACACTCCTGTAATCATGCCAAATTCAATGTGAAGGTAAGTACCAAGTCCAGTTACAGAGACCTGTTCCAAGTCTACTGTATGTCAAGATTTCCAATTTTCACAAGGTTACATTGCTCCTCAGAGTAAGACTGATATTAACTCTAGATTTGAAGATTTTTAGTATGCGAATGGGTAGTTCTATGCCACAAATGCTTTTCATAGAAAAATAATTGTATGGTCTAAATATCCTCAATTTCTCAATACACCAGTAATTCTCCAATCAGGTTGGCCAAAACTTTCTTTTACATTCCATGAATTATTTACTGCTTTCTCTCCAGACTGCAAAGAAGAAGCAAATGTGGAAGGCAAGGGCCAGATTGATGAAGTTTGATGGGACCATTTTTTCCAGCATAATAGAAATCTGGCATGGAGAAATGTTATAGTTGAATTTATGAGAAAGTTTGCTGTTGGCAAAACTGCACAAGAACTAACTGTTGTATGGGAGAAGTATTATTAGTGATCTAAATTTGTAAAAATACTGTGTCAAATGTGAAGGAAAGGCTTTGCAGGGCATCAATATGTTAGACCAGTAGTGTAACTAGCATTTGCCTTCTGATGCAGTAATAAAAGGGCTGTGAAGGGGGGAATACTTTGCAGCCAAGTCAATGCGTGGACACACTTATGTGAGCTTGCTCAATCAAGCATTCAGATGCAGTGTGGAGGGCGAGATGGTCAACCAGGTTGCCTAGGGTGCCCAGCTGGCTTGGCCTGGGTCTACCCCAGGCCCACCCACAACAGTAGGTTCTGCTTCCTTTATAGTCAAACACCTCTCCAGTGATAACAATCATTTCACTTCTGATTTTACTCTACTGCACATGCACACAGCCCAGGGCAACCACAGGAAATTCATGGGACATGGGAGAAGAGGGCGAAACGGTGCTCACTAGAGTAGTAATCTGGGCCAGCACATCTCATTGTTTAAAAATATACCGGTTCTGATGTAAACAATTATAATAAACAACAAACCAACTGCATCTAATGATTAAGCCTTTCCTTTTGTGTTTCAGAAGATACTTCCAGGACTGGTGAAACAGAAGGTATTCAGTCACATAAATCAGGGATGCTTGGTGACCATTGCCTCTTGCCTATGAATGATAAATGAGGCCTAATGTCCTGTACGGAAACTTTTTTGCATCATGAATTATAGTCATAAAGACACAGATCCAGCAGTTGCTTAGGGGCTGATTGACAGGTCCTGATGCTGGCACTACTTCAGTTTAGGTGTGAGATAAAGCTCACCAATAGATATTTGTTAACTATATAAAGTAGTGACATAATTAGGAATTTCTGGGCATTCTGCAAACTTTTTGGTATCCCCTAGTATCCTTATAGTTTACAGTGAAGGCTGCATGCTCTTATCTATAATATTTTCCTATTGTGTATACCGATGCTAACTTTATAACAGGTCGGGCTTGGCTCTGTGGCTATTTTTATGATGAGATTTCTGCTTTAATATACTAACATGAAGAGAAGCAAAAACTTGAAGCTGAATGGAAATCTACCGGTGATTTGGCAAAGAACCACAGAGATGCCTTTCTGCAGAAATGTTACAAAATGATAGAAAATGTTCTCCTTCTTGATGGAAAGCTGATATGTACAGCATGGGGGAACTTGGTTAGTGCTGTGATTCTTGTAGGCCAGACCATAACTGTTGGTCTGTAGTGAAGGGACTGTAAAATGATGACAATGTTTGAACAAGTAAATTAGCACAGATACAAATGCTATGGCTGTATCCTTTATCCAGAGGGACAGAACAGGAGATTTTGAATGTATAATTACAGACATTTGAATTAATTCTGCACAGCAGGCAGGCTGTGTCGATCCTTAATATAAATATGTTCATTTTCAAATCAACACAGTAGGTTATTCCCCATTTGGAGCTGCTATACAAAGATGCACACGGTATGGTGTTTTCCATTTCAGCCAGGAATATTTTGTAACCACAGCACCAGCCCAGTAGAAATGATACAGATGGACCATCCTTTTGCTCATTTTAAATTAATCATTATCACAGCTTTTACGGTTAAATGAAAGATTTGATGTGCTTTATACACATATACACAGTGTGAGTTGTATAAGTTAGGATGTCATATTTATTGGAGCATAAATAGAGGTTACCAGACCCAACAACAAAATCTTTTGTACATTTGGGCCACAATAGAAGAACCTGTTAGCTGCTGCCCTATGTCACCAGAGCACTGTATTAGTGTCAGTGGGGCCTATCGGCTACCAGTGGGAGTTTTGTCAAGACCAAGTAAAACTCCAATGCAAGGTACAGTTTAGGTTTAGGCAATATTCAGAGTCAAAATCCAGGCAAAGGGTCAATAGGCAGGCGGCAAGTGGCAAGGTCAGGTTCAGGAAACGGTCAGGAATATTTGGGCATTGAACCCTGGTCTTTGGCGTCTTTTTATATTTGAATTTGGTGCCAAAGCCAAAGAGCACTGGTCGCAGTGCTGTGATGTCATCGTGCCGTCGCCGCTGCCCATGTGGCGGCCATGGGCGCCGCCATTATGGGAGCAATGCAGGACGCGCTGCCCGGAGCTCCTGGAAGAGCTCCATGTGGAAATCGTGATAGTCTTTGGGAAATTAGTTATGTATTCATAGTATAATTCTTGTATGCAGCATTATAACAGATCACTCATTTACAGGTTAAATCTGTTCCATACCTCCCAACTGTCCAGTGTTCTGTGGGACAGTCCCATGAATCAGCAGAAAAGAAGATTTGGAGCTACTGGGGCATCTTTGGAGGTACAGATCTTTACTGCTAAAGGGCTGTGGTTGTCTTGGGCTGGTACAGAAGCACAAAACATAATGTACAACATTTCTAGCTACTGCTTTAGTTTAACTTTACTTGTCCTTTAAATAAACATCTGCCTATTAGCATTTATTCTTCCAAGAGGGGCTGCCAGAGTGGCATTCCAACCGTGATGCATACTGGCACCAATGGAAAGCTCTTATGCAAAATTTTGTTGCCCATGTTAGAAGAGATTACTGGGAGGTCACCACATTCTGTCCATCTACTGCTCCAAGAATAAAGATAAATATTTTTTATGTTGCACACAACAGGTAAACTATATTTAGTAACTTTGTTTAGAATTTGGGGGTCCCAGCACAGTAAGTTTTCTTAATCAATGTGGTCCTAGAGCTGAAGTAATATTCCAAAGTTATATAAAGTTTTTTTTTCTAAAGATTCTGATGTAATGTTAGCAAAACACATATATTTGATGATTTACCCCAATACTATCTAGTCATTAAAAGTCCTTTGTAGCATTGTGTGTTTTAGTTACATTTGGTACATTTCTAGCAGGACAGAAAAGGAGCATTGTGAGGATATAAGACAAAAACTGAGGTACCTTGTTAGCCAATAGCAAAAATAACAAATAAAAAAACAAATACAAAAAGTATTGTAGAAGTTAAACAATAAGAATACATTGCAAGCTTTCAGAGCACCAAGGCCCCTTCATCAGGTAAAATACAAATGAGGGCTAGAAGGGCACAGCATATATACTATTAGATCAGTGAAAGCTATTCATGGGTAATAAATTAGGAAGTTACAGATAGAAATATATTGTAGATGTAATACAATGAATTAGGGTGGGTCATAAATAGTCCAGGGGTCTGGATTCAGTCAGGAGGATATAAGATGCATTCATTATTGTAACTGGGTATGTGTTTCAAATCAAACATAAAACTAAACCAATGCATCAAATATTGGTATTACCAGTTCAGAAACACCACCATATAAATGTGCCCAATGAAGCAACCCCTGGAAGCCACTTATGCATTAGCCTCTGAAGGAATATACAGGGTGCACCACCATAGACCATAGAATAAACTATCATAGAATTACAGTAGATGCCCTTCTGCTTCACTGGCTATGTGAAAAATCAGCCCAATATGTGAATCCATTTAAATTGCTGATTGAGACTTTGCGTGCTAATAAAATTGCTTCTCTGTGCTTACACAATTACTCCTCACCTATGTCGAACAGTGGCTTGCTGTTTGTGTAGCAGGATCAGTAAAGCAGAAGCAGAGATGTGACTATCATGCGGCAAATGAGTGCATCAGAGACCCATTCATGGTGTGACAGAATTGAATTTTGCTTTGTCCTATACATATAGCCCAGCACAATAACTGAGGCCTCACTCAATCAAATCAGTGAAATTACCTGAAGCCTCTACACTGCTGCTGATGATAGAGATTTCTCCATTACTCAGCGTATAATGGCTACTTCACGGACATAAATACGGAATGTTATTCAAACCTTTTTATTGCTGTACAGCTTTCTAGTAATAATATCCAAACACACTGTTATTTAGCTTACCAAAATGACACCAGGGATATTATTTTAAATTCTGTACTTGTAATAGAAGTATCAGCAGTCTTTGTGTAAAGAGTATTCCTTTGTGTTCAGCTACCATCACAGCTCCAAATTTACAGTTTCCATGCATAAACATATTGCATATTGTTATTGATTATTTTCACAGGATGCCCTTATAAAGGTCATTAGTTTAGAGCTATCAAGGGGATTACAGCTCTTTCATTGAAATGAAAGTGATTAAATATCTCAGCCAGCAAACCCATACCCAGGAGCCACATGCACTGGTGCATACAACACACAAACCATTAGGTTGCCTGTGCTGCTCATATGTAATTCTACCCTCGCCAGGCCTGTTAAAGTTGGATTCAGCCAATGGCTGATATTTCATTAATAAGAAAATTATTTAAATAAGTGATTTCTGCCTTTGCAGGTTCATGTTACCCTTTAACAATACATTTGAAGCCTCATAGAGTCAGTGACCCTGATACCCAATGTTGTCAGCCTCAAGCTGGAAAGAACCAGAATAGGAAAGCTAATATTTAAAAAACATATGCAAAAAAAAAGTTTCATAGAATACAGGTCCAGCTAAATAGTTAATGTAAAGAAATGAAGTGTGCTGATGCTATTTTCAGTCAGGCCAGTAACCAATTAGTTGCCATTTGTGACAGCATATACACTTACAGCATATACACTTGGGAGGTTCTTTATCAAAATCTGGAAATATTTCATTATTTTCTGAAATCTACTCCAAACAAATCCGCATGTTTTCTTTCTGCTTATTTTTCAATATATTTTCCCAAAAATTTCTTGTGCTGGAAAAAACTCGGAAATTCAAATAATACACTTTTTTTTATATTTTACACCCTAAAACTTTTGCCAAAAAAACATGAAATCTTCAGATTATTGCACGGAACCCAGCGCAGATCAGGATATCTTCGGGACTTCGCCCATCGACTTATATACAACCTCGGCAGGTCTGAGATGCTGGATTTTCAGATTCTGACTTTTTCAATCCTCGGGATATAACATATCCTAAAAAAATTGGATTTTGGATTTTATAGCATTTGGCATTCAGACTTTAACAAATAGCTCCCTTGCAGTCATGCTAATTTCTCCCATTGATCAAAGATACTTGTGTCAGGAGTTACTCCTTACACTTTTAACCAATCAGTCCTTCATGCCTCCAGTTACAATTAAGGGCAGTTTCAAGCAGAGAAGCCCTGGTGCTACTGCTCCCAAGGAACCATGTAGTAACCTCACACAGTATGGGGCTTCTTGCAGTCTGTGCCTGCTGGAACTCACTAACCTGTATGTGCAAATGATGCAAAATAATGGAGATGGCTGGGGGTTGGGCATCTACATGATTCCACTTGCTCCTCATGAATGGAGCATTTTATTCATGCCTAAAAATGTGGTCCTTGTGGTCCAAACTTGAACCTGTGGGCCGTACTGTATATTTGGGGTAGGGTGCAGAGTGTGAAAAACATGGCAACTTTCCCTGTCCACCAATAGTAAATTTAATTACCATTACTGTCATGAATATTAAAGATCCTGGTAAAGTGCTATCAGGGGCAGTGTTCTTTGCTTACTTTTTGGCAAATACGTCACTATCCCTTGCAGGCAGCTATACCTGGGAATTCTTTTCAGTGGTGTTGGGGGAGGGTAAAAACCTGCTGCTGAAATGTTCAGTGTAGCTTTCTAATGAAAGCCCTGTGATGTGCCCCAGGGAACCTGGTAGAATATAAAATACTAACACAATTATATAATGTATAACAATAAGCTTTATATGAGCAGAAAAGGTTAAACATCCCTCATAGACTCTATTTACAATTTCATATGGGTGTTTTAAAGGCTTGTGGAATCCTATCAAATGTGTGGCATTTTAGGCTGCTATTTTGAAATTTTTGCACGACGAACACTAATAAAGTTCCATCACAACATTATACCAGTAATACTGTAATTTGTTGAGAAAATGATGCAGCTCAGAAGCATAAAGCAAAGAATAAATGGGGTTGTAAAGGTCCAGCTGTACAGCCTTCGAGTCATTGCTTAAAGAACCAGAAACACCATAAAATGAAAATTATTCATCTGAATTGACATACTAGTTATTTCTATTGTGTACATATTAAAATGCCTTTCTTTGAAGTTCAGTGACGGACTGGCCCACCGGGGTACCAGGAAAACTCCCGGTGGCCCCAGGTATCAGTGGGCCCTCTTTCTTCTAACATTTGGCCTATTTCATGGGCATTACCTATTTCTTTATGGGAAAATAAGAGGTTTAATAATGGAGGAACAGAGAATAGTAAGTAGATATACAAGACTAGAACAATAAAAAGTTTAAGGGAGAAGAGGAGGAATAATAGTTTGTAAAGTGGGCCCCTGGCATCCCAGTCCGACACTGTTGAAGTTGTAGTCCTGTTTTTATTGCTGTGTGTTTCTGATGTCTTCAGACATTGTTGTACCAATTGGTCCAGTGTTCAGTGGAGTTTTACGATAATACAAAGTCACAAACTGAAAAAATTACTTCAAAATAAAAATATTATCAATAATTTACTAACCGTGGCATTGCAGTAAATTGCAAATGTGCTTAGCCACAATGCACTGCCTATTTCATTCAGTCACAAGCTATGCATTGATAATGTCACAAAATTCTTATGGCTTTGCATGTATAGAGTATTCTTGCAGAGCACCAGAAAATCATCCAATTTACCGAGACGCTCATGGACCCCAAAGCAGGACAATACCATACTCTTCTTATTTCCACTATCATCTAACTGTATATAATTTAGCAGTTTCTACATCTAAAATTTTGTGAGAGTGGCCTCTTGATTTCTGTTCTCTGATGGGCCCTGGTAGGAATAGTCTGACACAGTCCTACCATATATATATATTTATTTTCAATTCAGCCATTTTTTTAGGGCGGGGGTTACACCTTGATCAATGAAGAACATATTGCTGTCTGTAAATTATGCATAGTTTAAGTGTAATTAACCTTTATAGGGCTTATTTAAATTTGCTAGATTTGTATAGAGAAACTACGCAATGTGCATTTTCTGATGCTTAAAACCTGTTTTAGGGGAGGTGCCAAAGTGCCTTGCACCAATAGTCACTCCTATCACCTTGTAAACAGTGTGCTAATTATGGGTGTGCATGTGCATGCCCTGGGGCAGAAGCCCTATGCAAAAAGTTTGGGACAGGTGGAGCTGAAAGGGACATGACAAAGGGACAAATAGGGACATCAGGTCAGGTGGTGAGTAGTGCATGTTGAGAATTGTAGTGTGGGGAAGAAAGGAAGGGCTTGCGTTTTAAAAAAGTGGGGAAGGGAAAGCAAGGAAGCATACAGTGTCCCTCATGCCTGCGTTAGTTAAGAAAAATACCAGGTCCTCATTGGTTCTACCACCACAGTACTACTCCCTGGTTAGGAACTGCAGGCCCACCCTTTTCATGCCCCGCCCCCTCCATCTTAGTTGAGCATCTGCAAATTTTCAGGAGAGAGCAGGTATACAGTTGGACTGGGAGGTGGGTTTAGAGTTCACGATGTGGATTAAGAATGGTGTGCCGGAGGGGTGGGGCCTTGACATGGCGGAGAGCGGACACTGGGACTGAGAGCTCCGTGCACTTGATCCTCTAAAAACCCGCACATCAGCAACCAACAGCATAAAAATCAGGAAACAGGACTCGAATTGGCTAGAGAACAACATGGGCAGGAAAAAAGCCCAAGACCAACACGCCACAATGTCACCTTACCTTTGAAAATCGGCACAGCAAGAGACACTTCTCACAAGATGGAGCCGATTCAGAGCCGCAAGCAGCAGTCCCGCGCAAAATGCAGATGTCTCTTCAACAACCTGTAAGTCCTACCCGCTCATTTTCTCCTACTCCACTGCCACAATCTCCACAGTCCCCATACTCTCTTTTGAACCACACACAAGCAAACTCCCCAGTAACTGCGCAAATCTTAAGTGAACAACTAGCCCATCTGCAAACTACACTCACTTTGGTCATTGCCCAAACAGTCTCCACCACAGTAAACACAGCCGTAAAGGAACTGCAGAGAGACATAAATGATTTGGGAGACCGCACAGATAACCTAGAGGCCTACACTGACGATATGGCCAAATGCATAGCAAACATAGAGGAAGAAAATTCCTCCCTCAGAGATGAAGTATATCAACTAAGGGACATGTGTGAGGATTTGGAGAACAGATCCCGGAGGCAAAATCTAAGGTTCAGGGGCATCCCGGAGGAAGTTTCACCCCCAGAGATCCCAAAGTATTTAAAGGAGCTCTGTATGCACCTTTGCCCCGATTAGTCAACGGACCCCTGGCTACTAGATAGAGGCTCACCGCTCGCTGGGGCCGAGACCACCAGCAAGCAAACCCCCACAGGACATAATAGCCTGCTTTCACAACTTTAAAGACAAAGAGACTATTTTAGCTAATGTACGATCCGCTGCCTATACGGTTTTCCAAAACCACAAGATTCAAATCTTTACTGATTTATCACCGATCAAAATAGGAAAAAGGAGAGAAATTAAACCTGTTACTATGAAGCTAAGGGAACATGGCATCCCTTACAGATGGGGATTTCCATTTAAGTTGATGGTGACCCGCGCAGGCCAGTCTTATACACTACACAACCCACGCAATGGCGGCAAGTTCCTACAAGCTTTAGGCATCAGCCATAAAAGGTTCCCTGGAACAAAAACACACCCCTCCGCAACCTAGGAGCTCCATGCAAATACGCCCACAATGGCAGACAGCCACAAAACCTACATCTCCTCCTAGACAGACCTCGAGTCTCTCTACTCCACAGGTCACCTGAGAGCCTATACCAGTTTAAGGGAATACAATTAATATGCCCATGTTGGACTTTGGATCAATTCAATTATATTTTTCCAACAGCTATAATTGGATCAAGGCAATGGAGAACTTATTTGCAGGGAATCATCCCTGAATTCTGGACATGTGTCCTCGCTGTACTTGAGACTCCCGTACCCCCACCTGGAGGAGCGATCTCTACTCCTCGTTAGCTTCGTACAGTTACCAAGCCCTAGTGGTTAGTCCACAACAATTAAAGCGGCACATAACCTCTCCCTCTAATGAGTTAGGGAGTACACCTCAATCCACTATGAGATATACCGCAATTTTCAGTTTACTAATGTTTTGTTTATATGTTGTCTACAATATCTTGCCATTTAATTTAGGCCTTTTGTTTGATATTATTGGAAGTTTAGAGATGCTAGAAACAATTGCTAAAATGTACTGTCTCAGACACTTGAAAATGTTAAGTGTATATGCTAAAGCTTATAGAAATGAACAAGAATGGGTTCCAACACCAAGTGTACTGAATGGTCAGCCCATAGGAATCTCAAATTGAAAATACAGCGACTATTGACTTTCATTTAAACTCAGCAATCTGGTCCAACACTGTACCCAAGAACTCTCTCACCACATTGCTGCCAACAACACAGGTCACTCTGTCAATCTGGAAAAGACTTAAATATAAACACAATCTAGTCTCCGAATGGTCTGGAAACGTCATTTACCTAAGCAACCCAAACTTCTCTCCAGGCATGATTGCCTCCCATTACACAAGATGGAAGGAAACAAACTCGCACACCATCACAGAAATAATGGACCCCCAGAGCCACACTGCACTTCCGTTCCAGATATTGAATGACAGATCACCACAGGCCAAGCTTAAACATTATGAATATTTACAAATACGCCACTTTATGCAGCCAACCACCACTTTTGCAAAGACACATCCCCCAACAGCATTTGAAGTCCTAGCAAGAAGAGGCCTCCCACAAAAGAGCCAAATTTCAACCATCTACAACATGCTTACCTCTCAAAACTCCCAATACAGACATAAATATATGGACAAATGGGATGCTGCCCTCCCACACCCATTATCAGAGGCAGATTGGATTAAAATATGGAAGAATGCAAGAAGAATGAGCACCTGTGTCAAACAAAGGGAACATATCTTTAAGATCCTGATGTTCTGGTACCACACTCCGGAGAAGCTCCATAAACTCTTCCCAGACTCCCCCCCAACTTGCTGGAGGGGCTGTCGAGAACAAGTAACAATGGCTCATATTTTTTGGGATTGCCCAGTTATTCAACCCCTTTGGAAGGACGTATCAAACCTTCTAAGCCAAATATTCTCCTGACAAATTCCATTAGAACTTACTACTTTGTTACTGGGAAAACCCCTAGAAAACCTCACAAAAAACGACCAAAGCCTGGTTAATCACATTCTTACAGTTACACGGTTAGCCATCGCAAGCAAATAGAAAACGGGGATAGCACCGGCACTTGGGGAAATAATAAAGAGAGTGAATATTAACAAGGTATTCGAACATGGCATTGCCAGACTACAGAACAACTTGGATCAATACAGATCTATATGGGACTTATGGGAGATACTAGACCCGACCATAGGAACGTAAAAAGTTTGGTACACCCATCCACCACGAGCTTTATAGGCCCAAACAGAGTCTGAATAGGCCATAAGGCCTAATACAAGCCACAGACCTAGACATCCAAACAGTAGATAAATTGGCAAGACACAATGTTACAGTTTTCTAAGTTACCACTTGCTTCTCTTTTCTTCCCCCCTCTCTCTCCCCCCTATCTTCCTTTTTTTTTTTTTCTCTCTTCCCTCCTGGTCCAAGTTCTTCTATACCCAGGTGACCAAACAAGGTATCCAATTATGCAAAAAGTAGAGTACACCTGTAATAGCCATTATGTGATTGAAATACCATGTAATACTGAATGTTTAACATGCATTGTTTTCTTTGTTTATTACAACTTCAAATAAAACTATAAGTGAACAAAAAAGAATGGTGTGCCTTTAAGGTGGCAGCCCTGGTGGGCCCTTGACACCCCACTCCAACCCTATAGGTAAACCTGGGACTAGGCTTAAGGTCAACTAGGCACAGTAGACATGTAAGTAGGGCAGCTGTGGAACTTGTTTAAACATGGGTAAGGTTGTTGTCAGTTTTACATACCTGCTGCAATGTCAAGCTTTATTAATTGTTGCTCAAAATGCACTGGCTTGGAAAAAAGGTCCTTTAACTGTTATATGCATCCTTCAGAGGCTATGGTTTCGTGCATATGTTTACATTGTTATTAAAATGTTATAAGGATTTATGTCTGTTTTGTTATAGATATTTTTTTTAAGTGGGTATAGTGTGCATGTAAATAAAGTTGTGCCAGTTTCACCCAAGGGGTTGTTGGTGTCTGTATTTGGGTATAGGACTGTGGCTGAGTCTTAATCAATGCATGTCCATGCGCTGCCACTTAGTTGCACCCATTTGAGTGCCATTCAGTACAAGTTTTCAAACTCACAAAGTTACACTTGTGCAAAGATTAACAACTGATAGCAACATCTGCTAATACATAGCCACACAATATTGGCATTGCACATGTTTTTGACCTTGTTATTATTTTTTAAATGAAGATTTAGAGTGTTTTTATATGCTGCAGTTTTTGCTCTTTTAACTGTGACTGCCAGCAAGCATCCCCAGCTGAAGTTTGGTGAAGATTGGGAGATTTAGTTTCACAATTGCAATAACATGGGACATCTCCGTCATAAAACTTAAAGGAAAGAAATGGCAAGAACCTTTTGTTTACCATCCTGGGTAGATTGGTATAGTGTCAGCTCTGATTTAGCTTCACCAATAACATCAATATATGATGTCAGTTCTTATTTATTACATTGCCTGGCTTGAGGCAGGACTCATGCTTTGAGGATGGTGTTATGCATGGCTAAATAAGGCAACAGAACATGCCAGCGAGACAGAGATGAGAAAGCAATGGAGGCTGGAGGCTACTGGAATACAAACCTTATCAGTGATGGATAGAGCTTGGGTGGCTGGTGTCCCTCACAGGACAATTAGATATTGATAGATTGCACTATTGATAGTGATAGATTGCACAGTAGAACTGAATAGCTGTGCCGACATAAAACTGTGCTTACTATTGGGAAGAAAAGAGGATCACCTGTAGAGTTCAAAGTATCATCTTACTTATTATTGCTGCTAAGGACCATTTATTTCTATGAAATCTTAATATACCTACTGCAGCATCATGTTGTAATGGTTTTTCAAAATGCACGGGCTTGGAGAAAAGGTCTTTATTTACTAATTGGAGCTAAGGGCAAAATACAATGTATAATATCCCTCTAATATGCCAAACTGTGCACAGTTAAGCTTGCACTTTGCTGCAAATGCAACAAAATTGTGCTGAATTTTTTCTTAGTGGATAGCATAATTTCCAATCACAAAAATGACTGGGTGTTTCTTTCTTTTGGTGTTTTAATGATTGCACGTTTATAATACTTTGCACCAGGGGTGTCACAACATGGGGGTAGAGGGGATCTGTTATCAGACCTGAGTGGGGCCAAATTACATACCTCTTTTATAAATGTTAAAGCTATTTATTGTACAGTGCTGCAGAATATGTTGATACTGTACAAATATGAATTAATAAAACTTTAAATTAGAGATGCACCAAATCCACTATTTAGGATTCAGGCAAATCCCAGAATCCTTTGTGAAAAATTCTGCCAAATACCAAACCACATCCTTATTTGCATATGCAAATTAGGGTTGGGAAAGGAAAAATTGGAAAACATTGTTACTTCCTTGTTTCTTTATGAAAAGTCACTTCCCACTCTTAATTTACATATGCAAATTTAGATTACTGAACTGAATCCTGGATTCGGTGCATCCCTACTCTAAATGTTAGAACATATATAACATGTAATTTTCATAATAATTTATAGTTAACTTGGTGAACAAGAAATTTTCTGTAAACATATATTGTAGCTGCTTAGCTGTCCCACTGGGCTCCCTAAAGTTCCAGGGCCCCAGCAGTTGCTGTATTTATAGTGTTTCCTGTATAATTAAACCCCTGCTTTGCAGTAATATTATTTGTGAGTTTATTTAATAGTAGCTGTAGCTGAAAAATAGTTTTTCACCACTCAGCCGATTGGCTTCTTCAATTCAACTGAAGTGGTAGGGAATTCTCCTGCATTTAAAGGAGAATTCAACCCGTCATAGTAAAAAAACCCTACCCCCCCCCAGCCTGGGTAGACCCACCTCTCTCCTCCCCCCCCAGCCCAGCTGCCCTCCCAGGCAAATGCCCCTAATTTTTTACTTACCTCTCCGTGCAAATTCTGGCCTTTAGGAGTTCACGGGCACCATCTTCTTTCTTCAGTCTTCTTCAGAATTTTTTTATTTAAATTTCAAGCTAATTTTAGCATACTTCAACTAGGGTATAGTCCAAATTCAATTTAAAAAAAGTTAGAAAACCTGAAAATCGAAATTTATCATGTACGGTCTCTTTAAAAATTCAGTTTCGACTATTCACCATCTAAAACCTGCCGAATTGCTGTTTTAGCCTATGGGGGACCTCCTAGAACCTATTTTGGAGTAATTTTTTTAAAAAATACTGTGAATGGGATTTGATCTAATTTAATCCAAATTCTATTTGAACTACTGTATCAAATACAGCCTATTCACTCGAAGTTAAAAAATTATATTTTTTAAATAAAGTTTGTTTGGTCTTTTATTATTCGAATTTCGAGCTGATGCAAGTTTAAAAAACTCCCCTCACCTCAAAATTAGACCCTTGATAAATCTGCACCTAAATGTTTGCAGTCAATATTATAGCACAACTTTAATTTGCCTGTCAAACTATATACAAATCAAATATGCACAAATGAAAAATATCGGCAAGGAAAAAAATAAAAAAATTAGGGGTGGAGGGGATCTTTTAAATAGTTACTAGGGTATTCATTCCAGCTGTACTTCTTCAATAAAGCACTACCGTAAAGTGACGTAGAATAAAAGTAAGTATATACATGTTTACTCTTCTATGTCTGCAGTGGATTTTATGTTCATAAAGCTCCCATGTGCGCGGGGAATGCAGTGAGTTGATGCTTGTGACTATGAATTATACTAGCAACACCTATTAGTATTCATAAACCCTCTTTTTATAACTGAATTATCAAGTGACTTATTAAGTGGATCTTTAAATCTAGAACAAAATTGTTTCCTTTAAATTCCTGTGTAGTTTTGTATTTTCTGCTATTTATCATGGTGTCTTAGCCTATGCCCATTTATTTTAAATCGCTAACAGCATGTTTTATTCAGCACCTTCCATTTAGATAACAAACAAATAGATCTATTTAAGGATGCCTTGTGGGAAGCAGGCTTTGGTGCCATCAATACTTTGCTCGCACTGTATAGATAGGTGCAAGGGTTGTTATCTCATTTGTCTCAGTTTGTGAGGAGCAAACTGTTCTCTACAGAGTGACGGCAATTCATTGCCTGGCGTACGATACAAAACTGCAGAGGTTTTGCAAAATAGGTAACATATTAAATGGGCTATAAATAGTATCTTTGCAAATGTTCTAGTCCTAATCAATAGGAATCGTAGATGTACAGAGAAACTAGGTAAGTGCAGAGAAATACATTGAAGCGGTGTCCTTTTTCGTGGTATATTTAGTCTTGTTCTGCTCCATGAACGCACATGGCCAGAATGCATGTGCTTAATAATTATCAATGTGTGCATATAGAAAATATAACCATATGATTAAAAGGATACTGTCATGGGGAAAATTTTTTTTTTTTCTTTCTAAATGCATGAGTACAGAAATCTGCTGGAGTAGCACAATTAACTGATGTGTTTTGAAAAACACATGTTTTCTCATGACAGTATCCCTTTAAATAGATTTTATTTCCCCCTTTAAAGTCATATACAGGTATGGGATCGATTATTTGGAAACTGATTATCCAGAAACCTACGAATTATGGGAAGGCCATCTCCTATTGACTACATTTTAATAAAATAATTCAAAATGTTTAAAATTATTTTGTTTTTCTTTTTAAAAATCAAAAAACACCTTGTACTTCATCAGTACTACTCTGGATTTTTTCCTTAGTGGAAGCAAAACAATCCTATTGAGTGTATTCTTCACGCTAAATATTTTTAAGCAGACTTATTCACCTTTGAGTTCACCTTTGAGTTAACTTTAAGAATGATTTTGGGGCAGATTTACTAAGGGTAGAATTTCAAAGTTAAAAAACTTAGAAATTGGACCATCGAATTTTTTTAAGGACATTTTAGATCGATAATGGACTGAATAGGTCTGAATTATTCGATAGTCGAAGTAGCCAAACATTTCTTTGAAATTCAAATTTTTAAAATTAGATTTTAATTCGAATTTACACTTCGACCCTTAGTAAATGTGCCCCATAGAGAGTGATATTTTGAGACAAATTACAAATGTTTTTTATTTTTATTATTTGTAGTTTTTTAGTTATTTAGCTTTTTATTCAGCAGCTCTCCAGTTTGCAAATTCAGCAGTCTGGGTGCTAGGGTCCTAATTACCCTAGCAACCATTCACTGATTTGAATAAAAGAATTAACAATAACAATAAATGTGAAGCATTACAGAGCAATTGATTTTAGATGGGGTCAGTCAGAAGAAGGCAAATAATTCATGAACTATAAAAAAAATTAGGAAAACCAATCAAAAAGTAGCTTAGAATTGGCCATTCTATAACTATAAATGTTAATCTAAAGTTGAACCTCCTCTTTAAAGGAGAAGGAAAGGTTGGAGGCACTTGGGGGTGCCAAACATTAGGCACCCACAAGTGATTTTATCTACCTACTAGTGATGGGCGAATTTATTCGCCAGGCAGAAATTTGCGGTGAATTCCCGCAATTCGCAGCCGGCGAATAAATTTGCGAAATGCCAGTGAAAATTGCCGGCCGGAAATTTGCTGGCGTAAAAATTTGTTTCGCAAATTTTTCACCAATTCGCAAATTTCGCTGGAAACTATCCCCTGAAACCCCTGAAATCCCCGGCTGGTGCACCTAGCAGCAGAAATCTGCAAAGGCCTGGGGTTATACGAGTGAGCACCATGGAGCGATCTACTTCCGTTTTCTTCTGTCTTCGATTTCCCCGGACCAACTTATGCGTAGTTTAATGAAAAAGCAGACTTTTTAGTTAAAGCTTTTCATTCTACTGCGCATGCACAGCCGCACGTAGACAGAAGAAGACAGAAGTAGATCACTTGTATAACCCCAGGCTGGTTCAAATTTCTACTGATAGGAGCACCGGCCTGGGGGTTTCAGGTAGGTAGATACAATCACTTGGGGGTGCCTAACATTTGGCACACCCAAGTGCCTCCAGCCTTTCTTTCTCCTTTAAAGAGGAGGTTCATCTTTAGATTAACAATTAGGGGCAGATTTACTATTTTGAATTAAAAAAAAAATCAAAATTCGACCATCAAATATTTTGGGGGGGCCATCTTCCATCTTCAATCGAATTTGAATCGTTCGATTGCATCGTTTCAAACGATCCAAACTAATTTTAAAATCTTTAAAAATTAGAATTTTATTTGAAAATTCACTTCGACCCTTAGTTAATGTGCCCCTTAGTATACTTTTGGTGCATGCGCAGTAGATCCGCACTGGAATATTACTCCAACTTCACTGAAAACGTTGGTCGCTACAGAAAGACCAGAGGAGACAAGATGGCTGCTGTGAACTCTGCTGGACAGGACCTGCAAGGAGGGGTAAGTAGAAAGTTAGGGGCATTTGCCCAGGGTACCAGGTAGGCTGGGGGGAGGAAGAAGGGGGGTCTATTTAGGCTAGGGGGGAAGGGGGATACAAATGAACGGGTTTGGTTCTCCTTTAATCATACAGTATGTTTTAAACATTCTCTCTCTCTCCTGTCAGTTTTCATTTTCCATTTCAGAATTTCTAAAGCCTTTATGAATGCAAAATAAAACATTTGTGGGAACTGGATAATGTGCATCTTTCATCTTGGTAATAAATTAAATCCTAACAACATTTGGAAAAGGTCAACTGAAAGTTAGGAAATTAATTTCTAATGAACCTGACAATGAATCATGGAGTCTTTAGCTTCAAAAATCTAACATTTAAAATAACATATTTTGGCCTTTCAAAACTGAGCCATGAATAAGTGACTGTTTCATACCAAAGATGATATTTAATGTGAATGGTCAAAACGCTTTTCCATACTGAACACACATACACTGAATTCAATGCACCATCAAATACAGCGACGGAGCTATCTCAGAAAATACAATGTAAATTTCAGTTAGTCAGATAAATTTAATAAATATGAGGTTCGGTGTGACTGTTTTCAAGAAAGGGCTTCCTTTCTGCTTAGCAAATCATCTGCCTATTTGATTAGATTAAAATGTGCCTGAACATTGACTCTACATAAACAATATAAAATTAAATCTGATAAAGAAATGCAGATGCTAGCCATGGGGCCAGAGGATTTCACACATCTACGAAATTAAAACGTCCAACTGAATACCAATTATTATAGCCTGTGTTGATTAAACTGGCAACTAAATGTTATTACAAACTAGAGAAGCACTGACAATATGTAACAGTAATACAGTTTTGGAGGAAGTTGTTATAAGAAAATTTTTATTATTAACCTGAAATCATTATATGTATTTATACTTGGCATACAGAAATTAGCTATCTGCAGTTTCCAGCTGTGTTCAGAATAATAGCAGCATGTTTTAAAAATCTGAATAAAGCTCAAAATTCTTATAATAGCTTTTATTTCCATACACACAAATGCATTGGGAACACTGCCCATTCTATTCCAAATCAAAACGTGAAGAAAATGTGCATCCTATTTATATTATTCCTTTACAGACAGTGAAGAAAATGGAATATTAGGCTGTTCCAAAAATAGCAGCTTCTGCATTCTTCTTTACACACGCAAACATTTACTGTATAAATGCGAAAAAATTGTTTCAAGATTTTGTTTTCATTTGAATCACTGAACTAATATTTAGTTGTAGAAGCAGTGTTTCTGAGAACTGCTGCACATCTGTGTTGCATGGAGTCTACCAACTTCTGGCACCTGTTACATTCCACAATTCTTCTGCATTTCTTGCCTCAGAAACAGGTTATTTAGCTCACCCCACAAGTTTTCTATTGGACTTAGGTCTGGAGATTGGGCTGGCCATGCTTTAATGACATTTCCTAAAGATTAAAAATTCCTTTAATGGTCTGGAACCAAGATGTTGCTCGTTTACTGGTGCGTTTGGGGTTGTTGCTTCTTTTAAAGCACCAAGGTCAAGGTCATTTCCTCTTCGAAATAAGGCTACATGACCTCTTCAAGTTTTTTTATGTATTGAAACTGATCCATGCAGGGCCGGAACTAGGGGTAGGCAGAGAAGGCACGTGCCTAGGGCGCAAAGCTGGGGGGGCGCCAGGCACGCACCTTCTCTCCTACCACCTAGTCCGTCCCCACTGTGGCTTTTGCGTGTGAGGTGTCCTTTTCATGCCACAACTTTGTTTTCACATGCATGCTCCCGGCTTTTCATGCATGCGCATCTGTGGTTTTCATCTTGTGTGCGCAATTGCGACTTTTCGACCATGCTTTTTGCGCATTCGCACCATTGTGTGCGTGACTCCTGGGCGATACTACTGGGCAGGCTGAATAGGGCTTCTGCCCGGGGTGGCCCCGCACTGGATCCATGATCCCTGACATGCGATAAATAGAACTTCTTTGATCTTCATGGAGCTGATCATTGACCAAGCCTTTGCCAATTAGATTATTCATATTATATATATATATGAATCATATATCAATTTGAATCGTAGTTTTCCATTTTTCTCCACATCTTTCAGGTTTTGGTTACCATTTTAAAGCATTTGGGGACATTTTAGCTGCCTATCATGCACGTCTCTTGGTTTTCCATTTATCTGCTTTTCCATTTATTTGCTTTTTCCATTAACATTTGCTGCCTTGCTTCCTTAAATAAGGGCAATAATTGACACCACAGAATGAATGACCTTACTAACTGAAATCTCCACTAATATTATTTTGAACAAGCTATTATTACTTTGACCACTGCTTTTATTTTGAACATGCCTCAATTAATGATTCAATTACACAGAATCAGCAGCATGCACATCTCCTGGTTTTCTATTTATCTGGTTTTCCATTTATTTGCAATTATTTGCCATATAGAATTTCTACCAAAACAATGATTGATCAGGTTAGTGATGTGGGACTGCTATTATTCGAAACACATCAAATATACTGCTCATACTGTATATGCTACACTAACTTCATTTTGCTGTTTTGTTGAACTAAAGATGGTTGTACACAGATTCATAAAATCAGCCTACAGACCTAGTAGGCAGCCTGTTTTCCACTGTTTTTCCAGTTTTACAATGGGGTTTCCCCACTGATATGTGGGTGAAAAAGTACAAGATCTTGATGAAACCAGTTTACAAATTCCATCAGAGAGAGAACTGCAGTGGTTTGGTTATGCTGCCATGACTCCCATCACCCATATACCTGTGGTTGGAATCCAACCCTAGAGCCCAATGATTGGATCAGTCTGATATTTGGGAAAAGAAATGTTCATCTGGTGACTTTGGGCCAGTGTAGGGGGCCTTCCAACAGCTTTCTTGGCTGATGTATGTAAATTGGACAGATATAAAATCTTTTCAGAGTGAGGACAACATTAGTTCATTGAAAACAGTTCCTGCTCTGATCACCTTTATTCCCATCCTTGTATTCCAGTCATTGGACCCTAGGGCCCAACAATAACATCAGTCCTATATATCTGGTAAAGAGTACATTTCTTATTTCTGAAGATTCTCATGGGGTTATCTGGCATGCAAAGAATATTGACACCCTGTTTGTTACTGCTGCTCAATTGCTTCAAGATAAGGTGTACATAATAATGACATACATTTTCTAGCTCAAACTAACAAGTTGTTTTAAAACAAAATACATGGCAAGATTCCAGGATGGATTAAATAAAATACTCACTGCTGGCAAAACCACGAATTTTGCCTCAAACCTGTACCAGGTGAAAAATTAGCTAATTTGTTTGATCAAAGTAGGTGTTAGGTACTGTATGTCATTGTGTGGGAGTTCATTGTGGTCCATCCAGCAAAGTAGGTGCAACCTGTCAAATAAATGCACTTCAAAAGTACAAAAGCACTTTTGTGTGCGCCTCTTTTTTTTGTCCAGTGCCTTATTTGTTGATGTGTATATATACAAAAGAGGCATTTGTATAAAACTGAGCAGATAAGAAGATCACTTCATAAAACTGATTTGGCACATACCTGTATATGGGGTTATCTTCTGACTTCTGAGTAGGATGACCCATGCTTCCATAGTGATCTAAGGCTAAATGGTTGGGTCAGCAGATTATGGAAAAATCAGGCAATGTTTCGCTAGTTGATTGATATGTGCGAAGCACACATTACTATATTACCTATTTACATGGTTGGAATTCTTTGTCTTCTGAGGAACAAATTGTTACCTCCTTTTTCATGAATGGTGTTTCCTGTCTATAGTTTTCACACAGTCACTAATTCTCTGTCAGTGGACAACATTTTTGGAAATATAGGTACTCACAATTTAAAATAAATGAAAAATGTAACAACATTATTTGCAGAGAAGATGAAGAAAAGTAATCACATTTTGCATTTATAATAGACATGGGGAGTAATTTAGGTTAACAAAAAGTTCTTGTATGCCCTTCTGGGGTTATATTCATAGCACCAACTACTGATTTTATTCCCCTCTATAGCACAAGAAAGAGGTATTTACTATTCACATGCAATTTCTGTTAGAAAATGTACACATTATGAAAAAAATATTGAGCTGTAGTATGGAATGCCACATTACCCAGAGGATCCACTGTTGCAAAATAAATTCTTGCCCCCAAGTGCAACTGAAGAAAAGACATGATTTTTGGGTGCTAACTAATTGTTTTACAAAAACACAGAAGCCTGCTTCCTTCAGTGATGAATTTGAATTTGAGAAGTCTGATAAATACAGGATTATTGATCTGAGCATCCAAAGAAAGCAGCTTTCTTGTTTGGCACAAAGAGATTTAGAGCTGCTGGGCAGTCAGCATGCAGGGTGCACCCACTGTATATTTATTCTCTATCCCTTTGCCTGTGCATGCTGAGCATCAAAATCACCAGTGCCAATCAGATCTCAGAAAATGATCATATTTTGCTTGTATTTAAGTGCTCTAAGGGTAACAGGGCATTGCATCTCAGGAACGCATTTCATTCATCTGTGCTGTTTTTGTTGGGTTTGTGCAAATTTGTTTTTGAAACCACAGTATATTAGTTAAAGCATAAGATTTGTCCTTACTATGTTCTAATCAGGTGTTTATCAGGTGACATTTTTATATCATTGTCTTTTTTTTTCTTTCAAAACACTGCAACATTTACAATAGTCCCCATTATAAAATAGATAATTACGCAGTGTGATTTATTAATTAAGTAGCAGTTTTGGGACTCGCATGATTATGCATCTGTGTGATTGTGGAGAATTTGGCATGTCTATAAATAGAGCCTGTCCTGATAGATTCTGACATGTGCCAAGGACTGCTGCATTGCAGTCAAACACAGTCCATTTGGACACCTAACAATACACATTCCTCTAGATGGTTAACATATTTGTAGTACCAATGGTTCGTTTTTCCCCAGTAATTATAATAATACAATAAGAAAATAATGTACATTTGCCTCAATTTGAATGCATTAGCTGTCTTGTGAGATGTTGCCCCTTATACTTTGTGAAAGGCTGAAGGCTGTATTTTATCTTATCGGGTGAATTACATGCTACACCATTTATACAGATAAAACACACAGCTAAGTTAGACAGGGTCATTTTTACTGGTTACAGAGTACCCAAGATTGCCTCCTTCTGACTTGAATGAGAAATCAACTGACATGCACAGTATTGGTTCTATGAACTTCTATCAGGTGTTTGCCATTAAAGTTAGTGGAATTATATTTGTTTTTCAGCAACCCCTTTTGCAAAAGTCAGCATATGCATAAGAAGGACTGGGATCCTTCCAATGCTCCAGGTCCAAGCCTGATGTAAGCAAAAAGTAACTTAAAGGGTTTAAATCTGATTCAACTGTGCATTAAAGATTTGCCACATCTTGGATCCAGATTATCCCTAGTTGTTACTTAAATCACACTTAAAAAAAATGTCTTCTGATTTTGTGTGCCACATAGACACCAACTGCTTTTATCAGTACTAATACCCACTAATTGAGCACTGAAGAAAAAGTAGGAAATTAAGTTATTTGGTTTGTTCTGTATTTTATCAGAAAGTACTTAAATGAATGGTTCAGTATAAAAGTAAAAACTAGGTAAATAGATAGGTTGTGCAAAATAAAAAATGTTTTCAATATAGTTAGTTAGGCAAAAATGTAATGTATAAAGGCTGAAGTGACTGTAAGTCTAACATAACAGAACAAAACACTACTTCTTGCTTTTCAGCTCTCTTGGTTTAAACTGACTGGTTACCCTGGTTACCAGGCAGTATCCAATCAGTGACTTGAGGGAAGGCCACATTGGTCATAACTGTTGCTTTTGAATCTGAACTGAATGCGGAGTATCAATTGCAAACTCACTAAACAGTTATGTCCCACGTGACCCCCCCTTCAAGTCGCTGACTAACTCAGATTTAGGGAGCTGAAATGCAGGAAGTTGGATTCTGGCTATTATATTAGACATCCAGTCACTCCAGCTTTTAAAGTTTGCATTTTTCCCCAACTAACTGTATTAGAAACATTTTTTATTTTGCACAGCCTATCTATTAACCCAGTTTTTAATTTTACCCTGAACTGTTCCTTTAACATGCCACTTACAGTTTATGTCTTTTGTTTTCCAGCCTCTCTCTCCAGTTATTACTTTTAAATAATTGTACTTTATATAATTTCACTGCATAATTGTAAAAATCTCCAAGTATATTCCCTTTGTTCATAGTGTTATTTTAGATAAAGAAATGGTAAAGTCATCCAAAAACTTTAATTGATTTGTACATGTGCCTCCAACAATTGCCAATCTAGAGCCACTAACTTACCATTCAAATTACTTTACATCAAAGAACAGTTAGCTTCTACCATGCAAGTGCACACACATGTGCAAACATGCACAGATATAGAACTAAAGATATTTGCAGCTTGTTGACAGCATATCTACATGCCAACTGAAATAATGTGTCTTGTGCTTCTTAGTATTCCTACTGTATACATTGGTGAATGATGACATTATTGCTTAATTTATATTTTAGACTTAATGGTCCTTAATCTGTGTCAAACAATTGGGAATATATTATGAGTTATTATTGCCAAATACAATTTTGTTTTAAATGAAAGATCCAAGGTCAAAGGATGCCTGTATTTCATAAACATGCAAGGTAGCATTTTGACTACCAAACATACAAAGACGGGGAGCATACTTCCTCTCTAAAACCTCACCTCCGTGCTGCACGTAACATCAGTCCCTCAACAGATCATATCCAACAACAAAGAAGAAGCTAACGGAGCACTGGAGCGAGTGTATAAAATGTAAATTTTTAGGGGCCCATTTGCTAAATTTGTGTGAAGGATTCGGAATTTAATCGAATTCTGATCATACGATTTTATCGAATATTTGAATATGCAAATTTGGCCACTTCGATCATCGACTATGCAAGATTTGATCATATCGAATAGATCGAATGATCGATTATTCGATCATTCGATGATTGAAGTACTTCCCCGTTAAAATTTTCTTCGACTGCCGACTTCGCTTGTTTGAACCTACACAATTGAAATAGAAGCCTATGGGGAAGTCTAAAATATAAATTAAGCAATAATGTCATCATTCACCAATGTATACAGTAGGAATACTAAGAAGCACAATTGAAATAGAAGCCTATGGGGAACTCCCCCATAGGTTTATTTTCTAAGTAGGCTATCGTATGCTTTTATTGAGAAACCGAATAGCGGCCAAAAACCATCAAATTTTACTATGATTTTATCGAATTTTCATTCGAAAATCGTAGAAGGGTCAAATCTGAGGGCAAATAGCCCTCGAGATTTTGACCCTTAGTAAATCTGCCCCTTAATGTCCATATTAAAAATACTTTTATCCAGCATGTCAATTACAAAAATATCAGGAACCAGCGCTTAGCGTGTTTTGTGCTTCAGCATTTTGAATACTCTTGATTTAAATAAGCATAGTATATAGTGGCCATTTCCAAAGTGAGGAAGTTTTCCCTTTATGAAAAAAACTGGTTTTTAGACTTTTGTTTGCTTTATCCTTCTTTGGTTTTTATAGGTGAAAATACTTGTTTTTTTAAGTTCTCTAGTTGTTCAGTATAATTTAATCTACACTGAGAGACAGTCTAGTAATGCCATAAAGTGAAAATACTTCATCCAGCATCTATAAAAAATAGTACTTAGTGTTTTTGGCACCAATGTCCTATTTTACATGAGAAAGTTTATTTTAGCCTGTAATTCTATAGAGAACCCTGAATTGTAACTGGCCAACACTTATCTTTCTACACAGGTTATCTGTTTTATGTTATGAAATTGTGTGTCCTTATTGCCCAGTTTGAACTAGAATGGCTCCCCTGTGGTTTCACAGCAACCACCACCTCGAGATTTACAGAGAAAACTCTTATGTCCTCTTTCTTTCTCTCTCTCACTAACTGAATAAAGCATATGGTTCAGTGGGTTGTATTTTTTATCTGTAAGAAACCTATGAGGCATCTCCTTTGTAAGTCGTCGCCTGCACTTGAATGAATATACAGTATAAGACTCATGTATGTCCACAAGTGCAGTGAGCAAAGTGCAATTTTAAAGCACAAAGCAGAATTCTGGGTAGTTTATGTTTTTAACGCAGTTGTGCGGTGTCAACCGCATTTGTGGCAGGGAGCGTTATCTCTTCTAACGCTCTTCGTCACAAATCATTTGTCATTGTGCTGAATATTTTTGAAGTCTGTTTGGGATGCATGTGTCTTTCTGATATGCAGATGTATGCTCATGAAATTTCCAGCGGCTGGTGTCATTTCCAGTGTTTGGTATGCGAGTGAAGTGTGCAATACACAGCGCAATTCAACTGCAGTGATAGGCTCTTATAGTATGTCACACTTTAAATTGCATGTACTACAGCACATACTGTATTACAGCACCCTTGTAAGGAAAATTAGTGATTCACAGAGCAGAAGATAGAGAAGACAGAGCAACACCTTAAAGATTGCGTTAGAGCTTTTAGCAATTCAAGGAATGTGACACTGTTTAATGCTTGATTATATTTACCCCCATATGTAATATAAGGCACTAAGTTTGCCCAGGAGCAGTAATCCATAGCAACCAATAAGATGTTTGCATTAAAACAGGTGACCAGTAAATGCTACCTGCTGATTGGTTGCTATGGGTTACTGCCCCTGTGCAAACTTAGTGCCTTTTATTACGTAAACCCCATAGTGTGCTAACTGATATGCATATGCATAATTATGTATTTTAACCATATATAATATGCTAAGTGATAACATATATGCAGTAATGATGTATTTTTTCCATGTGTAGTATGCTAGCTGCTAAAATGTATATACTTCTTATATTCTGTGTGGGGGAAACATATATAAAGCTTTGTTTGCGGGGAGGCTCTTTGAATTTTGCCTGGGCTTCAGAGTGTCTGGTTAAGGTATGTTGGAATTGCTGTAGAGCCATTTAGATGGAGGAGTCCTTTAGCGACTGTACAAATAAATATCAATAGATATCTTATGTTTGTTTTACTTGTGTGTATTAGTTTAATCACACTGGAGACTGAACAAGAGCCCTTCTTAATACAACATTTAATAGGATTCAACTTTCCCAAATCCCAAAATGGCTTCTCTGACCCACAATTGAAAAGGCACATGTGTGGCTCATGAATTAAAAAACACTGCTGCACACACAGATCAATATAACATCACTAGGGTAACTGGATGACTCTTCACAGAGAAAGCCACATTAAAGTATGGGGACTCGATTATTATATACTTACTCATAATAATTTTGAATTCTCAGCTTTTAATTTTAATTTTGAAACTAGCTATCTACATGTATGTGGAGCCACAAAGGGGACCAGATTTGAGCTCAGTTATGCTAACTTATCTGGGATATTGAGAACAACAGAAAATATGGTACAGTACCCACATAAATGGTCGTCAGTAAATAGTATCTCATAAATAGTATCTGAAAAGGTTCCTTAGATAAATTGGAAGACATTTTATCTTATGTGAATTCCAATTCCATAAAAATAAAATATAAAATTTAACTCTGAGAAGTGTGGGGAAATCCATTGAAACCACTACTCATTTTAAAGATGTGTCTGTAAATGAATGTTTATAAAAAACAAGTAATCATCAACCTGGATGGCTTTCCACTTTGGACAATTTTGAAAGGGAAGCAGGACTCCTTACCACACAATTCCTCAAAAAAGGCTATGAGAAAGACTTAATTGTTAAAGCTAAACATTGGGAACTTTATATATAGAAAGATACCCTTCTGGGTACACAAAACAATATAAGCATAAATGATGGGTCTCAAATGAGTTTAAGAAACAATAATGAAATGAAAAAATAAACAAAAATGCAAATACAATTTTCTGTATGACTTATCATTGAGATCATAAAGAAATTATTGCTAGTCTTAACAGACATTGGAATATATTGAAATTGGATCCTGTATTCAATTGTTTTTATGGGAGCATGTCCTCTAGCATCCTTATGAAAAGCCCAGAGTCTGTGGAATATATTGCCCCCCTGCAAATTAGTAAAATCCCCTAAATCTCACTTCCAGAAACTGGTATCTGACAGGAGGTATGAAGCGATGTGGGAAGAACCGCTGCATCACTTGTAACTTTGTACATCACACTAATAAATTCACTACAGGAGAACTGTTTATGATCAGACAAAAGATCTCCCTTGGGTCAAAAAATCTATTTATTATCTTGCAGCTGTGGTCTTCAGTACAGATCATATACACTGTCCAAACATTTCTTTGAGCATCATAATGGGGATCCTTCAAGCTAAAAATGTTTCTACAGTGAACAGATTTATAATGGAATGGGGCATGATATAATGAATGAACTACATAAAAAGAAAATCATTGGGTTTATAAACTACAGACATTAATTCCATATCTATTGCAGCTGTGGTCTACAGTACATAGAACAAACCAAGATAAAACTGAAGAAAAGGTTTAGGGAACACAGGGAAAAATTATAAGTAAGTATAGGTCATATGGACTGCCCAAACATTTCTTTGAGCTTCATAATGGGGATCCTTCATGTTTAAAACTATAAGGTATTGAACAGATTTATAATGGAATGGGACATGATAAAATGAATTAACTACATAAAAAAGTAAATGACTGAGTTTATAAACTACATATGGTCTTAAAGTGGACCCGTCACCCCAAAAAAATATTCAAAATCATATTTTATCACATTGCTGTCAAGCAAAATGAACACATTAATTACTCTATATAAATTATTATATTATATTATAGTTTTCTTCAGTCTGGGAATTCATAATTATAGCAAGCAGGCAGGAGCCATTTTGTGGACACTGTTATTAAGAAAAGCCTTGCATCATCTCAAAATCTTGTTTGTGCACCAGAATGGGGGACCTGATGTCTATCCTCATGTCCTGGCTACACAATTAAATGGTTAAGAGAACTGGGGGAATGTGTGGAGAGCAGTGACATCTAGGAAGTGCTGAATGGAAAGTGAAAGTAATTATCTGCCCCGCCTCTATGCCTAAGGCATAGAGGAGGGGCAGCCAATATTGGATTGACAGCTGAGATTTTTAAATGAGCTTAAAACAGCTATGAATGCTTTAATAAAAATTTGAAATTGGATTTCATGTTTAATTTGAAAAGGACTTTTATTATACAGATTTTTGTGTCTGGGTGACGGGTCCACTTTAATGAGCTGTCTCGTTTTATAATTATTAAATACTTAAGATCGGCATATTTTTGATATGAGTAGTCTTTTTTATATATTGCTGCTTTTGATTATATTAAAACTATATTTAAAAGTATAAATAGTAACTTTTCTTATGTATAAAAATTATAATGCCTGTCCATTTATATAACCACTATTTGGCTGTATTAGAAGGCTTTTTTTTTTGGCTACATTCAGTTTCCATGACAACTGAGCGCACCTAGAGTAAACCCTTTTCTCCTGTTATAGAAGGGGATGAACGTGCTGCTTACGGATATCTATAAGCCAATCAACATACTGTATATGTGTCTCTCTCTGTGAAGAGTCGTTCAGTTACCCTTGTGATATTATACTGATCCCTGTGCGCAGCAGTGTTTTTTCATTCATGAGCCTCACATGCGCCTTGTGGGAAGCAATTTTTTATTTGGGAAATCTATAAAAGAAGCACTGTAGTACATGCAATTTAAAAAGTGTCATATGGTAAGACAGCAAAATGGTTGTGATTTAAAATGACTGATGATCTCATGCTCCTGATTAAGTCACTCAAGGTGGTGAGACACGTTGGGCTGAAATGCTAATTTATGAGCCATAAGTACAACCTTAATTGATTAAAGAATTATTTTACAGAGATCACACTAGGGGAGCGCACCCTTCTTCCGTTCTGTTTTATAAACCTCTGTAAAGCACTGCATAAAAAGCCTGCACTATAAAGATAAAAGAAAATAATAAGGGATAATGAAGTGTTATGTTCCACACAGTGAAACTGTTCAATAACCCTTTGTTCTGTACAGTGTCACCTTATGACTGTCTATTCCTCCATATAACCCTTAGTTATTGCTTTTCTGGTTGCTTTGTATTGCCTGCCTTTGAATCTTCTTGACCTACATTACTCCTGTGATTGTTCTGTGTGCCTTTCATACTCATGTAATCTCTATTTGGATCTTCTCTGCTGTTCCTTAAAGCCCAGCCTGTTGCTTCTTTGAACCTTGGTTAGAAGCACAACTCATTCTTTTAATTATATCTTGTTTAAATTGAATATCTTATTTTTCTGAAGTTCCCTGGTTGTGTCAATTAAATGAAAAGGAGGCTTTTTCTGAAAATAAATTTATCTTAGCTCAGGCTTGATTTCCTCAATCCTCAACTTAAGTGCTTGTCCAGGGATGCACAATAAGAAGTTACAGTGCAGGAAATGCTTAACATTTGAACTCCTCTTGAAATGATCCTGAGCAATTCGTTACCTTAATGCCAAGCTGAGCAGGTGATTACCTTCAACTATTAACGACAATCTCTATCCTGTATACCTCATCAGTACTTGCTGACATCTCCTGTTTTTCTTCCTGTCCAAATACAAGAATGCAGGATGTGCTTGCTGAGTAACACTCGTATAGGCATTTTAAGGTGAACCAATTTGGCATATCCTCCATTCATCTTGATGTGATATTTGATTAGATTAATATAGGAATAAAATAGGAGAATACTTTCACACATATTAAAACATATTTTATTTGTCAGTAGGACTGCTCATTACTTTGATTGGGAAACCCGCAGGGAGAGATTCTGAGATGTGTTTGCTTGCTGGCTTTTTCCTGCTTAACATTTACTAAATATTTGCTTTTCAGTTTCCAAGGAGAAAAAACTGCCTCGGGGGCATTAGAATAAAATTACATTAATCATGTCTAGCCCCTAAAGTGTTAAAATGTAACCCTTGGGCAATCAACACACTTAAGTAGTAGTCCTTTAATTGGGATTTATCTTTTCTGCTGACCTGGGCCACTTTAAATATGATTGAGTGCACACCTTCCCTAAGCTTTGAACCAATCATTTGTGGCCTTTTTAGATATTATTTCAGTATGTGATAAAGTGGGACACTGACTGGTGTGCTATACTTGCAAGGCTTGTAGCATTCAATCTTTATTTGGCCTTGCTATGTATAGCATTCCTCATCTTAGTTTTCTACCCAATTTTACAAGTTAAAATCAAACATATACAAAAAAGGGGTCTTCACTAAATAGCTGATCTGTACTTCCTGCTGCCCAGCTCCCTGCAGGTTGTTGATATATTGGGCTTTTAAAGAGTCATTATAACATATTAAGCAGGTGTTTCTATGCAAAGTACAATTTTTCTGTTAATTATGCCTTTGGAAGTCACTGGCAGGGATCCTTGAATCATTATAGTCACATTAATTTGTCTGGGGATGATGAAACCATGCATAACAAATATGGCGGAGGCATGATTACATTGAACAAATACAAATATGAAAACAAATAAGGCTCCTTATTAGTGATGGACGAATAAATTCGCTAGGCATGGATTCACGCTCATAGAAATCGTCACTCATTAAAATAATTCGGAAACCCGTTGACTTTAATGCATTTTGACAAAATGCGCGTATGAAAATTGTCATTTGTGGCAAAATGGTTGCGTGTCAAAATGGTTGTGTGTCAAAATTATTTTGACACCCATTGACTTCAATGCGTTTTGCAAATTTTTTCACAGATTTTTTCACTGTTTCGCTAATTTTTCATATTCACCCATCACTTCTCCTTGAAGATTACGAGACTTACATTATTTCTTCTGATGAAAGAAAGATGCCTCGAAAAAAAATTGTCACAAAAAGAAAATCTTCAGGTACCCCAATGTAATCCTTATCTTTTATATTGTGGGATTGTTACAGCTATAACATCTCTAGGACTAAAGTGAAACATTCACTTGACTTTTTCTCAATTTCTGTTCTTCATATCTTGGAATGCTGCACTGTTGCCTGAACAGTCAAGAGTTGTGTTTGTGGGGGGTGATTTAGCCTTATCATATTCTTACTGAATTTGATTCAAGTGGGCTGCAAAAGTGGATTAAGCTTCTTGCAGCCCTGGGTGCAAGCTGTACCCCCTACCAGGGCTTTACATGCATTCAATTGAAAACAGAAGCACTCAGGTATTATTGAAAAAAAGTGAAAAACTTTACTCAAAATGCCCTAGGCAACATTTGGGGCTATGCAGGCCCTTTGTCAAACCAAGAGTATAGTGTTACAGTATGTTTTAACAGAGCCAGCTTGATTCTTAATGGAGGATACTCTTCAATCATAGAACATGGAACAATGTTGCATCATATATATATATAGATATATGGTTGTAGCACTACAGCTCCCATCATGTTTAAATTATATTATGCTGGAGAATGGTAGAATTTGGAGTCCAGCTACGTCAGGATGGAGTTACACTGTTAAGGAAGTTACATGTACCCTTTAAGCACTGAAAATGCTAATTAACGTGTTCATATTCAGTGTCTCTTCCCAATTTTAGGTTAAGCTAAATTCTTTAGTTCCTTGCCCCTGAATCATTTCAGGGAGGTTATAATTTAGAAACCCATTCTCTGGACTTGAGTTGGATGACACTCAAACGCTTTTGTGTTGGGGGCAATGAAAAGGGAAACAGAGAAGTGTGTCTTTATCTTTTTGGCAGTGATTATCTGATTATTAAATTTAAATTTAGTCTTTAAAAACCCTCCAAACCCAAATAGCTTACAGTCCTTCACAAAACATTTCTATTATTCATATCTTTCTTTTAACTTTATTCACTACATACCATTCTTTCTTTGAAGTGCCATCCCGTGTTTAAAAAGTAATCTCAGAAGCTTTCGACAAATGTCATTAGAGTAAGAATGAAAAGTTTGTCCATTAATAACAGAAATACCCAATATTTTTTATCAAAGATTTCCGTTTTATTCCTGTATGCAATAATTCAATGTTGCTTTGGTGCAAAAATTATTTCAGAAAGAAAGTTCTTGCCTGTAATTAAACAAAAAGTCATGGCTGTGCCTTAGATGGTATCTTGAATTTATCTGCAGTGAAGTCTGATAAAAAGCATATCAGCCCTGCACACAAATGCAATTTGGGAGTGTCTCAAAATATTGCTTCCTAATGCCCATGTACTGAGCACCTCTGTTTGGAGGCAAATACTAGGCAGCTCTGTACTTAACACACTTAGGGGTTTACTAAGTGGTGAAAATTCACCGATTTCTTCGCACCCATCGCAACACTTCACCAGGTGAAAATTTGCTTCCGACGGGTGCGAATTTTCGCTATCACAAGCAAATCAAAGTGAAGATGTGCTAGCGTTCAATTCTGCCTAGCGCAAATTCATTAGAGGTCTAGAGGGCTCAGGCTAAATTGCATACGAGGGAAATTTAAATTTGAATGTACCTCTTTATGTTACATGGTACATCTAATACATTACATTTAGACTGATAAGTAGACATGTCCAGAGGTCTTTAATAAAGTCAATTAAAATAATGTTAAATAATGTTCCATATGTTAGCAAATGTATGGGGAAAACCAGTTACCCAAAAAAAGTATGACTTTTAGAGCCCATCACCCTGAATAAAGGAAAAGTCGCCAGGGTTAGTCAATTGCCCTTTAGTAAATCTGCCCCCATGATTAGTAGGCTATAAATACAGGGCTCTGAAGTTTGTGCCTGCTAAAGCTCCAAAGCATATAAACTATAACTGTGTTCCTTAATATTTATGCAATGAGCACTTGTGTCCCTGTAAATTGGCTCTTCTGTCCACTTTGTGCTGGATTAAAAAATGCTTTCACAGTACAATGTTCATTCTGTTGGAAGCAAGACAGACCATAGGCTCATCTGGTGCCCCTAGTATGTAAAGTATGCACAAGGGTGCAACTCTTGACACCAACATCCACATATCTCCCAACAATATAAATGCAGCATAAATCAAAAGTCAGTGGCTCTTTGGACTTTTTTGCACTTTGCATCAAACAGAATCGATCTTGCCACTTGCTTTTGTTTTCTTCTTGTGGTTCTTGGTATACTCCAGTATTCTGCCTATCTCCCCACCAATCTAGTTATCCCCATCTGTTTTTCATGATCCATTCCTGACTCCTTACAATCCTGCTTTTGACCTCTGCCTAGTGCTTGGTCATTAAGCTGTTCCTGTGACCTTTCTGCTGATTCTTGTTTCGTCTGATCCTGATCTAAGTTCTTGTGACACACTTTGTTTCTAATTCCAAGTTCTGTTTCAGTTCCTTCTTTGTTCATGTACCCTGTTGCCCCTCCTTGCTCTGCTTTTGGATTCCACCGGTTGTGATTCCTGGCCTGTCCCTCAACTTCATTTGTTTGCCAACTGCCTTGACTCTTTGACCTGATTCTGGACTGTGTCCCTACCTGCATCTTTTTACAAATTCAAGTTTGTACATATTTTGTGAGCACCGTTATTTGTAATCATTTCTCTAAGTTTATTAAAATTCAACCATTATCATGGATTCTGATCTCCATAATGCCATGTACCCAGTCTTCAGTCTCCCAATTCCTGGTACTCCACATCTCCCCAGGGAAGACTGTCATACAGTGTGCCATGTTGGTAAGGCACTTACCCTCCATATTTAACAACAGGCACTAATTTTTCCTGGGAGCAGTAACTCATAGCAACCAACAAGATTTTTGCTTTTAAACAGGTGAGTAGTAAATGCTACCCATTCATCGATTGATATTGGTTACTGCTCTTAGGCAAACTTAGTGCCTTTTATTACCTAACCCCAAGACTGAAATTGATCATCTAGTCACCAATTAAAAATGGACAGCACACCAAAATAAAATTAAAATGACCTTTATTTCTCAATTGCAGGGCAGAATTTATAGCAATGTTTCAAGTTTGGCACGGCTCTTTATCAAGCTTGGCGTGCTGCCCATTTTGATTGGTGACTAGTGTTTCCCAGTGGAGAAGGACACTGTGGGAGGTGCACCCAAACAAATAAGGAAAGTGAACCGCTTGTGTGTGCTACTCAAATCTTTTTTGAAATTGATCATCTATCAACAAAGGCAATGTTATGCTAGTTTATTGGTATTGGCATGACCTTCACATTCTTTTCCAGCATATATATGTCTACAGTTCTACTTAGGAGAAAATCTGCAATATACTTAACTTTATTGTGTTTATAATTTTGGCTACAATCCGAATACACATTTATGCCTGCAGTATGAAATGTATGCTCTTAGAAATTCATTCAAAAGGTTTGTATGCAAATGTATGTATATGCGCATTATCATCGGCTGGATGGCATTAAGTGGAAGCAATGTTCTTACTCTATCTTTACAATTAATTTTCTGTGGTTATAATCATGAGTGGAAATGTAATACAACATGTAAATGAAGATTATGTAAATAAGAACAAAAATGTGCATTTCCAAAAATAATAATCTTTAATTTTGGTGGAAAAATAACATCTTCAGTAGGAACTTTATTGCATGTGGTACACACTGAAGCATAATGCCCAAATTGTTTTATTGGTAGAAAATTTGTTAAATAACTGCAAAACTGTTCATACCATGGGGGGAGCCATTCAAAGCTGAAAAAATAGAAAAGGCACAGGATACAAAGCAGATAAGTTCTATAGGACAATGTGATTAAATGACTGCCCCATGGTTACTTTTAGACACTTAAATTTGTTACTGTTCCTTAAGGGCTCATCCTCACGAGTCAATTTCGAGTGACTTTGAAAATCTCGTCGCCACGTGTGAATAGGCGCAGGCGACTTTAGCGCTAGCGGGTGCAAGATATGAACAAGCCATTCAAGGAGATTAGTCACCTCAAAGACGTGGCGTTTTGTCGCCAGGCGACGAATCTCCTTGAATCTTCTTGTCTGGATGAGCCCTAAAGGTCTGCAAGACCAGTATCTATTTGGCAAGGTTAGAAAATCCTGTTAGTTGGGGACCACATCAATCTGTTAATGAGGGCTTCCTCTTGGTCTACATATACTTTCATAATGATTATGATCTATCCGTTGATTGGATCGGCTCAATTTGGCTCAGCATGTGGGTGTCCAAATTAGTTTTTTTTATGGCTAATTAAGCAAAGCATTTATCCATTCTGGTGAAAGTGGCAGAATCTTGTCTTATTTAAACTTATGCTTTCTTTGTTATTTTCTACAGTCTTGTAGAACAAATTATTACATGGAAAAATTATTGTTTTTTTTTTTTTTTTTTAAAAGCATCAAATCAGGAGTGCCCCTAAACAGAATTAGGTCCTTTTCCACTGATATGTGTATTTTGTTTTCTTCATATTCAATTGTTTGCTATAAAAATGTCTACCAATGAATTACATTTTCTGCTCTGCCACTGTGAGATGAGCTGTATATGAAGCTCAGATCTGAAAGCAATGAAACACCAAGGGTTTTGCAACCCTACAGGAGTTTTCAAGAACAAAACACGTTATTCTTCCATCAAGTGTCAAGGCCAGTTATCAGGCCCCTGCCATACAGCAGTCTATTAGAGACTGAGGCAATTGTTACTGCACAGAATATGCTACTCCCATGGGGATCCAATTTTTTAGCTGCATTACGTTTGTTTTGGAATATTTAACATATGAGTTCAGTCATATTTCTTTATAGCCTTGTGGCTTAAGATTTTAAATGAGTGTTTTTTTTTCTGGTTCAAGTCCTGCTCGAAGGTCCAACCATCGTTCAGGGCTTTCCTATAGCTAATGAAATAAGTGCAGACAATGGAAAATATCTGGGTATTAGTCATTCAGTCATATGGGCTGCCAGAGTGAAATTCTGCCACTCTATCAATTTTAGTGGTACTGTATGTAAAATATGTGGTCACTTTCGACCACTGATAAATGGGTCTTTAAAGGAACAGTTTAGTGTAAAAATAAAAACTAAGTTACAAGATTGGCTTTGCAAAATAAAACATGTTTGCAATAAAGTAAGCCAAAAAAGGGAATCTACAGAGGCTGGAGTGACTGAATGTCTAGCATAATAGCCAGAACATTGCTTCCTGCTTTTCAGCTCACCAACTGAGTCAGTCAATAACTTTACGTGGGGCTACATGGGACATAACTGTTCAAGGAGTTTGCAATTGATCCTTAGCATGCAGATCAGGTTCAAAAGCAAACAATTATGATCCGTGTGCCCTCCCCTCAAATCACTGGAAAACCAATCAGTAGAAACCATGAGAGCTGCAAAGCAGGTTTCTAGCTATAATGTTAGACATCCAGTCACTACAGACTTTATAGATTACATGTTTGTAACTATATTATAAATATTTTTATGTTGCACAGCCCATCTATTTACCCAGTTTTTATTTTTATACTGAACAATTCCTTTAAAAACCCATAAAACAGTATATAGTAGCAGATGTTCACTATGACTAACTATATGTAACTACATACAGTAAGATTTCTGTGTTCAGGTGAATTGTAGTAAAACAGTTGTATCTGCTTTAGTATATGCATAGTATGCACCTGGTAAAAAGCACAATGTAGCTAATGTAAATAATGAGGAGCAGAAATGCTGTAGTTTAATTGGGCCCAACTGACAGATCACTGGGAAAATCATCCTTCTGTTTAATAGTTAAATCAGTTCTGCATACATTGTGGGTTATATGACTAGTTTTGCAGATAAACGTTGCAGAATTATGGCATCCAGGTAGAACAGGCTGTTGTATTATTCACATCATTCCAAATAAGTTCTGAATGATATCTAGTGAAATGTTATAATTACATTTGATAATGCTTTATAAATAATCTCAGATGTTTTTAAGAGTGCCAGATAATTATTAAATTGTGAAATATATTTAATCATGTACTAACCCTTGTTTGGTTTCATTCAGTCTGTGTACACATTTCTAAATGCTTTATAGTGTAAGGAAAAAAGCACATGAAGTATAATACAGTCAAAGAAAATGTGGATACATTCCTGCCTTGACATATAATATATAATCACACCAGAGCAGTAAGATAGGAAGTCAATATATGGCTCTATTGCACCAATGATGTTGATTTTTAACACATTGACTACAGTTGCATCAGGCATATCTCCTCCTGATGACCACCAGTGGGAGAACTACCGGGGGAGTGGGGATGCAGTAGCACCAGGGTGCACACCCCCTCAGGGCCTGCCTGCCAGTTCTAGAAATGTCTTCAAAATATGGTCAGAGAGAGTTGGTAGCAAATATATACGACAGGTTACAAATTCCTCTAATCCTCAATGTAAGTCTGGAGTTTCTGCCAACCAGCTATACAACACTGGCTCTATTTGCTAGAAAGTAAACAGAAAAAGTGCCATGAGCATGGAGAAATACACACAAAAGTAAGTGCTGTGAAAATCTGTGCCAGTGCAGTAACTCATAGCAACTAGTCAACGGTTAAAGGAGCCAACCAATAATGCGCCGAAAGTCACACAGTTTTCCAATTTCAACTTTGTGACTTTCAGTGCATGTGCAGTAGAGCTGAACTGGCAAATGCTCCTACTGCGCATGTTCTGCCAAACTCCGACGGATCCTGGAAGAAGACTGCATGAGTGAAGATGGCACCTGCAAACTCCACGGTCAGGACCTAAGCTGAGGGGGTAAGTAACAATTTAGGGGCATTTGCCCGGGGATAAGTAGGCCGGGGTGGAGGGGGGCCTAAGGGGGGGCATGGGGTTTAGCGCATTACAGGTTGACTTTTCCTTTAAGTTTAATCAGTCCTCTACAGGCAGAATACTAAAAGGAAATGTTTGATAAATTGGCAAATCTGTCCTTTGTTAGGAAATAATCCCAAACAACAAATTCTTATAAATAAAACCTTAGCGCAAAGTATACAATAATTCAAGTGGATGTCATTTATAAGTAAGCACTATGAAATATTCTTTGCTTATTTGATCAGGGTTTGCAACTATAATTTTTTTGCAGATGAACAGAGCATATTTCCTCTTTAAAGACCTGACTTTTAATGTAGGATAGTTGAGGTTCACAAGGGGTTTAAAGAAATGTTTGGCGACTGGGTGAAGAGCGTTTTTATTGAGTTTATGTGTTTCCATCACAGGAGGCTGCAGAGCAAGAGATGAGAGAATTCCTTGGGGATATTTCAGATGATTCATGCAATTCATTACAAAACCAGTTGCAATCTAACATATATAATGGCTCATTTATCAAAGAAGAGCTATTTGCAATGTGATAAAAATCATCTTTTTTTTGTCTACAGTGCATTTCCCCCAAAAAAAATCCAGGGTTACATCAATCCCCAGAAAATAGTATGTAATAATGGATAGTAGTGATGGGTGAATCTCCCCCGTTTCGCTTCGCCGAAAAATTTGCGAAACAAAACTAGTCGCGTTTTTGATGTGTGTCGCGTCGTTTTCGTTGCGCGACTGTTTTTTTTGGCAATTTTTTTTTGCCGAATTTTCACTGCCATTTCGCGAATTTATTCGCAAGTGGCGAATCGCGGGAATTCGCCTCTGGCGAATAAATTCGCCCATCACTAATGGATAGTAATGATGAACCTGTTTCACACCCTAGTGCAGTGATCTCCTACCCAGGGCTGTATTTAGGGCCAGTGCTGCCCTAGGCACCAGACCTAAACACGGCCCCTACAGGACGTTTGTGACATCAGCATGTAGTGCACGTGAGGTCACATGAATGGATGTCGTGGGAGTGACATGCACGCAACGGCACTTCCACCAACCATCCCGGCCCCCTACACCTCATCCCCCATGCTCTTTCACTGGATTTCCTATGGCAAATCCATGGAAGAGGCTGGGCAATCACAACCCGTAATTGGCACCTACAGGAACTTTATGTTTGTGTTGCTATCATACTGGTTTTACATTTGAATGTGGCTTACAGATGGGTGAAACAGATTTGGGATCCCTGCCTTAGTGAATGTCTCCCTGTAATTAGTATATCTGAACTATGACACAATGCTTTGATCATGACATAACATGATCATGCAGTCTCCATCTGCAGATATGACTAGGACTAATCACAACAATAATGTCTTTAGCATTATATTCAGTACAGGTATGACATTTGTTCTCCAGAATGCTTGGGACCTGTAGTTTTCCAAAATATAGATCTTAATGTAATTTGGCTCTTTGTACCTTCAGCCTACTAGAAAATCATTTAAACATTAAATAAATCCAATGGGCTGGTTTGCCTCCAATAAGGATTACTTATAGCTTACTTTAGATCAAGTACAAGATACTGTTTTATTATTACAGAGAAAAAAGAAATCGCTTTGAAAAAATTTAGATTCTTTGATTATAATGGAGTCTATGGGAGATGGCCTTCCCATAATTTGAATCATTACAGACAATGCCAAGACAGACATACCCAGATATTTTTGCGCGGATAGGTTTTAAAGCCCAAGAGTTATTGCATTTCAGGATTTAGTGTTTAGAATATTTACGGTCCAGAATCCAATCCAGCATTTTATTCTGTGCTTTATAGTGCCAGCTCTTGAAGAAGCCATTACATAGGACAGTATAAAAAAATTTTCATTCTTTCTAGGAAGGGTTTTAAATGGTAGATGCCGGCTCTGTCACAAATCCCCACTGAAGAGGTTATAAAATGTGACCCAGTGGTTTGTAACCAGATATTGGAAACATAAAAGACTCTTGAGGCCTTTTTAAAATCATGAAACCCAATTCTTAAATTTGTTGGCTGCGAATCACAAGCATTTAGTTATAAATCAGTGTCTGAACCTTGTATACATGTGGCGTAACTGAACGGCAGAAGATTTTTCATGCTCTTGTTTATTGCCTCTGGTAGTTAATGCACTTGACTTCAGTTTCATCATTGCACGCTCCTGATTAATGTCGGCCTGTGCTGCCCCTGCTTTACTGCGCTCTCCTCCATGCACGCATATAGAAAATACAGAATAGAAAAATATAACAAGCAACAAAGCTACATGAAGTTACCCTGTCACCCCATGTTTTCTTTTTGTATGATGAAAAACAACTAAACATTGTTGATATGCTTTGTTTAGATTTTATTTTTGTAGCTGACATGGTTTTGTATTGCATTTACTTTCCATGATGCTAACAAGACAGATCTTGATTCCTTTTATTTTAGGGGAACTATCATGAAATCAAAGCCTAAAAAAACTGAAGAGGAAAGTAGCATTTTTTTTAAATATAAGTTATATATTTTCCACTGTAGTATGTGCAGTGCTACACAAAACTAAATGCTCTGTATTAAGAATCCATAACACTTGAAAACACACTGGGTTGTGTGCACCACACATGAATGTAAATGTGCACACTCAGCGGGTCCCAAAATGCCAAATATGATTTCAGAAACACTACAGAATAAAGCATCAGATGCTGTTACTTTAACCTGTCTCCCTAAGACATGTACAAAAAATTGAGGGATTTGATACACTAATGATTTAGATGAATAACTTCCTGCAGTCTTTGGTTGGTGCAAGCCCCAATATGACTCAATATGACTCACTATGACTCAACTTCTAAAGGTGTACAAAAAAAGTACCTCCAAGTATTTATTTGTGCAAAACTCAAACATGTCAGGGGCTCCCTTAATCAGTCATATAGTACACACGACATGTGATGCAAGATTATATCAGAATAAAGTAGGCATTCATCTTATGTGTGTACAGCTTCAATTTATTTATTTCATACTAGCTCCCCTTTAACTAGACAACAAGCAGTGATGGTAATGCCTTTTGTATTCTTCTTTTGTATTCTTCTTCCACATTTAGGGGCAAATTTACAAAATTCACGTGAATGGATCGAAGTTCGATCGAGTTCGATTGAATTCGATCGAATTCCGATCGTACGATTTTTTCGGAGGCTCGAATATGCAAATTTGGCCACTTCGATCATCGAATACACAAAATTCGAATGATCGAATAGATCGAATGATCAGGTATTCGATCATTCGACCATTCGATGATCGAAGGACTTTAACTTTAAAATTTTATTCGACTGCCTACTTCGCCAGATTGAACCTACCAAATTGCAATAGAAGCCCCCCATAGGCTTCTTTTTCAAACACCTGCTCGAATACCATTCGTACGATTGAATGCCTCAATTGTTCGAATCGTACAAATTTTTCGAGCGCTCGAAGGAAAAAGTATGTTTTCTTCATGAAATTGAACGATCGGTATTCGATCATACGATTTCATCGAGTAATCAAATATCGAGGAAAAAAATTGCCTAAAACTATTCGATAAGCGTTCGATAATCGAGAGATTTTTGGTGAATAATAGTAAATTTGCCCCTTACTGTATGTATTTATACTTGAACATGGATCTCTTTTCCATCCATTCCTTAGTTTTGACTTGTTTGGTGTTAAGAGTTGCACTCTTGCCTACGGGTTTCTGCATGTGATCCAAGTCCCGCCTGGGAGATGATGCCTGGAGAGCTTTGGGGTGAGGTTTGCTTTGGGCACTGCGCACACAACCTTAGCTCCAGCTCTGCTAGACACAAACAGTATGTTCTCTTGATCTAATTCTAACCAATACCTAATGACAAAGTGCCTGATAGCTAATCACTAGAAAGAAACAAGACATTTGCATATATGTACATATTAATTATTGAAATCATTTGGATGCAAAAATGATGCTTGTTTAAATCTGATCTTATTGTGTTATAAAAACTTTATGGGTTGTAAACAGAACTAAAAGAATTCAGTAAATAGCAGAATAAGTAGGACTGTGTTAATCTTCCTTTTGAGCATTGATAATAAATCCACTCATACAACTGAATACATGCAGCAGGCCCTAATATCTGTGCTCACCTTTCCGTTACCCAAAAAAGCTCTGCTCTTTTAAATCTCTATTTAATCTGCTTTTTTTTTTTCCTTTTTTTTTTAAACTCTATACGCTGGAAAGGAAATTACATTTTGAATATTTGTTTTAAATTTAATTTCAGATAAACATTGCAAGCACTTATCTCAAGGGCTCACTGGAAAGCTTTGCAACTAGTCAGTAATGTGTTGTTTGTTCTGGATGTCGGATAGAAAATACACATCTATTTAGCTGCAGCTTCCATTAAAGAATTACCCCATTTATGAAATAAACTTTCTCAGATTAGAAGCAATAGATATCTTTTCAATTTTCTGTTGGTGTCCTGATGCACAATTACATTCAAATAGCCCTTCAGAGAAATACCGCAAGCTAGTGCCACTGTTGACTCAAATACGGAAAAAAAAGACTTGAATGCTAAAAAGTAGTGAACCCAACCCAATCCAAGCTGCATTGTGTTGTGTTTTGATAGCCGAGGATGAGCAAAGTATAACAGGGCTTTATTAGCAGGCTCAGGCAGCCATTACACAACAGTAACAAACTCTTTCCTTCTTCAGCAGTATAGACAGTACTATGTATACACAGCATAACTCATTGTGCACAGTGACCTCTGCAGGCCATTTGTATAAACACCACACATTCCTATAACACTCTGCACTATTAGCACTACTTGGGGATTTGAAATCTACATTGGAAGTTTCTACTGGTGTGTAGATACTATCACAGTCCAATAAAACAAGACCCTGGAGTTACAGTCAAATGCTTGGGGTAGGATCAGAACTAGTGATGGGCGAATTTATTCGCCAGGGGCGAATTCCTGCTATTCGCCGCCGGCGAATAAATTCATGAATTTCCAGCGAAATTGCGCTGGAAAAACGAGCCACGCGACGTTTTTGACGCGACGCGCGCCGAAAACGACGCGACGCGCCAAAGTTGACACGACGCGTGTCAAAAGCGTCCCGCGACTCGTTTTGCGAATTTTTCACCAATTCGCAAATTTCCATCACTAATCAGAACCTCACTGCTTCTGCAACTCACTTTTCTCCTACTCTACAGCACAACAATATAGCCATCATATAGAATGATTACATTAGCCCACAGGATGGGTTGTTTTGGATATAATAGAATAGCTAATAGTTAAATTATAGTTTGCACAGGATCAGTAACCTATAGCAAGTAGGATTTACTTGTCTCCTGTTTAAAAGCAAGCATTTTATTGATTTCTATGTGTTACTGCTACTTTCATTACATTTGAAGGTTAGTCTGTAGTAGGAACATGCTAAATCAATCAGCTTGATCTAGCTAAGCTGTATGTACATTGCATTCTTTGTTTTGGGCAGCTAATATGAAACTGCTCTATTCAGGAGAATTACATTTTATAGAAAGATCTGGTATGCCAAAGCATCATAAATTTCATTATTCTCCTTGTATGTCATTTATGATATATACAGGTATGGGGCCTGGTATCCAGAATGCTCAGGTCCTGGGGCAAATTCACTAAAAAGTGCAAATTCACCAGCAATGGCTTCACAGCCACTGTAACACTTTGCCAGGCATAAATCCGCTGGGACAATGCTAATTAACTAAAGTGCGAAGTTGTGTCCAGGGCGCCGAATTCTGGTAAATTTGCACTAGCATTACTTTGGCAGAGCGAGCAGATCAAACGGAAGATGCGTTAGTGTTCGATTCTGGCTAACACAACTTTGCTAGGGTTCTTGTGCTCAGGCTAATTTGCATACAGTGAGAAATATAGAAAGAGGAATGGAGCTATTTATGTTACAAACATGGTGCATCTGATACATTACATTTACACTGATAACTAGACATGCCAAGGGAAACTTAATAAAGTCAACAGAGTTGTTTAATGCCCTACACATAAGCCCACTATTAAATAATAGGCCATATGGTAAAAAATGTATGGGGAAACCAGGTAAACCAAAAAAAAAATTTATGCCTTTTACAGTCTAACAACCTGAAAAAATTAAAAGACGCCAGCATTTTTTTGGACTTCAAAAATTAATATGTAAGTAACTGAATATTGAGGATGTTCTTTGCACTCCAGGAATGAGCTGGCGAATGCAAGTCTGGTGAAAGAGGTAATGTTCAGTAAAATCTGCATCTTAGTGAATTTGGGGCATTATGTCCATTTGCCAGAGTGAAATTTCATAAGCTTTGTGAAAGTCACAAAGCTTATGATTTCTTTTTTCAGAAACTTCGTGACTTTAGGTGCATGTGCAGTAGCTCCAAACTGGCATGCACCACAAAATGCCGATGAATACAGGAAGAAGAGCACTCAGGAGAAGATGGCTGTCATGAACTCCGCTGGAGTGGACTTAGAAGGAGGGGTAAGTAACAAGTTAGGGGCATTTGCCTGGGTGGGGAGGGGGAGGTAGGCTGGGGGGAGGACGGAGGGGGGCCTATTCAGGGGAGGGGGGCCTATTCAGGGGAGGGGGGTTATTTTTGCACGGATTGGGTTGAATTCTCCGTTAAATCTACTAGAAAATTTAAACATTATATAAACCGAACACACTGGTTTTTACACTCATCAGTGATGAAACTTCTACAATTCATGTTTGTTGTTTCTTTTGTAATGTTATCATTCGAGAACCATTGCATTGTGTATAATATACATGTTAGCCAAGAAAATATGACAATAAATTCTTGTTCAATCCATGAAGAAACTACCCATCACAGAGACCCAATGGCTTCAGTAAGAGACTCCATCCTACTTTCTCTTATTAATTGGATAGACCTTTTATAACCCACAGTATCTCATTTCTTGACAAATATAGTATTTTCTGCCATGGTCTGTGCATTAATGGTAAGGGTCATTTAAGCTTAGAATGAGTCATTAATTGAGTTTGGTACCTTGCCAAGAACAAACTGTTTAGAGGATGATCGTTCAAATGGGATCAGTGTTTAGTGCCATTTAATTCATGTTAAAGGTGCTGTCCAGCTATTTGATTTTTAAATATTTTTTTTTATGTTGACTGATACCACTAATTAGCTCTTCAGTACTTTTGCTCCAATGTTCTATGCATGCTGTATGTGGAGCTTTCTAGAGAAATCATCTTTTAGTTTCGTTTCATATTTTTTAAATTTCACCTGATATAGTCAAATGAGATTTTTTAAAGCAATTCGATATTATTGATTTTTAATGTCCATCATCTCCCTAGCAATATTATTAAACTATGCTTTTAATCCAGGAAACCATAGAAACAAGCTGCCTACCCTTTATTATCATTAAATGATGCTAGCAATTTAAGGAAGGTGTAGACCCATGGACTTTATCATGAAGATTAAAATGTAGCCTGTGAGAGTTTGAAATATGAAGCAAAATATAAATATATTTTAACATTTTAGTTATGGTATATGGATCTGGGGGGTGGTCAGTTGCTTTATGTGCTGGGCCCCTCTGAAGATCTTTGTTGTGGGGGCCCAGTAGCATGATTACAATGCTGATATTATGGCTGCCTTATTTTACAAGGCTTTTGTGTTGGGGGGATGGTGTGGATGGCTGCGATGTCATGCATGTAATTTTATGAGACCTTCCAAAGAATTTGTACCTAGAGAGAGTTCTCGAGCATATAAAATTAAGTTTTATGCTAATTGTGGCACCAGTAATGTAGTCTATCTTATTACCTGTACCTGTGGTGTCCAATATGTTGGAAAAACAAATAGAACGGTGCCTCCCTTTCAGAGTAAATTTCCCAATCTGCCCTTTTATTAGACACCAGTGGGATCACCTGACTATAGCTGGGAAGGGTGGGGGCTACAACAAGGAGCTGGTCACTGCTCCAGTATAACTACAACACACAAAGAAAAGTTGTGCTCACCACTGATTTTTAAAACCATTAGGCGGGGGTGCAATGAGGCTGTGACCACAAAATAAGAATAGACAAATACAAGAGATCCTCTGCACTCAACCCATTAACAATATATTTAAGACATTAAGACATTCTGTGCATACAGCTACTGAAAAATGCCTACCCTTCAAACAACGGGATTGTTTGTCCATATATTGCAATATATTTAAGCTGGCCAACTACGTCAAAGTCATCCCATATCTTGCCAGTCCTACACTCAATTTTCATCTGATTCATTAAGAATTCCATTGCTTATACATTTTACAAAGGGACTAAGTTTTACCCGCAACTTATTACAGAAATATACCAATCTTGGGTTTTCCAGATAATATATTCAGTATATTGTGCTAGTTTTGCGCAACAACAGCCTTGCACAGTTGGCTCCCTAACGCAAACCCCCTTCTCATTTGCGAGCCTTTTGCAAAAAGATTGTGAGTAATGCTGAGTCCCAAAAATGGAAAGACAAGGACAGCAGCGCAATATATTAGCTTTTAGGAAAAAGCATAGGCAGCACAACCGTTTGCAAAAAATATTCGCTGCGTGAACTTTATAGATGACCCCCACAAAGTTTACCTAGTCACAGTAACCCATAGCAACCAATCAGCAGGTAGCATTTACTGATAACCTGTTTACAAGCAAACATTTTATTGGTTACTATAGGTTACTGCACCTGGGCAAACTGAGGATTTATGACATATGGGAATTTGTGTATAAAGAGCTGAAACTGATGTAATAAAATGAGTAGCCACAGGGAACAGATTACTACAGAACAGACAGCATTAAATGTCCATCTCTTTTTAGAGACCACCTTTGTATAATTACATGTGCCATTATAAGTATTAGCCAACATCTGTACCTGTTGTACATCATGCTGAATGCAATCTTTTGTGCCTCGCAGGTGAAACTAAAGTGAAACTGACACTACAAATTTTCTTTTCAAAATATTAATCTATGTTAAAAGTTGCCTATAGGTCATGTTGATTATCTTTCACTGATAGTTCTGCTTTTGTAAGTAATTGTTACTTGAAGTTCCTAAGTTCGTGAAATTCCCTTCTCAACATGTCAGTACTGCTGCACAAATTTGGCAACGCCCTCATAGAGGAACATGGGGGGTAAGAAAGGTAATGTAAAAGCATCTGGCAAAATTATAAATAGTATGCAAAGACAACATTATGGGCTATTTTCTGGTATCAGTATCTCTTTAACAGCCAACTAGAGGACAATTCATTACCCAACTCTGATTAAACATCCAGCTCCATAACTGTCACAGCAAAGATTTTTCATGGCAGATGTGGGATGATTTGCACAAACAGATGTTCAGGTATGCAGATTATATATGCATATGTGATTAATGAATCACATGCAGGATTCAGCTGATCATGTATAAGTGAGTTAATTATGATTTCCACGCGTACATTGAATGTGTCATGCATTAAACCAAAACTATATTGTGCTCAAATTAGTAAAGGAAGCATACTGTACTGTATATTCTCTTTTTTTTCTTTACTATGGAGCAAAAAAAGCATGTTACCCACTTCTGCAGCATGACTTTGTTTACAATCAAGCTCATGTACAGCTTTGTAGCTAATGGCAGTGACACTATGGGATCATCATAATGTATCTCAGGGAATAGGGCAGACGGGAGGAAAAATATGGTGGTCATGTTCAAAATCACAGAAGTATAAGTAGAAGTGATTGGATTTACTTTGTTGAATGTCTTGGATATTTGATTGTGTTTCTTTTTATCCAGCATCTGATTTTCTCTCACTGCAGATATCAAATGCACCATGAACTCCCCTTGGGCTAATAAGCATGTTATTTATTGATTGATATTGTTGGGATTGTTCAGTCAGCCCTACACCGTGCAAGGCAGATATATGCCCGAATGAACTGAAGAACACATGCAGAACAATGATCTGGTTATTTACAATCCAATGTGGTTCTTAGCCAGAAAGATAATCCACATTGCCAGAACAATATGTAAATAATGCTTTTTCCACCCACAAGCAAGATTGTTCCTCACATATTGTAGGTCAATTTGTGCATGTGCATGAGTGAATGTGCCACACATCTATTTTTCTTTTGGGGGCCGGAAGATGAGGGGAGAGGGTCTGGGTCAATGAGGGCCGGGGCCCACCATGTTATTTCCTGGTTTCCTGCCAGCCCAGTCTGACTCTGTATTAATATTTTATTGGCATTGCTGAACTTGCCCTGAAATGCCTCCTTCTGTGCTATTTCTATTGGTTACAATATGTAAAAAAAAGCCTTGACTAGAAATTACCTGAGGTTGGCATAGTGTTGGGTATATTCATGGGTGAAAGGAGAATCAGAGATAAGGCTAATCAACATATAATTCCTGCCTTTTTAAAAGAACCATTGAGTAGGCACTAAAAAGCACCACAGTAGTAAGCCGTAGTCAAGCAATTAGCTTTTTCTAGTATGTTAGACTAATCATAGGACAGTTATCCTATATAATAAAGTTGAAGTGTCTCTGTGTCCAGTCCCTGTGTCCTGTGTACTGCGCATGTGCCGCACTTACCTTTTTGGCCACTAGAGGTCGCCAATCACTAGCTAATGCTATCAGTACCAGTACTTACAATAGAGACAATGGAAGCCTGTGGTTAAGTGTATAAGGTAAATGCCTCTGACCAGTGCTTTTAGTGTTCAATTCCCATTGAGTGATAATTTATGCTAGCAAAGTAGATAGACTTGCAACTTCGCACCCTTACGCTGTAGTGTGTTTTAGCATTGTGGGTGATAGTCTGAAAAACGTAAATACGTTACCGTTCGCCGACCAGAGTGTAAATTCGCACGTTAGCCTACAACCATTCTGTTTTTATAAATGTTTGACTACATATGTTCTAGTGCCCGTTAATCTAACGGGCTTAATGTAAAGTTCAAGTGTCTCTGCGTCCAGTCCCTGTGTGCGTGGAATTGCGCTACTGCGCATGTGCTGCACGGACCGTCTCTGGCGAATTTACACTAGCGAAGTAGATAGACGCGCAACTTCGTACCCTTACGCTGTGGCATGTTTTACAATTGTGGGTGATAGTCTGAAAAATGTAAATACGTTACCGTTCGCCGACAAGAGTGTAAATTAGCACGTTAGTGAATTTGCGTAGAGCAGGCGAAAATTCGCCTACAACAATTCTGTTTTTATAAATGTTTGACAACATATGTTCTAGCACCCGTTAATTTAACGGGCTTAATGTAAAATTCAAGTGTCTCTGCGTCCAGTCCCTGTGTGCGTGGAATTGCGCTACTGCAGATGTGCCCCACAGACCGCCTCTGGCAAATTTACGCTAGCGAAGTAGCTAGACACGCAACTTCGCACCCTTACGCTCTGGCGTGTTTTACCATTGTGGGTGATAGTCTGAAAAACGTAAATACGTTACCGTTCGCCGACCTGAGCGTAAATTCGCACGTTAATGAATTTGCACAGCGCAGGCAAAAATTCGCCTAGAACAATTCTGTTTTTTATAAATGTTTGACTACATATGTTCTAGCGCCCGTTAATTTAACGGGCTTAATGTCTAGTTAGTAAATAAGTCTCAACTAGAGAGAAGTAATTATACAGAGGAGATTTTGAGATTTTTTGTTGAGAAAACATGGAATGACTTGTTTGTTTTTTCTTACTAGTTTATTTTTATTTACGTAGCCTTGATCCTAGGTTGATGCTAATCAAAAAACTGTCAGACTGAATGTTTTATTTTAGAACAGACATACTGCAACTGTAAGTGTAGAATATGTCATAAAAAGGCAAGGTAAAGCACAGTTGGATACATACAGTATTTGAGGTACACAATATACAACGTTCCTATTTTTACATGCAAATATCTATAGGGGCCTAGTTAAATAATATCACACTGGTTGGCTATGAAAAGTTAAGGTATTTTCCCTGTATAAAACATTTAAAAATAGTCATTATAAACATAGAGATGGAAATAATTCTATGTGTCATTTGCTATCTTTTGGCAAAGACAATGACTGACATCTAAGGTTAGAAATGTATAAAATGTAAAGTTTGGTGATACCTTTTATTGGCTAACTGAATAAGTAACAGTTGCAAGCTTTCGGAGCACACAGACCCCTTCGTCAGGCAAAATACAAATGAACATTGAAAAGGCACTGGGTACAGCCACTAGAGGGAAATTCTTCAGAACCAAAAAGCTCAGGCCTGTAGTCTTCTGGCAGAATCATGCTATCCATTTATGGAGCATGTTGCACAACTAGCAGTTAGGCAGTTAAAATTAAAATAAAAAAAAAAAAAGGTTGAACTTGATGGACGCGAGTCTTTTTTCAGCCTAACTTACTATGTTACTATGTATTAGTAGCCATTAGTTTGCAGCACTTTACAAAGGCCAATTTGAGACATATAGAATTTGAGACTGCAGCAAAGAAACATAGCATTATCAATCTGGGCTCCTACAAAGACATTTCCAGTGTGTTATTACTAAATATGCCTTATCATTAATAATATATGTTCCTACTATCTGTATTTGGTTACTTCACTGTATGGCATTTTACATGGAAGATACGTAATGCTGGGAGCAATATGTGCCCAGTAGTCTCTTGCAGCAATGCATAACTTTTGTTGCATTGACCTGAGTCTCTATGATATTTAAATCCTTTCCCATCTTACTGCTGTTGACAAAGTGATGTGCATCATCTTCATTTACTGAAGGCTAGAATTAATCAAGTCTACCTTTGAACTATTATATTTTTTTGCTTATGTTGTTTAATAAAAGGAAAAGTTCCTGTCATTTGCTTTGAATGTTGCAGCACTGCATCTGAAGCCTGGCTTAAATACAAGTGTTTAATCTCCTAATTAGTTCTCTCCTGTCAGCAATCAGTTAAATACTGAGCACTCTTGAAGGTCACTTTGTCCTTATTCTATTGAATTTCTTAAAACGCCTATACTTGGCCAGCATCAAAACCTGGAGAGATGCCTGTTCTTCATCTCTTAGACATTCTGCAGCAGAGTTGGCTTGTTCAGCTAAGGTCACTGATATCACAAATCACATTTAACTTATGTAAATTGCTTTTATCCCTCCAAACAAGATTCCTGCCAACTCAGTGTTGTTGTCCTGATCCTAATACTTATATACGGGATATATATATATATATAACTTTTGTTATGGTCCTTTTAAATAGAAATGCAGTCATCAAAACAAAATCAAAAATGATCTTTCTATGGTATTTATGTCTGTTGGTGAGGGAAAGTGGGACATTGTTGTTTAGATTTATTTCCAGCCAGCTATAAAAGCAATATTGAGAGGGGCCAGTAGGACTGGTTCACTATTGGTGTTCCATCTCAACCTACAGGGATCATTTGGCTTGGATTTAGGGCTCTGTACAGGTCAGTCAAGTTATTATACTTGCTTTTTTGCAATCAATAATAATACCCCTGCCCTGGGATCCCGCATGGTAGTCTCAATCCTCCCGCAGGTAGAACACTTACCAGAGACTCACAGCTGGGTCAGGCATCCACAGTGATTCAATTTCCAAGCCAAGCACACAAAGCTAGCTTTAATCTTCATGGCACAGCTCCCACCACTATCCATAGTGTGAGCACAGCAAATCTATTTTATTCCTCATGGTACAGCTACCAGCACTATTCTCAGTACAACCACATAACATCATCACTGCTGTCTCTGAGCTCTAGACCCTCCTGGTTGAACTACCCAGGCTTTGGGGCTTCAGAGCCTAAGCACCTCTGACATTCTTTGGCCCTACATGTTTGCTCAATTCATTCAGATAGGAAAAGAGACTGGGCACATGGCAGCTCAGCATTTTATACTCCTTGCACAACAGTGACACCTTCTCCCTTATTCAATTTAGGTCCCACACTTAGCTGGCCACAGCAGGGGTTTACAATCATATGGGATTTTCAGACCATAGGGAATTTAACTGTACGGGTCCCTAGATTTATTAAGCAACTTGGAAACTCAAATGTAAAAAATCGGCATCTAAAAGTTGGCAAATGCAAAGGGAGTACAATGGGAGGAAGTCAATGGGAGTTGTGCTCGGCAAAATTCAAGCCATTTTTTAATAGTTTTTATTTATGCTATTAACATTACAAGAGAGAACAAGAAGTATGAACCGGCACATCATATAATGATCTGTTCTTCATGGTGTTTCTACATATGAAGTTACATACAGTACAAGCATTTATCAGACATAGCACAGTGGGTAGAATTGAGGTTTTTTTTTTTTTTTTAAAAAAAGGTTACTGTCATAGGAAAAAATGTTTTTTTCAAAATGCATCAGTTAATAGCACCGCTCCAGCAGAATTCTGCATTGAAATCCATTTCTCAAAATAGCAAACAGATTTTTTTATATTTCGTTTTTGAAATCTGACATGGGGCTAGACATATTGTCGATTTCCCAGATGCCCCAAGTCATGTGACTTGTGCTCTGGTAAATTTCAATCACGCTTTACAGCTGTACTGCAAGTTGGAGTGGTATCACCCCCTCCCTTCCCCCCCCCAGCAGCCTTACAACAGAACAATGGGAAGTTAACCAGATAGCAGTTCCCAAACACAATATAGCAGCTGTTGAGGTTCTTTCTCACTTATGGCCTGTCACACCCTTGGGAGCTGCCCAAATCAGGAACCAGAGATCTCCGGGGGACAAACGCAAGAATACACAAGAGTTGTGATGCAAGGCTTGTCCAATTTATTACTGTGTGGAGCTTGCTTATATACCCCTGTACACCCCTTCTGTGGTGTATAAGGAGAAACATGCAGCACCTTGTAAGGATGAGACATATAGCATACATCATCATTCTGAGTTACAGAAATAACACATGTGTTACATTTAGGCAAGGCATAGATGGTTACAGAAATAACTCCAGCAAAACATATGCAGTCACATACATTCCAGTCATCTGTGAGCTAGCCTGTAGCTTTTTATAAACAGTGACAGACAACTTTGCAGAAAGCGCAATTACTTAGCCTGAAGTGTCATTTTTGTCTTGCAAAAGCAGTTACAAGCATTTAGCAATACAAAATAGGGATTTATCAATAAAGGCATATTGGGCATAGGTTTGGCCATATTCCTTCAGCAGCTGCCTGGTAGATCTAAGAACTAGGGATGCACCGAATCCAAGATTCGATTCGGGATTCTGCCCAGGATTCGGCCTTTTTCAGCAGGATTCGGAATAGGCCGAATCCTTCTGCCCAGCCGACCCGAATCCAAACCCTAATTTGCATATGCAAATTAGGGGAGGGGGGAAATTGCATGACTTTTTGTCACAAAACAAGGAAGTAAAAAATGTTTTCCCCTTCCCAACCCTAATTTGCATATGCAAATTATGGTTCAGATTCGGTTCGGTATTCGGCCAAATATTTCTAAAAGGATTCGGGGGTTAGCCCGAATCCAAAATAGTGGATTCGGTGCATCCCTACTAAGAAAAGCACTCAATAGTAAAAACCCATGCCCCACTGTGTTGCATTCAGTTACATTGAGAAGGAAATGCAACAGCCTGCCAGAAAGCAGTTCCTTCCTAAAGTGCTGGCACAAGCCACATGACCAGGGCAGCTGGTAAACTGACAAAATATCTAGCCCCATATCAGATTTAAAAACTGAATATAAAAAAATCTGTTTGCTCTTTTGAGAAATGGATTTCAGTGACGTCTATTGGAGCAGCACTATTAACTGATGTGTTTTGAAAAAAACATGTTTTCCCATGACGTTATCCCTTTAGCTTCAAGTTTTTTAAGCCTATAAACTTGCCAAATTCAAGGTATCAAGTTTTTTCCAACAGTGTTTTGCATTCAGATTTTTTCATAAATAAGCAAACATTGGAGTTTTAGGAGTTTATTCGAAGTTGAAAAAAAAACGCTAAACCTCACAAATTAAAATTTTCAAACTAGGCCTCTTAATGTTTGTCTGGCCTATTATTACTTGTATATAAAATTACACATTTTCTTATTATTTTCTCCAGCTGTAGCGTTAGTAGTTCTCTTTAGTTTTTACACCAAAAATACTTGATCCACCCAATGGTGTTTAAAATCAGAACCACTCATTTACTGAATTTATTTTTCTTTTTTAAGAGTGCAGTAAGACTATTGACCACATTTATGTAGGACTAGGTGTAAGTTCAGGAGCACTTCGTTCTGCAAAATCAGAGCCCTGTAAACAAAGATAAAAAGGTAAAAGCCAAATTCGATGTGTCTTATAATTAAGACTAGTTAAGCTGCCAGGCATTAAATAATCTAAACAAACACAACACTGTAAATAAATAATCTATTGCAGGGGTTCTTCTTAATTTTTTGACTGGATCTTAAATGCCCAATTAACTAGCATATAATGCTCCATTTGTAATTTCTTTGAATTGATTAAACACAATTCATTCAACTCTGGGATGACTGCTTGCTGCTGAAGGATTGATCCCTGACCTTTTCTAAACTATGCAAGAATTATTCATATTAATAGCCATACCTTCAATGGAAACACATCTTGTGAATGTAACACTACCGTCATGAGCAATGAAATGTCTTCTGGCCCAGCAGCCTCGGAGGGAATATTGTGCATTCAGGCAAGCACTTCTATTAAAGCACTTCTATTACAGCACCATGTAATGGAACACATTTTTATAACTTGGATTGTTACCTGTTTTGTCATAATGAAAACATTTCCATTGCTGAATATGAGAATAAGTTTGCATTTACATAGGTTTTTGGAATATGACTTAAACAACACTTTTGATTTATTGCCAAATGCTTTTTTCTCAGATGGTCATACTTTTTCTCAGATGGTCATACTTATAAATGTACATTTTTGAGTTGCTTAATTCACTATTCCTGAACAATCATTATAGGATGAATGGATAGAAGTATCTGTTGACTGCGCTTTTCTTTCCAATAAATATGGATGGGGAAGGCCATCAGAAGCCAGTCATTATCTTATATCAGCCAGTAGGTGGCCATTAGAAGGCTCTTCAGTAAAACTTAAGGAAGACTACTGTAAAGAACAGGAACCCAGGAAGCAGGCAAGATTATGATGCATGCAAACTGAACTTATACACCATATTGTGAACATATGGAAACCTTTACAGGCAATCTACAGGAGAACTAAGCTAAATCAAGAATGTTAGAGTATATGTGAAACAGGAAAAAGTCTAAAGTTTACTCATGCAATGCAGTTATAGTAGATTTATATATAAATAATGGACTCAGGCTGCATTCTGTAGTATAATAATAATGGTCTTAGACCACTGCAAAGAAATATTGTATGATATGCAGGAAAAGAATGGTCAACTGTAATTGGCCATAGTTTGTTTAAACTTATGTTTAAGGTAGTGGTGTGACTATAGGTTTAAGCAAACCCCACGTTTGTAGGGGGGCCTGGGGAGATAGGGGGCTCTGCTTCCTCTACAGTTTTAAATGCACTATATTCATGATTTGAATGTGCATAGCCTAAACGAGAAATATTGGAGGGAATGCAAATATTTCAATCTAGTCTGTTCACTGGTTTCTCAAAGCATTTAGTTAATCTGTTTCTAAAAGTTATCTGGAAAACTCCGGCAGCTCCCCAGATTATGGAACCTAGCCAAGGCAGTGGAGCTGCAGAGAACAGATGTGACTGCAATCATAAAGCAGGCAGAGCCACCATTTCCTTTGTATGGGGTACCTTGTTTCTTTCCACGGAGATTTGCATTGAGCATTTGGTTTCATCATTTTTTTAGATCTCACAAACAGCACATTTTTTTTTGCAAATCTATGAGATGGTCAAAGTGTCAGTGAGAATTAGGCAAAGTAGCAGAGAGACAGTCTGTTGGCCCCAATGTATCTCCTCTAGCAGCAGGCAGTTACCTGTAAAAATGTTGATTTTGCTCAAATGAGCCTATCTACTGTATCTGCATTTGTCTGCATCTCTACTGTCTCCCTATTGAATGAGCAGGTTTCTTCCTACCATTAGAAGGAACTAAGGCACTAGAGAAAAGCACATTTAGATGCCTACACTGGAGCAGCAGCACATGGAAAAAGATAATTTTACAATTTGGACTATAAATCATGATCTAAGTTTCAAAGGTGACCATTTATACTGTACAGTTTGGAAACTGAATATAACAATCCCTATTGAATTTATATTACATTTTTATTTTGTAATCAGAAAGAACATTGTCAACCCCTGAGGCTTAATATAATTGGTAATTTGTTTCTACATTTCCACCAATGTAAACTCAGCTTCCAGTTGCTGGTGGGTTAATAGCTTTGCTCTTGGCATTGTGTGTATGTGTGTTGCATTTGACTTTTTATGACCTTTCTGTGTTTGCTTGGGAAATTGTATGATCCTCTGTACAGTGCATGTTGCACTTTAATTCATATATCATATATGGCCATTATACCACTTCTTCAGATATTCTTATTCAGCTGATAAAAAATATACTTTTGGTTTCGGAACCCATATTTATCTAGTTGGAGTAGGTTCCAAAACCAAAAGCAATCTATTCCTGTATTACTGCCTCATTATAAACAGTAACAGCATACATAGTGGGTTTATTAAGCATACTGTAACAGAAGAAGCTGACTGTCGCATGCGCATTCAGGAGAAAATGTCAATAGTTACTCAGTGGTTACTTTAGATTATTTTAGCCTGGAAAGGTAAAGAAAAAACCCATCAGACAGTATAGAATACTCCTCAACAGGATATACAGCACAAAACAGGATAGAATATACACCACCCTTTGATTACACCTTCAACTCTTCTATATTCTGTCCTGCTTCCAATTTTTGTTTTATCCATCTTACCTAGCCTACTTTTACCCATCTCTGTCTTTCACATACTTACAGTATGTTTTGCCCTTCAACTTCTAATTTTCAGTACTATGACTGGTCAATGCAAAAATAAGTTCAGAATATAAATGTATCCTTCTATATAAATGTACCAAGTTTTGAATTTTCTATCAGTATGCTAGGCATTTTCTTACATATCCAGCTGATTTCCAGCCACAAGTACAAGCCCTGCTCGGTGAGCACCAGGAACCCATTACAAGCTGTGTGAGCAAACTGCCATTTGAAAAACATGTGTAAGTGAGACCAAAAGCACTGTGTCTAAAGAAAGAACTGTCCATATAACTGTTTGGCATTTCAGTGCTTGTTATTTGTAATGAAAATGTTAGCTTTACCTCTGGAATGGTTTTATGGTTATTAATATGATTGCTATGAAACTTATGTCAGCGTTGGCAGCTGCTGCCGCTGTACAATTTACCCTGGGTACTGAACAGCACATCAAATACATAAAAACAGAATTCTGAATTAGGAAGGAAATGTTAGAATTACTGTTGTGATAATAGCCCATCATATTTTAGACTCATCATCCTTTATGGCATGCCATAAGCATTTCATAAAGTGGTTAACTGGTTCTGTTCAGAGAGCATTGCGGCAATTCTGAAATGTTTGGTAGCCATGCTAGGGAAAAGAGGGTCCATGGCAATCCATGTAACCCCCCCAACAGAGAAATTTTATTTGTCAAGCAATCCACCTTCCAGTTGTTGGACTGCAGCTATCAACAGCAAATTTGTCCATTATGGAGACGTTCAAGAAAAACTGCCAGTATCTCAACAACGAACATATTTGCAGTTATAGTTAAACTAAAACAGGTGGGTCATGTTTAGGATATCCACAGTTTATGCCTTTCTGCATTACCGAGGGACCCTCATTTCCAGTGATGGTTAAGGAACATTTCAAAATAGCAGATGAACATGCGAGGTTCCAAATGGATATTTCTGATATTTATGCGCAGTCATAAATCCTTTTAATTAGAAAGTTTTCAGACTAAGCACAATTTCTGATGCTGGAGGTGTCTGCCTTCTCTGTACTGCTGTTTTAATTCATCTGTACACTGAAGACCAGGGTCTCTGAGCTTGAATCACTCAAATCGGTGGTATCCAAATTCAAATGATTTCCAATTTTCTGAAGTCACTCGCTTCCAACAAGGAGAGTAAGTGTACTGGGGACATTTAAAATGACCGTCATGGGGTGTCTAATTCATCTGCTTTTTTTTACTTTTTACCATTAATTTTATTCATTGGGTCTGACATTAAAGACAAATGGGCCAGCGTGTTTTATGGCAGTGAAAGCAGAATGTTCTTAGTTTGTTGTGCTGGTATTTGTTTTTAACTATTAAAGACAGTAGTCACGAATAAGCTGTAATGAAACAAAAGCTTTTTTACAAATGTTCCCATGAGTCATGTCTTACACTGTCTCTCCATTAACTTGTTTTTCTACTTGTCCAAAATAATGTAGGATCATTAGCAATCAATTAGGGAAACTAAATATTTAAACAAGCCAAGCATAACCACATAAATATCAGTGTAGCAATACCTGAACAATATTGGAAAATCTCAGTCCTTTGTTCGGAAAGAAGCAAACGCTCATTGATTTTGTCTTGAATCTTCCAAATGCCTATTTGTATTGTTGACATCAGTAACAAACCTTATCCGGACGACACTAGCATCCATCTTTTTTATAATATCCCTTATAAGTGATCAAGACAAGCTGCTTCTGAATAAGCTGCAAATATGTGTTATAATGTTTATGACTAGAAATAATCAACCAAGCCCCTGTCCACATTTTTTGCTCTACATTTTAGCCTTATCTAAAATCATTGACTTGGTTTATATGGGAAATAATGGGCTTCTGCTGCTAGAATGTTAATACTTGATGCTCTTGCATATTTATTACCCAGCGTATTATATTGTACCACTAGATATTGGCCGAAATTCACTAAAGCGTAAAGCATCTAACGCTAGCACTAATTCGCCAGTGTGACGTCAATTTGTAACTTCGCAAATTCACTAACAACGGCTCTGGCGAAGTAGATAGACTTGCGCAACTTCGCACCCTTACGCCAGGCGAAGTCGCGCACTGATGAAGGATCGTAATTTCACAAATTCACTAAGATGAACATTTTCCTGAACGTTACCACTTACGTTAGACTTTACATCGCCTAGTCAGACCAGGTGAAGTTCAATACAATAGATTGAGGAGGTTGAAAAAAAAATGTCTGAAAAAGTCTGAAAAAGATTGATATTTTTTGGGGGGGTTACCCTCATTCCCCCCTACATTTCCTAACATATGGCAACACAACTATACAGGGGGCACATGTAGGGCAATAGGACAACTTTATTTAATTTATTAAAGGTTTACTGGGCTTGTGTAAAGAAATGTAGTGGCTGTAACAAATACTTCTATTATACGTTAAAGTTCCCGCCGTATGCAAATTAGGCTTTGTTAGCATAACTGCGCTCTGCCTAGTGAAGTTACACTAGAGCAACTACGCTACCGTTCGCCGACCTGAGCGTAAATTCGTACTTTAGTGAATTTTCATAGCACTGGCGAAAATTCGCCTGGCAAAGTGTGGTGAACGCTAGTGAAGTCAACGCTGGCGAATTTTTTCGGATCTTAGTGAATTTGCCCCATTGTGTTTTGTGCTGTTTTCACAGAAGGATAAAATACATCATTGAATGTCTAGAAATGTATACAACCCCTGCATATCAATGAAAATATTCATGGGTGATACTATTAATTTTTATGGCCTATGGCATACACAGAACTACTGTGCTTTTACACATCAGTTCAGAGTCATATAGTTTGGAGCATTACTTAATATTATAATTATCTATATACAATATCTCTTTTCCTTATTATATCTTAAGTTAGAGTTTTCTAATGCAGCCAGTAGAACAACCACTTTCAGCAAAGAATCCCATGTGTATTGTACATTGGTGCTCTGAAATCCTTCTGTATATAATTATTCAATGTTATATATTTAAAAGATTCAACAATGATCCTGAGCTGGTAATAGCACACTTCACCATGTAGATGAAGGTAAGAGTTGTGTTGCACAGAAATGCAAATTATTCATGGATCAGGTCGGCCTGTTACATAAAAGTCCAAATAAGCACAGAATAATTTTTTGCTCCTCTGGCTTAGGTTGTGGTTACATGTACAACATTCTCATATAATTTGGGCAGATTTGGTGATGGATTAGATTAGTGACATTGTTTATTCTTTTCAGGCATTCACATCCATTCACATGTTGTTGCAATATGGATTTAGCATTGTTTTCACATCAGTGAAGAAACATGAATACCATTGGTATAAGAGAGAATTCAGAAATATTGGTCTGGCTGAAACAACATGGTTGCAACAACATGCTTGTTACTACAATGTTATCCTTGCAGCTATAGTCATAAATGGGGAATTTTAGTAGGGAGAAGTATCAAATCTCACTTTAGCTGGTAGTGCTCACTGTACATAGCGTAATCCTGTTGCACCACCTTCATATAAAGAGCATCTTTCTTTTCCCATAAGGAGCATAAAGCATGAATGGAAGGTGAAGAATTGAAAACCTCCCTTGCATTCTAATCTCATAACCATACATAATTCAGAGACATACTTCTGAATATGCTGCAACAATATTCAGTAGTAGATGCTGCAAATTTCCATGGCCTTTGAAGCAAGGATTATTTTGAACTTTGCCACTGGGTTTTCAGGAGGAGCTTCACAAAATGCCATTCTCCATCTGACTGTAACCACTACCCATTTATAAAAGAAAACACACTGCCTATGCCAGACTCAGTGGATATCAGTGGATATTGAATGCATATGCCTATGAGAGTGTTCCTGAGCCATACCTGTCTCAGAAAATGCTAGTACCTACCATAGGCAATATATTTCCCAAAAAAAAGTGAATGAGAAAAGTGCCACAAGTAAGGAACACCAGTTTAATCACCCTGTTTCTCACAATCCATCAGCATTTATTATCATATATGCTGATGCCTGCACATGTGCTTTACATGACTACAGATCAACTTGGCTTTGAGAGACTTTGGGAGCTTTGTTTTCTTCCTTCTATATTATCCCCTAGAGCCCTGCCCTCCATAGGAGGGCCTGGAGAAATTTAGGGGAACAACCTGAATACCATTAGGGTGAAATATTACAATACACCTGTATGTTCGGCTAGAAATTCTTAGCCACTTACTGAGCTTACTTTGCTGCCTGGATATTTTTTGGAGCAGTAAAAAATGTTTTAACAGCTCTGCAACCAGTTTGTATGATATCTACTTACAGGTATGGGATCTGTTATACAGAAAAACATTATCCAGAAAGCTTTGAATTACGGAAAGGCTGTCTCCGATAGACTGCATTATAATTATATAATCCAAATATGATCTCCTTTTTCTCTGTAATAACAGAGATAACAAACCTTGTACTTGATCCAAACTAAGATATAACTAATCCTTAATGGATAGAAAATGTTTGAATTATTTTTAGACAAGGTTTGAAGACTCAAATTACAGATCCATTATCTAGAAATTCCCAGGTCCAGAGCATTCTGGATACTCCAGGGAAGAAACAAATTAGCCAGCATTTAAGCCAAGAAAGCACTTGACACTTATTTTACTATCTTGCCACAAGAACTTTGATTTGGTGATTGTTCTTATGGTTGGCAAGTAGCCATGTATAGTAGATACATTTTGAACACATCCAGATTTACCTTCTTATGTATTGCCATCCCAGCAAATACCAAAAGAGACAGTATTATGCTATCATGGACACGTTGCCATTTAATTGCTTAGTTTTTGAAGTCAAGAACTAGCTACTGCTATTGGGCCAGACTCATGCACCTTCATAAACCATAATATTCCTGCTAGTATCATGTGTAGACAACATAATACATGTAACTTGCACTGTTGTAGGTTTTGTGTTCCACTGCTAGATATATTCATCTTTCGCTATATTCATAATACTGTCACAGCAGTAGAAATACTATAAATTCCCTGTTGCCATTGTTACAAACTTGCTTCTTAACCACATTTGCCCTTTGATTGAGGAACATTGTGCTCTCCATCTCTTCTATTCATGCCATCTACTTGATACCAGTAATTATGTAGTGAAAGACTACATCAATGTGCGTAAAAGAGTAGTCAGGCTGTCACACTATGACAAAAGTAATCAAGATGCCTCATAGTTTTATTCACAGACTTGTCTCACACTAATAATGAGCAACAGCACAATCTCAGCGACATGATGGGGGGCAATGAACATGATTGCAACTAACAAGTCATGTGTGCTTTCCCATAATGCATTAGCCTGTTACTAGGGATTTAAAAAGTACATATGAGGCTGAAAGACCCATCCTACTTCGCCATGTTTTCTTACAAGATGTTTTCTCTAAGCTTTGCAAACATGTGAGGTTTGATACTTGTACCCACAACCATTTTTGGAGCACAAAAACAGAGAAGCACAGAATTCAGAGAAGATGTGGATTGTATGGGCAGAAAAGAGGGTATGACTGGAAGGCAAGGGGAGAGAAAATGAAAGGTCAGAGGAAGTTGTAATAGGTAAGTACAGGCAGGGGGTGGGGGTGATAAAAGGAAAGAGCAGGAGAAGGTTACTTGCTTTTCCTACCATGTTAGTGGAGCACACAGGACAGAAGCAGGCCCACCCTTCCCTCTCCTTTTTTCCAGGCAACAGGGAGTACCAATGGTAATTAGACAGGGAACTGGTTGCTGTGGGTGGTGCTTCACAGAAGAAGGGGTGACAAAAAGGGGTAGTTTATCGGCGTTGGTCCTCGGAAAGCAGATAGAAGAGGAACTATGATGAGTTCCGGAGAGAAAGAGGGACACTGAATAACTGGCCAATTCTGGAAAAGGGTGGGGTCCCCTGGTGTCAAAAGGAAAAATATAATTGGGTCGGTATAGTGTGGTTGATGGGTAAACAAAAATCATGAGGGGTGCAGCGGTACGGAGGTACAATGCACAGGATAGTAATCCCAGGACCATCTGCCCAAGGGAATCAGGACAGGTTAGAAATAGGAATAGAAATATCCATTGTGTTAAAAACAGCTTTTGTGTTAGATTATTGCTTATTGATGGTTGAATGTTTAGAGCATGTAAAAGTTAATAAAGAAGCTGTGGCCATCATTATCTAGAAAATTTGTAGTGACTGCTAGGGATGGCGCGAACTGTTCGCGCTCGCCAAAAGTTCACGAACGTCGCGCGACGTTCGCATTTTGGGTTTGCGTCAATTTGCCGCATTTTTTTTGCCGCTTTTTTTTTGCCCTCTCAGCCCAGACCAGCAGATACATGGCAGCCAATCAGGAAGATCTCCCTGGACCACCCCCACACACCCCCTGGACCAAAAAAAAAATGTGCATACCTCCCAACTGTCCCTTTTTTGGAGGGACAGTCCCTCTTTTGAGAGCTCAACCCTCTGTCCCTCATTTGTACTGGAAAGTCCCTCTTTTCTCTGCACTGAAAAGACAGAAAAAGAAGCAAAGATTTGAACTTAATTGGCTTTTGGCAGAGAGTCCAGAACAGCTAACAGGTGCAGGTAAGATACTTTGTAACACTTTTGACATAAGAGTCCCTTTTTTGGAGGGACAGTCCCTCTTTTGAGAGCTCAACCCGCTGTCCCTCATTTGTACTGGAAAGTCCCTCTTTTCTCTGCACTGAACAGCCAGAAAAAGAAGCAAAGATTTGAACTTAATTGGCTTTTGGCAGAGAGTCCAGAACAGCTAACAGGTGCAGATAAGATACTTTGTAACACTTTTGACATAAGAAAATAATGGATTTATCTTTTCCCTTGATCCCCCTCTGGTATGCCACTGTCCAGGTCGTTGCACCCTTTAAACAACTTTAAAATCATTTTTCTGGCCAGAAATGTCTTTTTTAGCTTTAAAAGTTCGCCTTCCCATTGAAGTCTATGGGGTTCGCGAACCGTTCGCGAACCGTTCGCGATTTTGCGCAAGTTCGCGAACGTGTTCGCGAACTTTTTTGCCGCGGTTCGCGCCATCCCTAGTGACTGCTTTCTGGGAGCGGTTTTGGGGGCAAGGTCACAGACAGGGAGAAAGTTGATTGGTAAGTATAAGTTTCCCTAAAGTCTCTCCACTCCAGGCCTTTCACAGTCATGTACACTAGCATGATATTTAGCTTTATTTTAAATATTAGCATTATCATGTACATTTAGCTGCAATGTACATTGTAGAAGGTGAAGAATAATTGTATCTTGCTGGTTATGGTGAGGTAAGGAGGGAGATATATTTTGTGATGAAGCCAGTCAAACATACCTTTGCAAGTTCTTCACTGAATAGTTTGTTGATTGGGTACTCTTGACAGCTCCACATTGAAGCAGCTCCACTGATAAAGAGGCTAAGCAGCAGCTCTCCTCCACACTGGGCTGATCATAAGCTTCGTCAGTCAGCATGACAGACTCACATAGCTTTTCTTCTTGCTCGATAAGTATCCAAATGGGAAATTTGCATCTGGACACTCTGCTCTGAATCACGAGATTATCAAACAGTACTACAGCAGAATAGTAATGGACTCAATTTGAAATGGTGTACGTGAAATTGGCATAAACTTTGTATTTATCTTTCTTTCCTCATTCATACGGTACTTATGTTGTAGGTATGCAGCCCACTTGCAGAGGATGGCCGAGGTTGTTAGCGTGAAATGCAATGCTATACATCACAGCTGTCTATCCTACTGTATATGTATATATGTGTCTGTGTATATGTATATATACACATTCATGTGGGGAGGAATATCATAACCTCTGATGGATGTCCTAATATTATATCCTGTAATTGATGCAGACAGAGCTTATTTACAGGGTCAGCATCCATATTATCATTGTTTCCAACTTTTGTTAAGATGCAGGAAACACACTTGCTTTTGTTGCAATAATGTTTTTTTTTTGCTTTTGTTGCACACTGCATCGATCCATCACTCTTTGACATGTGGCATACTTACATTTTTATTTTCCTTGTTTCAGCCCCTGTAAGTTTGTATATACAATACATTTTATTGTAATTGTGCAGTATAAGTCAACTTACTGTTGAATTGCCCAGTCAAGGATACGCAAAGCAAAGTCATATACAGCATGCCCATCTAATTTAGCACCGAACCAAGATTATAAATGTCCATCCATTTATTGAAATACTAGTTGCAGCATAACTTGACCTCTGATATTGGGAGTTCTGGACAGACACAGATCAACTTGGGGCTATGCAGGACTTTTTTATTAATAGAGAAAATTTGAACCTGGCTAGTAAGGGGGCCATTTACTAACAATTGAATTGGAATTTTTTCCACAAAAAATGTTTGCTTTTCCTATATTTCTAAAACTCTCTGAAAATTGGAAATCTATTGAGTGAAAAAAAAAAACCATGAAAAACTTTAAAAACAAACTTTGCCAAGTAAAAGGCGTTGAGGTGCTATAAAGTCAGTAGAAACCTCACTTGGACTTTTAGATCTTTTTGGATATTTTTTCACTAGGAATAGTCCAAAAAACTCAAATTTTTAGAGGTTTTCAAGGTATTTGTGTATTATAAATAAGCCTCTAAGATGTTGCTTTTATTGTTCTGCAGGTTACCGCCCAGGGGCCAACGTACCCAGTGTTGATAACTGAGCCCCAGTGTGTGGGGCAGGGGGAGAGCATGGCACATAAAATTGCAGATAGCAAGAGGACAATATGAGACAGGGAACATAACATGACTGTAGCCTCTTAGGTCTAGTAGTTAAATGTCACATCTGAAGAGCAGTGTTGAAAATTCAAGCAGGACTTTCAGAAAAAATGCAGCCCATCCCCATGTTGTAATTAAAACCATTTGGGTGCATTAGGTGTGACTTGTATCACATATTAAACAAAACAAATTACCTCAGCACTCCATTATATAGCCTTAAGGAAAAACAGATTGAGAGGAAAATGTCTACATTTATTAAAAAGAGACGCTTTTAGTTACATGATTTTTACAAAATATAAGCTGACATTCCCCACCAAGGCAATGTCCATGCATCAGCTATGGTCTTTCTCCTCCCAAAAGAAAATATGTTCTTTTCACTTAGTAAGGACTGACTCATGGACACTGCCCTACAGATTAATGTAACATGCACAGAAGTCCCCACCATCAATGTCAAACATCACAATGGCCTAGAGTGCTTTGTGTCATTAAATCTAGAGCCCTGCATCATAGCAGTGACTGTGACCTTTGCACCTTGCAGCCATTGTAATGATGTGTACATGAGTTTTCTGGGCAGCATAGTAATGTGTGATGTAATGAAACAAAGAGGTGCATTCTGCAGTAAATAGTCTCCAGGAAAGTAAAAAATGTGTTTTCCTCGAGAGAAGGACTCCAAGGAATATAGTCATGAAATTACTGCTGCACTGCATGTGCCTTTAACGTTCTAGGTGTTCTGGGCATTGAAGTGGACCCGTCACCCAGACACAAAAATCTGTATAATAAAAGTCCTTTTCAAATTAAACATGAAAACCAATTTAAAATTTTTATTAAAGCATTCATAGCTGTTTTAAGCTCATTTAAAGATCTCAGTTGTCAATCAAATATTGTCTGCCACTCCTCTATGCCTTAGGCATAGAAGCGAGGCAGATAATTACTTTCACTTTCCATTCAGCACTTCCTAGATGTCACTGCTCCCCACACATTCCCCCAGTTCTCTTAACCATTTAATTGTGTAGCCAGGACATGGGGATGGACATTGGGTCCCCCATTCTGGTGCACAAACAAGATTCTGAGATGATACAAGGCTTGCCTTAATAACAGTGTCCACAAAATGGCTCCTGCCAGCTTGCTATAATTTTTATTTCCCAGACTGAAGGAAACAAGAATAAAATAATTTATATAGTGTAATTAATGTTCATTTTGCTCGACAAATGTGATAAAATATGATTTTGAATATTTTTTTGGGGTGACGGGTCCATTTTAAGTAGTTGCAGGTTTTTATTGAAGCATTGTATTAGGTTTATTACACTGGCTTTAAATACATTTGGGTTAATGTAATATTGACCGCTAATACAAAGATTGTTCACAATGCAAATACATGTACACAAAGTGAACACTTTTGCCTTTGCAAATACTTTGGGCTAGTGTAATACAATTTGCATTGATGCTGTTATTGCTGGGATTTTACAGTAGCACAAAACAAGCCTTATAATATAGCGTAAGCCCAAAATTCTGGATCATTGGTAGGGATGCACCAAATCCAAGATTTTACAAAAATCTAACTTTTTCAGTAGGATGTGGCTGAATCCACGTGCCTGGCTGAACCAAATTGAATCCTCAAAATAATGTGTCTTTTCAACACACATAAAAGGAAGTCACATTTTTCTTAACCGCTTGCTACTTCTTACCCCCCTCGTTTTCCTAATCTGCATACGCATATGTGCAATAATTTTTACCATCTCTACTTCAGTCATGTCATTACTCATATAAAAATGATTAGCGGGAGCCGCGGGTTAGGGCTGACCTTGCAGACCCCTTTGCAGGTCCGGGTTGAGGTCTTCTTCCTGCTCTCCCCACCCACCACCTTATACTGTTGGCTTCTGACTTCTGGCTTCCTTTTTTTTAGCTGCACTCCTGCTCGTCCCACCTCTTTTGTGACATCATCGGTGGGGCAGCGCAGGTCTATAAATCAAAGGTTGGCACGGGTGGAGGGAGGGCGGGTTATGGTCGGTGCCAGTCGGGTGCTAGTATATAAGGATACTCTTGCACAAGCACCACAAAGCAACACACTAAGCAGTTCCTTTGGCTAAGATTCTGTTTTCGCATTAGCTGGAAAGGCAAGAACTCAAGAAACAATCTCCTAAACAGGTGTATAAAAACAGAAATAAGGCAGTTAAAGTACTATTTTCTCTGGTCGGACTTTTAATAAGGAAAAACAATTTTTTTGTAGAAAAAATATTTTGTGATTTATTAAACCTTGATGGTGTTAAAAGATTAAATAAAAAAGTACTCCAACTCAGACCTGCTGAGTTCATGTAGAACTCAGATGTCTTTTTTTTATATCCTGATCAATAATCCAAAGATTTTGTGGTTTTTGGGTGTCAAATCCAAAAAAGTAGCAGGTTTCAGTTGTCATATATGACATGCAGTTTTCACAAACAAATTCAAGAAATTTGCAGGATTTTCTGAAAAATGTACACATAAATAGGGTGAAAAATTCAGTGTGAACTCGATTGGAGTAGTTTTCAGAAAATAGAATGTTTTGGATTTTGATATATAACCCCCTTAATCATATGCTAAAAACTTTATAAAAATAAATAATTACTGTATGTGCAAGCACCACAAAGCAACTGCTAAGCAGTTTCTTTGGCTATGCTTCTGATTTAGTACTAGTTGAACCTTACAGCATAGACATGAAGAATTATCATTCAACAAGACATTTTTTTACATAGGAAAAAACTTCCTTGCAATATCCCACAGCAACCTACCAGACATTTTCTTTCAATTAAATAACTTCATAGCAGTGATCAAGGCTAATTACTGGTCGGCTGCTGAAGGTTATTTGCTAAAGCAAATGTGCAAATATTAGCAATGGTGTCTTTTCTATATTTGTGTTTCCTATATTTCTATCAACACTACAGTCTCCAACACCTACTCACAGCCTTTATCCATCAGTCAGAAAATGCAATGATTTGCAGTTCAAAATCTGCCAAAAAAAGACAAACTAATATCCATTAAAATATTATTTAACCAAATGACAGCTCCATAAAAACTAGTAGTGACACAAATCATGCGTGGTAATTCAGTTTCCTTTAGATGTTATTCGATGAAGGCTTTTGTGATGGGAAGCAATAGAGGAAGGCAAACCAGCATTATCGTGCTGTGAAATTGAATGAAAATGCTTGAGGAGTCTTGGGATTTCCATGGTTATCAGCTCCACCTATTCATTTAATCATTACATTGATAAACTTTCATTCCAGTATAATAAATTAAGATCATATTTAAAAGATTCTTTAATGTAAGATATATCAGGATATTTAATGGGCAATAAGGGGACAAGCTTGAAAATCTTGGGAGTTACGAAATCCAATTATTTCTACTAATATGCTCATATTAAACAGTTATATTTCAGCTTTACCCCATGCTTCACAAGTCTCCCAGCTTGTTATCAAACTACAGTCTTTCATATCTCTGTTTGCATTTTAATTGGCTCTGGGAATAAGGAGGCCTGAGATGCTGACAATTGTCATGAATAGAAGATCAGCCAGTGGTCGGTTTTAACTTAAGTAAATTTGTTTTATCCAGACAAAATAGGGAAGATAAAACATTTTGAACTTAGGAACCAGTATTTCTGTTGACAACAGGGATCAGCATGAATATTTAAATGTAAAACATTTGGACCCATTTCAGTTCTGCCTGATAAGGGCATGCTATTATTGGGGGTCTTAAAGAAGCATCACTATTCTATATCACTCATTAATTATCTGGGAATATTAGGACTTAATGAGGCGGCAAGCATAATTTATTGAACCCTTAGTAACTATATTGAAACAGTGAGCAATGGTGCTTTGGTGAATCAGTTGGAGAAGGCATTGGTGCTGAGAAGTCTAAAACTGGCCATAGATGCAAAGCTCGTTTGGCGACATCAAGTGGATCTTTCCCGATATGCCACTAACTGGCAGGGCTATATCGGGGTAATCCGAACGTTCGGCCCTATGGCTGAACGATTGGATTACAACTAGCGCAGTGGGCTTCTGTCGGGTCGGTCGGAAGAAAATCCAACCTATCAGTCAGGAAGACTCGTCAGAAGCCCCATTACACAGGGAGATAAGCTGTCAAATAGGTCTAAAGAACCTATATCGGCAGCTTTATCTGCCTGTGTATGGCCAGCATTACTGACTTGTACATATAGGTAACATAACCCTGCCATCCAACACCATTTGAGTATCTGCATGAGATATTTAGGGGCATATTTATTTTGCTCTGTAAAAAAACATCTGGATAATACACTACACATTGCAAGGCTTCGACATGTACAAAAAGTGTAAAAAAACGACATTAAAAAATTGCGTGATATTTTTGCACATTTTTTCTTAGAATGACTTCCGCCAGAAGCAATGTAAAATAATGGCATCAAATCTGGTGTTCATGTAGGGTAAAATTACACACACCTTAATAAATTGTTTTTTGTCTGTAAATTTTTTGTGCAGCATAATTCTCTAAAAATGCTAATTTTATGCCCTTGAAAACTTTGAGGCTGATAAATGGGCCCCCTAAACATTTAAAAGCAAAATTTGTGGAGGTTCCTCTAGGTCCTGTCCAAGTTGCCTCTAGTGATCCGGAAGTTGCACCTAAAAAGACATAGAATTACATTATCCATACTGCTCTGATACACTTATCTATGAATGTAACTGTTGAGTTTTTTTTCATATTTTGTAAACATTTCCTCGTAGTAGTACCGGACTTCAAAGAACATTCCTTCTTTTTATGTTTTATTTGTACATAAGTGGGGGCTCCCTTTACAACAGAATACAACAGCTCCTTTTCCAATATAGTTATGCAAGTTTGTGACAAAGGAATATTCTTTACATTGTAAGGTATGAGGAGTCATGTGCAAGTGCAGTTGAGAGTAAAGCTCCACTAAGTACAATTCCACAAAGTCTTGCTCTGCACCATTGACTTTTTCTTACCTCTTGGACTAAATTAGATGAAAGTGCATCTAATGACACTACTACCACCTCTAAATGTGCCAGGATTCTCAATGCCAGTTGCATCAATAGAATCAGGAGACTTGTGTCTTAAGATTCGTTCACACACATAATTTGACATTAAGAATCAAAAGTGACACCAAGAAGAATTAAAATATTTTCAAGTACCTGATTCACATAAAAAAACCCTCTGCATTAATGTTAAAACCATTATATGTATTGTTATTGGGGAAGGAGACGTTCTACTGTTGTCTAATATATATATATCTATAAAGATTTTCATCTATGCTTGTTGTCTTTCTGAACTTATGCTATGTGTCAACAACAGCTGTAGAGCCATGTGTTCTTTCCTTTCCCAGACAATTGTAGATTTCCTTTGATACTGTTGCTAACTACAAGAATTCCTTGTGAAATAACAAAACATTCTTATGTTCCTATTATTAATTTGGTATCATGCACTGTTACCCATAGCTTAAAAAATGCCTACCACCTCTAGTGGGACATGTATACATGTTGTGTGTCTTTATATATGTAAAACTGTATTGCACACGTACATAAAATGCTCAACCATTTCAACGTAAAAGGCAGGGCTATTCTTTTGCATTCTGCAACTTACAAGTGGCACACAATCCTGCTGTACAAGCAACAAAGTCCTGCAAATTGGTCAGATTTCGTGCAAAAAGTCCCTGAACCCAGCTGGCTACCCAACAGAAGTGTGGGATTGATCCCAACCACCCTCTCTTGTGGTTCTGGTAATTTTTTTCTTTTTCGATTTTTGGGCAGAATTGGAGCAGAAATTACATCACTTCCTGTCCCCAAGTTAGAAGGTTAGTTGACCGGGTCCGCTCTGTAGCAGATCAGTGGGGGAAAATGAAGGTTGTGGGTCTCAGATAGCATGTATTGTTCGGGTATGGGTATAAGAAAATAGACCCATGCAGTACTCTACACAAAGTACTGGTGAAAGCAAGTATAAAAGTTCACCTTTAAGTTAGCTTTTAGTATGTTATAGAACAGCTAATTCTAAGCAGCTTTTATTTTGGCCTTTATATTTTCTTGTTTATAGTTTTTGAATAACCATCTTCTTCTGATTCCCTTTTTCAAATGTCACTGACTCCATCTAAAAACAAATGGTTTGTAAGGCTACACATGTATTGTTATTGCTACTTGTATCACTGTTCTCCTATTCATATTTTAGTCTCTTATTCAAATTAATGCATGGTCGCTAGAGTCATTTGGACCCTAGCAGCCAGATTGCTGAAACAGCAAACTGGAGAGTTGCTGAATAAAAAGCTAAATAACTCAAAAAACATAAAAAAATTAAAACCTATTGCAAATTGTCTCAGAATATCACTCTTTACACCATACAAAAGTTAATTCAAAGGAACAACCCTTTTAATGTCTTTTGAATGTCTGTTTAAAGGAAAACTATACCCCCAAAATGAATACTTGAGCAACAGTTTATATCAAATTAAGTAGCATCTTATATATTTAAGTAAATAATACCCTTTTACATCTCTTACCTTAAACCACCATTTCGTGATGGTCTGTGTGCTGCCTCAGAGATCACCTGACCAGAAATATTTCAACTCTAACTGCAACAAGAAGAAGTGTGGAAGCAAAAGACAGAGTCTCTTAATTGGCTAATGTGAATTAACTTTATAGTTTGGTATGTTTGTGTGCACCATCGAATCATACGATCCTGGGAGGCTGTCCTTATTTTTTAAAATGGCTATTTTCTATTTAGGATTACCCAATAGCACATACTACTAAAAAGTATATTATTATGAAAATGGTTTATTTACATGAAGCAGGGTTTTACATGAGTTGTTTTATGCAATATCTTTTTATAGATAAATTGTTTGGGGGGTATAGTTTTCCTTTAATAAGTGCAAGCAGTACATAAAATGCACATTGTTCCAGGGGGCTCCAGGCTCTACTGAAAAAAACCTCTCTACAGGAACATCAGAGAACCGTAAACTTTAAGGGGGTTATTTCCTAAAATTAAAATTTTTCTCATTATCTTAATAAAAAAGCCCAACCAAAATTCCATCCACGATTTTAAAAAATCGGTTGGGGGAAAAAAACAAATTGTGTTTTTGCTAAAAAAAATCAGATAAACCCATTTTTTTATTTTATGCCTGAGACGCTAAAATTTTCCGTGATGTCATTCGAATTTTGGACCATGATATCTTGATATTCAAGGTTTTTCATCCCTCTAAAAATGTGTGCTTTCTAGTGAAAAAAAATTTTTTTTTTCATTTGGACTTTAATAATTAACCCCCTAAGTGTTAAGGCTGTTTTACTCTCCAGTTAGCCTTTGAATATGGAGTTCTTGCAGTGACTTTTGGAGAAACATAGTTTTTTGGGTTTTTTTTACTTTGATCCCACTTAAAAATACTGTATTTAGTGGGGTCCAGTATAATGGTTTTTGGAACTGCTAATTGAAGGACACATTTTGTTAAAACAAATGAATGGTATTTCAGAATTTTAAATTCAGATTTAGGCTTATGAAACCCACATCTAAGTAAAGCTTACATTACTTGTGTGTTGTTATGCAATACTAAGAGCTTAATGCAGTTTGAAACCTATTATTGCTGGTTTATACAAATACTGAATACCACACTAATCCTGGTTTCTGTTTACCATGCTAAATGACTGTCAGAAGCACCACAAGTAATTTGCTCCCGTAATATTCTTTCACAAGTGTTGTGACCCTGGGAATAACTGTAATATTCCACAATGAAGTGCTTAATGAGGAGAGTCTGCAATATAATGATTGACAATACTACCGGGCCCAGCTAGTTAGGATATCAGTGAATTGAACATTGTCTATCTTATTTCTCTTTGCTAATGAGAGTAACTTAACTTTCGAGTTCAAAGGTACATCCCACACCTCCAAGAAATTATGTGTTCTCTCCATTTTTGTGCATCTGCTCAGCAATTCAGGAGAAAAGTGTAATATGATGTGTTCCTTCTAGCCAATGACATAGTATGAGAAGTGTTTATTGCTATTATCACAGACCAGTAACTTCAGTGCTTTCCTTGATAACTGTTATTTTCATTCCCCACATATCTTCAGAGTTGAATTTGTACAGTATTGTGCATTGACAGAGTAACACCCAACAAAAGAACCAACAAACACAGGGTAAACTGCACAGAACAAAACCGTTTAAAAATAGGACTGTATATTGGCAGGGTCACTTGTAAACAAGAAAGCTCTGTCACATTGGACAGCAGAGGGGAAGCTAGGGAATAGTAGGCATGGTTGTGTTAACTCTCAGTTGTTGAGGGGAAAAAAACCTCAATGATTCCTTTATACTTTTCTCTGTAGAATGTAAATTCAGTTAAAGTTAAATGGCTAAAATGAAGAAAGGTCTGTATAAATACGCCAGTAAAACCCTCAAAATAATGCTGCTCTGACTCCTCTGTCAAAAAAAACACAGCATTTCTTTCTTTCTATTGTGTACACATGGGCATCTGGATCTTCTTTCAGCTTAAACTTCTAGGGCACAGGCTTGAGCAAACTCAGTTTACTCCTCTACCCCCTCCCCTTCCTGCTGTAATCTGAGTCCAAAGGTGTGAGTGAGCAGGAAGTGATGTTATATCAAAATACATAAAAAATAAAGGAGCAAATAAAGGTTGCTCTGAAATGGGTTTATCAATTTGACATTTCAATTTGATATTAATATAAAAAATATATTTATTATTGCCAAAGACACTGGGGATTTCATTGCCTGTTTTTTTTCCATTACACATCCCATAATCAGTATGGGTTGATCAGAAACTACTGTTCCATAATGATCATTTGTAAATCATCTTCTAATTTTATTAGCACTAAAGGTACTAGTGGGCTGGGAGAAATGTGTTGCTCTGAATAAATTCCATGAAGCGGGAAGCAATTTTAACTATATATATTTATAAGCTATTTGCACTCTTCTGTAAATTTATTAAAAAGGTATACTTTCTTATAGAAAGAATTGCAAATTAGATTGCTTTACATATCATTTATAATTTAAAGAATTAGCAGGACACATTTTAATTTCAGCAACATTAAATGGGCTAATGTAGGTAGTCCCTTATATTATATTCCATTTGCCAGGGTGTTTGGCATCAGATGAATTAGCTAATGCAATGCAGATTAAATATGAACTAAAATATATAATATTTCAAAATATCCCCCAAAAGCAATTGTGACCAGACCTCATATGTGGGACCAGTCCTGATTGTATGTCCTCAGCTGCACTTAAAGTGATACTAACACTAAAAAATGAATTTTAACATCTGTATTTATATTAAGGGACAGATTTACTAATTGTCGAGTTTCAAATAAAAAAAAATTGAAATTCGACACTGGGAATTGTGGGGAAGTAAAATCGAAGGATTTTACCGCAATTCGAATATTCAAATTGATTTTTTTTAATTCGATCTCAGCTAATGATTCCCAATTCGGTAGCTTGATCCTGGCGAAGTAGGTGGTCGAATAAAAATTTAAAGGGGAAGTATTCGACCATCGAGTATTCTAATAAAATTTGATGTGAATATTTGAATCATTCGAATTCGAATATTCGATGGTCGAATTTGCCTAATTTGCATATTCGAAGATTCAAATTCGAATTTATATTAAATCCGATCGAACTTCGAATTATTCACATGAATTTTGTAAATCTGCCCCTTAATGTTACCTATAGGTAATGTTGATCATTTTTTGCTGAGGTTTTGTATATAATTGTTAGTTGAAGTTCCTAAGCCTGACTCTCTGACACTCTGACTTTGCCAACCTGACTGTCCCATCTCAGTCTGTTAGTTACAGTTTCTAATGCCAACGGACTCCTGCTGCATAAATATGGCAGCCCCCTCATACAGGCACATGGGGGATCAGACAGGTAATGTAAAAGCATCATGCAAATACTTTATGGCAAGGTTAGAACTAGCTTTCAAAGCCAATATTTTAATAGATGTAAAAAAGAGTTTAATTTTAGGTGTCACTATGTCTTTAATGTCTTGCAGGCATAGCAGGCATTGCATTAAAATGAGCTATATATATCTATGTATATGTTAATTGTAGGACTTTTAAATGGGAGTATAGTTGTTGGGTTGGTGGAATGGGTTGCATTACTTGCAGCAAGTTTTACTACCTGCCCACTTCTGACTGACTTCAATTTTTCAGTAGCATTACTTCTAGTTTAACGGTGGTCAGCAGATTGGGTTGCAGATTTAAGGGTTACTTCAAGTAGCAGGTCCAAGCTGGTAAAATGCAGGTTTTGGGCAGGGGGGATTCTTGCTCCCCTGTAATCCTGAGGTAGCTTCTGTGCTGGCAGCCTACACAGCCCCAGTGCTCACCTCCATGCAGTTGTGCTTTCTTACACTAGAAGACCTTAATTTCCAGCATAACATATGGAAATTCATCTCTTCAAAAAAATTTGCTCAGCACCCTTGATTGCAGGTCTGGGTGTGGGTTGACCTAAACTGGGCTCTCTAAAGGTTTGCAAACACATCTATAAATCCATCTGAGATACATAATTATTTGTGGTTTTTCAGATGGTTATGCAGTTATGGTGTAGTCTATAGTGATGAGTGAATTTATTCGCCAGCCATATATTCGCAATGAAATTCCAAATTTTGCAATGTGCGAATTCCTCACACAACTGCAGTGAAAATTTTCCCTGAGAAAAAGCCCATAAGAAAAACGCCCATTAACTTTAATGTATTTGGAGAAAAAAGTAAAAAAAAAAAAGCCTATTGCCTTTAATTAGTGATGGGCGAAACGGGCGCGTTTCGCTTCGTCGAAAAATTCGCAAATTTCCAGAGAAATTCGCGAATTTTTCGCCGATTCGCGAAACGAGTCGCGCGCCGTTTTTGATGCGCGGCATGCCGTTTTTGACGCGCGTCGCGTCAAACGCTACGCGTCGCCTCGTTTCCGACGCGTCGCGTCATTATCGGCGCGCGTCGCGTCGTTTTCGGCGCGTCGCATCAAAAACGATGCGCGACTCATTTTTGCGCGGCGAATTTTTTTTTTCTAAGTTTTTTGCCAGTTTCGCGAATTTATTTGCCAGCGGCGAATCGCGGGAATTCGCCGCGAATTCGCCCATCACTACCTTTAATGCATTATGACAAAAAAAATTGCCACAAGAAAAAACACCTATTGACTTTAATACAGTAAGACAAAAAAGTTGCCATAAGAAAAACATGCCGATTGACTAACATTTGGACAAAAAAAGTTGCCATCAGTATAAACGCCCATTGACTTTAATGCATTCAGAGCACACATACAAAAATTGTTGCGTGTAAAAATGCCCATTGACTTTCTTGAAGTGTTTCATGAAATTTTGCCCTTTTGCAATTTTTTTCACAGTTTTGCAAATTATTTTGCAGTTTCGCAAATTTTTCGGCAAAGCAAAATGGGATAGATTCGTTCATCACTAGTAGTCTAGTTACATACACCGTGCAATCAATTTGCTTTCATTATTCTGGAGGAGTAAGTGTTTACTGCTGATTAGTTGCTATAGATTACGTAACCAAATTTCCAGTATATCTGCACAGGTATTCTGGAAATACACAAATAAACACAGTAATTCATTGAGTGCATGGTAATTTTACACTATAGAATCTATCCATGGCTTCTCAATATAAAAAACAATCCTCCGCTTATTTGTCAAGGCTCTGCTTTGTTGATGCCATGGCATCTGAGGCTGCAGCATGTCAGGTTTGGGCACAGCAACAAACAAGAAAATATCAAGCTGAGTCAAGAATGTATTCCTTTCAGTAGTAAAATTAGGGTCTCTGGTGTTTAGATTTGATGATTGTATATAGAAAAGCTATAACATGAATGCAATTGAAAGAAATGTCATTTCATCCGTTTGTTCAATTCCAGTGCCAGGGTGAATGTGACAGGCAGTTGTGATTTGTATTCTACAAACCTGAGCGAAAATGCAGCCTTATATGTGATCTAATCATGTTGTGCCAAGCTGCAGATGGGCACCACTATTAAGCTGTCCTGCTTGCTGAACCTGATTATCACTATCACCTATCCACATACAAACCACATGCAGAGAGAAAGGATTCAGACAATTCTTTTTCTTTCAGAAACAAATTGTTCCACCACAGAAAATAAATTGTTAAAATCCAAAAGCATCATTAACATTTGTTTCTCTTTAGTGTAATGATGCATCTATATACCATTTGCTGCAATACACTTTGATCAGACTACAGCAGGGTGACTAATGAGAGAAAATATTTCAGTGGTTTCTATGGTTACTGCATTGGTGCAAAGTTGCCCTGTGTTAGTAGAGGAACCCATTTTTGTTTATCTAGGATATTAGAATCTACTATTTTACAGCCTTCAGCTTCCCGCACATGGGATGGACAAATTTGACCTGTTTCGGTTCTCCAAAAATTCTCTGCAGGCAAAGTGTCGGCCATTAAAGTCTATGGGCATCTTTTTTTTATGCTCAATGCAATTCAGGTCCATGGGCATCATTTTAGCAGCGAAACAAGACAATAAGTGTGCCCATTCCTACTCAAAAACTTTGCAAATGTTTCATTTCTTTAGGGGTTATGTTTGAAAAAAAACTGAGACTGATTTAGATACATTGCTTTATTTATACCGTCTAAATGGAATGTATACCACTAACCTTTTCACAGGTAACTGACTTTAATTTACTGACTTTAATACAAATGTTTGTCTAGTTCAAAAAGGTAGGTTGGGATCTACCAGTAGACCTTTAGCTGGAGATCAATAATGTTTGTCTAGTTCAAAAAGGTAGGTTGGGATCTACCAGTAGACCTTTAGCTGGTGATCAATAAATCTCAAGACATTGTCAGCAAACAGTTTGTATGAAATCTCCCTTCTGTTTCATACTTTTCACTCGGATATTTATTCTGTTAAAGGGCAAGGAAAGGCAAAGAAATAAAATCCCATTTTTACTTTCTTTAATGAAAAAGAAATCTATCTCCAATAAACTTTAATTAAAAATGTGTACCGTTTTTATAAGAAACTTGACTGTATGCAGTGAAATTCTCCCTTCATTTAGTGCAGTGGATAGAAATTTGCAGACGGTCTCTAACTTCTGGCAGGGAAACAATCATACTTATGAACAGCAGGGGGAGCCCCTGCCTTACTTACCAGCCATGCAGAACTCAAACAGCTTTGTTTTTTGATCATTTATGACGTTCCCTGAGAAGCCCAGACCACACTGAGCATGTGTATGTAGTCTAGTCTTGCAAAGATGTATAACAAAGTTACAAGATGACAGCCCCCTGTGCCCAACTTTGAAAGCATAAATCATTTGTTTGATTAGGCTTGTAGTGCATGTTTATGTTTAGTATACAAAATACAGCATTTCTAGCCTTGTTCTATTTTAGACTTTCCTTGCCCTTTAAGGGTACATGAGAAATAGTTGTTAAATATAACAAGATACATTTTATGTAGATCATAATGGGACATTATCACTAAAAGTAGGCCTTGCACTAGTAACGTATGGGCACTCCTGGTCTAGCTGATCACTAAATGATTTTGTAACACAATCACAGACTGTAGCTGTTGCATACTGTCCATGCTCCATGCATGGCTGCATCATCTATTCCTCAAGGCAGAGGAATACATCCAAGTACAGACCAGCACATTAGTGCTTGAAAATCAACTATTTTTATAAGACGCAAATTATTTTTTTTAAAACCTTTGCAAAGAAATAGGGGTAATGTATGACCACAAGTGCAGTGAGCAAAGTATAATTTATGAGCTCAATCACCATTTTTTTCTATAATGCAGCCTTTCCCCCCCAGAATTCCAGTGTTGTTGCATGTGCCAGTGGGTATTGCGTCTGACCCCATTTCAGCCAATGCATAAAAACGAATTCAATTGAACTTCAATTTCAGCTAAAATAGGGTGCTATTGTACTGAAAGTTTTCCAACTCCACTTGGTGCTGTTGCCGGTGTTTGGTGTAAAGTAAAGTAGCTTTACGTAACGATACTTAAGGTGATAGTGTGCTGATGACACATGGTACTGATACAGGGTAGCTTCAGTGCTATCCTGTGTCAGTAGAGGCAACTTTTCGCAATTCCGATTAGGAGGCAGCAATGACTAACTGACACAGAGCACAACCATGTGGGTGTGCAAAGAGCGCATTTTGGAGCAAGAACCTTCAATGAATGTGTTTTTTAAGAGCAAATTCAGGGAAATAATACAACCGCAACCTTTAAGACAGTGGTTCTCAACCTGGGGGTCGGGACCCCTTGCACAGGGGTCCCTTAAGGGGTTCTAGGAGCAGGTTAATCTCTCTCTCCCCACTAGCCCTGGGGCAAGGTTGTAGCTATCCGAGTGTTGGTGCTGGGAGTTCTAGTTCAGTAACGTGTGTAGGGAAGCCAGTTGCACTACAACTTTCTATATCCCCTTAGTAGGGACTACCATACAGCTCTCCCTGCCCATTTAAAATATGTAAAATTAACATGGCAATTGGGGTGTGGCCACAAAATGGGAGTGGCAAAATTTTTTTGCTACACTAAGCACGGAAAACAAACCTTTATGTAGCCACTCTGTCTCCTGTACTTTCCTAACAATCCGCTCTTGGCTGGCAACGAAAATATTTTAATATTTTATGGTTGGGGGTCACCACAACATGAGGAACTGTATTATAGGGTCGCAGCATTAGGAAGGTTGAGAACCACTGCTTTAAGACAACTGTTACCCCTACTGTCCTATAAAAGGGCAGAGTAGACTAGATTGTTCAATTGGTATATTAGGTTAGTTTAACAGATTAAAACCTTACAATATAAGAAAGGGACAAAGGCTGTTTTTAGATGCTGTTGGGTGGATGGTTTGTGTCTTAAATACATAAACATTTTGGAGTCAAATGACCAATTTACTAATGGTGCCATTGGCTGTTGCCTACACTTCACCTGTGATACACAATATTTCCTACTTGTTTGCTTAGAGACTGACTCAAGATGTGTGCCTCCCCTTAGCACATAGGGCAAACTTACTGTTGGCCCACTATGGAATTATATTATAGTTTGCTGCTATTATAACATGTTATAGAATATGCTAAAAAGAGTCCTAGCTTCTGAAGTGCCTTTAGAGTAACATATTTGAAATTCAGATGTGCAAACGTGCAAAAAAAAAATAGCTGTCCCTAAGTCTGGAAATCTTGAGGGATTTGTGTGAAGGCAAACATTGACCCTTGCCCTCCCCCTACTGACCTGTGCATTGCTCACTTCGCTAATATGACTTTTCACTGAACCCGTAAACTGGAACCATAATAATTTTTAGAACTGATTTTATTTACCATTGATTTACTGTAGCTGTGCTTTACATAATACAGTGTGCTCTTCCATTCCATAGGCTTTAATGTTTGTAACTAAGTTTTTCTCTGCCATGGCTTTGATTGATTTACTTTGTTTACTGTTATCGTTCCACTCAGCTAAATTGCTCAACTAAATGTCTTATCTCACAGCACTACTGTAAATCATACAATCTGTGAGTCTTCAGCTATGGAACTTGACTGACTGATCAAAAAACTGATTTATCAGTTAGATTTCTCAATGGGAAAAATGCACAGTGTGGTTTCATTGTTGTTTTAAAAAAAGTAATTAGAAGACTTTATACAGCCTTAACCATAAATACATTTTGAACCATTACTATAACTTTTTTATATTTTCCTTTACCATCTGAATCTTAAATTTTTAGGATCTTTTAAACACAGAGTAAAGTTATTTGCAGCATTAACCAATATCTGCAAGTTCCTGTAGACTAGAAGCAACCTATTCAGCATTACATATTTGAATATCATCCACAGTGGTTGTTAAAAGTGACTTCAAGGATTTAATTATCTTAAAGCGCACCAAGAACAGCCAAAATCAAACACACTTTAACAATCTGACCAGTACAACCTAAACACATTTAATCAAACAAAAAATCCCATACATTGTCAAATGGGTTCTTTCATCGAGGGAGTCCATACTGTGACTATAATATGCAAATGAGTTCATGAGCATGCTCAGATTGTGGCACTGCCCTGAGTATTCTTCCCGGAATGCCTAGCTTTAGTAAACTAGATTTGAAGATTTGGTAGATTTAAAAATAGCTTAGAAGGTTTATTGGACAACCAAGAAATTTTAACTGAGCATGTGCGAGATTTCAGAGCTGCAATTGGCTGTATAGATATAGGAGGAGTCGGTGAAATCCAAGATGCCTGCCTCAACTAGAACTGCAGTGGAGATAGGGGAGATTTTGCAGAAGGTATAGTGAGCTGAAGATTTACATTTTACAAACAATTCTGTTTTAAAAATTGGATTTCTTGAACTTTCACATAGTGTATTTACTTAGTAAATAATTTTAGTTATGATTGGTTCCCTTTGAGTATATAATATCTTTTTTTCTACAGTGTTTATAGTATTTATATATTTTTTGGCTAATGTAGGACAATATAGATTACCCAGCAGGGCATTCCATAATCTTACTGCCTTCATCATGAGGAGCTAAGTAGGCTGCTTTAAATGAAAGTTTAGCTTTTCAAGTCTAAACAGGTGGCCTTTCATTCTTTAATCTTTTCTATATGAAAAACAATCCCCGCTATGTATCTATATTGACCTCAAATGTATCTGTAAAGAGTAATCTTGTCCCCTCACAAGCACTTCTTCTTCTATTTCAACCCCCCCAAACATATTTATATATTGATAGATAAATAGATCTATACATGGATAAATAGAGTTTATATATATATTACGGGACACATGACCAACACACACATACTGTTAATAATTTATATTTTTTTCCATAATAAAAGAGAAACCTGTATGTTGAAACCATATTTGAGTGAACAAGTATGTGCTTGGGCAAGGAAGCAATTGAGAAGGACAGATTATGCTAATTAATAATAATTAGCTTTTAGAAAGTGACTGCCAGCCTCCTAATTTCATTGTTAGGAAACAAAATTAATCTTTTTTTTTTTTTTTGCAAACAAAAATAATGATGGCAGCTAAATGTACAAGCAGGCTCATTAAAAAAAGTTATGTTTAATTAAAGTAACATCACAAATTAATTTTAAACATGTTTAAGATTTGACTCAGAGAGCTTATATTCAGCATTAATACCATCAAATTGAGATTGTCACTTGGCAGTCTTTGATAATAATTGAATTAGGCAGGGGGGAATGAATTAGAGTTATATTTTAGATTTTTTATATATTTAATAAAAAGTGGCTTACCACCTTAATCTTTTAATGCTGTTTCATGAGGTGTTCCCACATGTGATATCACTTCGATATCACTGTGTGTTTCATTAGCTTTTAGAGGGCACTGCCTGTCATTATGCATTAAAAGTGTTTTGAGAGCATAAATAATATATGGTGGAAAAATTAGCATTTTCATAAAGGGCATCAATATCAGCACTATACAGCACAAACGTAAAGAGATACTGACACCAGAAATTAAACCTTTTATAACATTTGCGGGTTTCTCCTTTTAAACCCTTAACCAGCCCCACTGCACGCCCCTCAGTTCCACCCCGCCCCCTTTTCCCTCTGAAACTACCTGCCTATTGTCCCAACTAGCGTGGAGGGGGGAGGTGGGGGGTGGAGGGGAGTGCAACATGACCTATATGTAACTTATAGGGGCAGATTTACTAAATTCGAATGAAGAATTTGAAGTTTGATCGAATTTGTATCAAATTCGAATTCGAATCTTAGAATATGCAAATTAGGCAAATTCGACCATTGAATATTCAAATTTGAATGATTAAAATAAAATTTTATTCAAATATTCAAAAATTCGATAGTCGAATACTTCCCCTTTAAATTTTTATTCGACCACCTACTTCGCCAGATTAAAGCTACCGAATTGGGGATCCTTCCATGAGATCGAATATAAAAATTTCGATTGATCAATTAACAGTTTTTATATTCTATCATTCAATCGATTGATCGAATTGCGGTAAAATACTTCTAATTCAATAGTCGAATTCGAAGGATTTTACTTCCCAACTATTCCCTTGGTCGAATTTCAAATTTTTTTTGGCATTCGGAATTCGATCAATAGTAAATCTGCCCCTAAATGTACATTCATATTTTAAAAAGTTGTTGTTTTTTTTTTTTAGTGTCAATATCACTTTAAGTCATGGGAGAGTGTTAGTGTTTGCAGGAACAGCAGATCTGTGATGGAAAAGTAATGGGCAGGGCTCTTGTGTAGTATTTTATATCTTCTGTTGACCAGTCTCTTGATGGACTTTGGTCTATTTTGCATCTCAACTTAATGATAAAACTATGTAACTAGTGTTTGAAACTCATGCAAAAACATCCATGCATGAAACCCCTACATAAGTGGGGAAAATGTTTGTGAATATGCACTGGAATGTTACAATGAGTTTTGTTTCACTTGAAGGAAAAAACACCCATTGACTCCAACGCCTTTGGTGCAATTACAAAATGGCCTACACTGCATTTGGCAACATTTCAAGGGAAACTTCAGCATTTTGCGAATATTTTTATGATTTAGAATTTTTTTTCAGCAAAGGGAAATGGGGGAGCTTCACTAATTATTAAATGAACAGTAACATGCTAGTGAATTCCAATTTCTTAAAATAATATTACTACAACTGACAGAATTATTATGCATGCCTTCTTCTCTTGCTTGTTTTCTTCTTCCCCTCTTAGGAATAAATAGTTTACATACATACACACATATACAGCATACCCATGGCAGGTGTTCATTAGGCATAAAAATGCTTACATTGCCCTATATGGCTTTATTATCCCTGAAAGTCAAAGCCTTTGTAGAGCATCTTTTTTCTGAGTCTTTTTTGCACCAAAGCCAAGGTTGTTTTCATGTCCATTTCCAACAGAGTGCCTTCCCTACAGAGAAAGTGAGAACAGTGAGGGTTCTCAGACAACATCACATTAGCACATTAGCCTTGCATAATGACTACTTGTTAAATCCTCTCTTAAATACCTTCCACAGTAATAGGATTACATACACATAATCCATATTAACACACAAACCTACAAGAAAAAAAATGTGTGGACTAGCAAAAAAAAAAAAAATCTCTTCTGTTTGGAATTCAAAGGCAGTGGTGCTGATATGACATACAGGCCCTATATAATCCTAGACTCCCATCTCACAAATCCTGATGCCAATTATCTTTTTCTAAGTATTGTTTCACAAATCTAGAAACACATGGAAACATTCATGGTGTGTCCCATGAAGGCCAAAGCATGTACTGCAGGATAAGACTGGTGTTTCATCTGCTCCATAAAAATGTTTGAAATATTTGAAGTCACCCATTAATGAATCAACTGGAATTTGTAGTCTCTCTTTGTGTGTTTCTTGTAGTATGTTCCCTCAGGGAGAAACATTTTAAAGTGGCAGATATGCTGTAGGGAAAACCATAGTTTTTAGTGTTAAGTGAAGAGCTGTTCTGCCCCGACCCTGTTCTCCTGTGTTTTATTTTGACCTACAGTAATTTAAAGGACATTTTAAATGGCACTTACATGAGTTAGCTTTTTGATGTTCCCAGCATCCCCTGTGATGAATGTCATGAAGAAGTTAGACTTGTTTTCTAAACTGCAGCAGTGTAGTTACCAATATCACTGTAACACTATAAAACTATAGCTTTGTAGAGTTATAGAATATTTATTATAGGGGATATAGCATGTAAACTGTCTGAGCTGTTGTACCGTTTAAACATTAGACTTAAACAGACATATTTTGCTTAATAAAAGAAAACATACTGTAATTAGTGATGGGCGAATTTATTCGCCAGGGGCGAATTTGCAGCAAATTCCCGCGATTCGCCACTGGCGAATAAATTCGCGAAACGCCAGCGAAATTTCGGCTGGCGAAAATTTGCCAAAAAAAGAGTCGCACGGCGAAAACGACGCGGCGCGTCAAAAACGTGCTGCAACTCGTTTCGCAAATTTTTCCACCAATTCGCGAATTTCGCTGGAAATTCGCAAATTTTTCAGCAAAGTGAAACTGGGTAGATTCGCCCATCACTAACTGTAATTCTTTACAACTTTGTAAAATACATTCTTTACATATTGTCTATGGTTTTTCAAGTTGTTTGCCTATGTATTGCTATTGAAAAAAGCCTCTGATGAAGTTATTGGACAGCAAAACTAGTCAGGCGATTACAGTACATCACTTCCAGATTCTGCGTGAGCAGAGACACAAGGAGAGGGAATGCCAGCTACCTGATCTCTTATGGACTGAACATCAAAACTGTTTAAACTTTGAGACTGAGAAGCGATTGGTTTAAAGCACAGTGTAAGTGCATTACTTTTAAGATTTTTAAATAATGCAAGGCTTTTTACGTTTTGGGTGATGCACCTCTGTTTTAATCTATTGATAGCTTGCTGCCAAGGATTCATGTAGGAAGTAAGTTAATTTCCTACCAGCAAATACTCTTGTTGGTAGGAAATTCAGATGATGGAATTGGTGTTGTCTGTTTTGGGCAAATAGGATACTGCATGATTAAAATCCTCACACTACAGCCCCTCCCTGGCCTCTGTTAAGGGTTTAAAGGGTAAATTAACCCAAACATTTTAATACATACACATTTGGTCTGACATAAATGGCGATTTGATTATTTTATAACATGCTAAACTATATGCACTTTATATTTTGCTGTTTACTCCCCTGCTAGCCGTGCGGTGCTGGCCATTTCATTGGACATTTTGTATTGGTACTTGAAGAGATTGAATCTGGACTGGCAGGAGGAAAAAGACTGAAGGTTTAGCAATCTAATCATTTTCTGTTTGTGATTGCTATTGAAAACAGTGTTTGTCCCTATCTATTCTCTGTCCTGTTGGCTCTCGCTTTTTAAACAATGTAACATAAGACATGGATTAACAGACCTGTCTTACTGGAGGAGAATTACTTTTACAACATTGTTTAAAAAGTAACAACCAGGAAATAAAGGGATACTGTCATGGGAAAATATGTTTTTTTTCAAAATGCATCAGTTAAAGGGAAACTAAAGTCTAAGTAGAATAATGCTAGAAATGCTATATTTTGTATAAGAAACATAAACATGAACTTACTGCACCAGAAGCCTAATAAAACAACTGATTTATGCTTTCAAAGTTGGCCACAGGGAGTCACCATCTTGTAACTTTATTAAACATCTTTGGAAGACCAAGACCATGCACACGCTCAGTGTGGCCTGGGCTGCTTAGGAATTGTCATGAATTACCAAAACTACACAAGTCAAATAACATCTGCCATAGAACAGATACAGCAAGACCTATAATCAGAATATACAGACTGCACTGAGTCCTGTATTGTCATGTAATCTAATGTGGATATTATAGTTTGTGTATTGTTCAATACAAACTTTCTACAACTCTCCAAAATCATCCAAATAGAATCCCAGTTTGTCTTTTTAAATCTGGTTCCATGAAATTTGTCCCTGCAGCTGGATTTGGAAACATTAAAGAGGATTTAAAGGCAAAAAAAAAATTTTTTTTTTTACTTTATTAACTGAAAAAAAAAACTATTTCCAATATACTTCAATTAATACATCTGTACAGTTTTTATAAGAAACCTGACAGTATGCAGTAAAATCCCCCCTTTATTTACTTGCTCTGACTGCTGAATATAAGAGTCTCTCTATGGTCGCCGGTTGTTCTACACGAAAACAAACAAAGCTGCTCAAGTTCTGGGAAGTCCCTCCCACCTGCCATTTGAAAGTATTATTCATTTCCCTGCAGAGCAGTTAGGATATGAAGTTTCATATCCACAGCAGTCAGAGCAAGTAAATGAAGGGGAATTTCACTGTTTTCTTGTAAAAACAGTACACATTTTTTTTAATTAAAGTATATTGGAGGTACAATGGAGGTTTCTTTTTCATTAAAAAAAAGTAAAAATGGGATTTTATATTTTTGCCTTTTTGCCACCCCATTTAAATTAGGTCCTTAAAGAACAAGTAAACGTTTTTTTTTTCTATCTCTAAATTTGCTCTAAACAGCCCCTCAAATTAATGTACCTTAGTCCCTGCTGCAAGTCTGCTCTGGTTTTTGTGTTATCAGCAGCTTCTTTCCCCTTCTTCCTGGTGCAGAGTGAAGCCCAGCCCCTTAGCTTTCTGAGCTGACCTTATCTCTCAGACTAGTCTTGGAGATCATTTGCATAATGTGACATAGCAGAGAGCAGTGTGTGTAGCAGCTTTTGCTTGGGGAAACTAGCATACTAATGAAACACTGGCTCCCTCTTCCTCTCTATTGTGGAACAGCAGCAAATGGACTGCTCAGTAAACTAAGGGGCTGGGCTTCACTCTGCACCAGGAAGAAGGGAAAGAAGCTGCTGATAACACAGAAACCAGAGCAGACTTGCAGCAGGGACTAAGGTACATTAATCTGGGGGGCTGTTTAGAGCAAATTTACAGAAAGAAAAAGAAAAACATTTACTTTTCCTTTAATCTTCAACATTACCTTTTGCTTGATATTAGGGGAAGGTCATTTATTTCTTAATTTGGTTCAAGTTCAATAATTCCAGTGAGGTCATGTACACAGAAACTAGAACACACCTGAATACAAACTTAGTTACCACGGCATGTTTTGGAGGGTGTTCTCGGAAAGACAGTGGAATTCAGCTCTCCTCTGTCCCTCCTACATTTCTTTAAGGAGGCAAACCTATGTCCAACATAAAAAGTTCCCCCAATGGCTGACAGCACTTTCCTCTTTCCTTCCAGATCTACCGTAAAGCTCTAATTCCTTCTGTGAAGTGTTCATTCTCTATGTCAGTGATCCCCAGCCAGTAGCTCGTGAGCAACATGTTGCTCTCCAACCCCTTGGATGTTGCTCCCAGTGGCCTCAAAGCAGGTGCTTATTTTTGAATTACTGGCTTAGAGGCAAGTTTTGGTTGTATAAAAAACAGATGTCCTGCCAAACATTCTCTCCTGTAGGCTGCCAGTCCATATAGGGGTTACCAAAAAGCTAATCAGAGCTCTTATTTGATATCCACATGGACTTTTTCATGCTAGTGTTGCTCTCCACCTCTTTTTTACATTTAAATGTGGCTCACGAGAAAAAAAGGTTGGGTATTCCTGCTCTATGTACTGTAGATCAGTGATCCCCAACCCTCCTTACCCATGAGTCACTTTAATATTTATAAGGCTCCTTGGAGCAACACAAGCATGAAAATTGTTGCTGCTAAAGAATAGCCACCTGCTTTTAAGCCACTGAGAGCAATAGACAAGAGGTTGCTGAGCAATATGTTACTAGTCACTGGTTGGGGAGTACTGCTTTAGACAGACAGATAGACTGTAATCTATACTAATATCTTCCTATTTCTGATGTATCGTTTTAGCGTTATAACTTTTAAGCTAGTTTATTGTACAATTAAAACTTTGTATAAAACAAATAAGCAACATTTTGCATCTGCTAATACAATATTATGACCTGGAAACTGGCTTGTCATAAAAAGGGCAGTTGCAGAAATCACATAGGAAATATGAACTGTCAGAGCACAACATGCTTCCCTCAGCATGGGCCAGAATTCTATTCCCAATGCAGAGCCATAATCTTCTGCTAATTAGCTCCAAAACATCACCAAAGTTGATCTAATTGGTATCACAGTTTGACATGTACTTACTAGTGCGAGGCTAATGAATAGGACTGTCCTACACACAGGCAGGCAGTCTGACCTACAGATCTGCTGCTCCACAGTGCAAAACAGATGTCCTTTTTTTGTGGGAAATGACCAGTGTTTGTGTCGGTTTATCAGGTTCTAGGAATCCATTTTAATAATATAAGAACTTTTATTTTCTCATGAGCCTGTGGATGCATTTAATCTTGCCTCGTGTTCTTCTGTAAATTGTGCTAACTAGCAACTAGTCACGTATACTCAGAAATTAAACTTTCAGCTCTCTGAAATACATCAGCATTGTATAAAACTCTGATGTAATGTGTGAAATATTTATCCCATGCATGCCCCCCTTTTTAGTAACTAAGGCCTGACATCTAGGATTTGCTCTGGGTGTTTGCTCTGTCCAAATGTCTCTTATTTATTGCAGCACACTCAGTCTTTTAGACATTACACATTGCAATGGAGAAGAAGGGGTGAAGGGTAGTCTGTCTGCCTACCTACAGGCTCTGCAACCTCCTTTATCTGCTCCACATCTCCACTCTCTGCAGCACACAACACCTTTCATCCTCTCTTTGTACTGTATATTTGCTCTCTGCTTCACAATGTATCCCTAATCTGCTCACACTCTTTTTATTCACTTCCTTCTGAGTTCACCTCCAGTTGCTCTGTACACTGCAGCACTCCAGAGCCTGCATTTCCATTTCTTTCTAGGCACAGTTTGTCGCTCCCTGTAGATCAGTGTTTCCATATATATAATACACTGCATTTCCATCTCCTGCAGAACCTTAATTGCCATTCTTCTAAAGAACTGTATTACTTAATGAATCACATTGCTCCCATTCCCAACAGAATAAAGTACACTGATTCCCTGCACAACTCTGCCTCCCTGTACTGAAACCCTTCTTAGCACACAGAAATACTCTCCTTGTGCAAAATAACAGCTCCATGCAGTACGGAAAATTTATATCTCACCCTGTGCTTTCCCTCCATGCTACATACATTATACATGTATTCACACCCTATACAACCAGTGCCGGACTGGGACACAACACAACACAAGGGGCCCACCCAAAAACCTTAGACCAGGGGCCCACCCAAAAACTGTAGACCAGGGGCCACTCTCAGTATTAATATTATTCATCTCCTCAATCAACCTCTATTCTCCTAGTTTGTTTTCTTTAAATACTATAATCAATTATTCCATCTATTTAGCCTCTTTGTTCTCATAGAAATAGGGAATGGCCATGAAATAGGCCAAAAGTTTAGCAGCATGAGGGCCCACTGACACCTTGGCCCACTGGGAGTTTTCCTGGTATTCTGGTGGGCCAGTCTGACACTGTATACAACACACAATTGGGGGAATGTAATATACGTCTGTAACGCAAAAAAAAATTAGCGCAAATGCAATATACCTTTTGCGAACCCGGAAACTGTTTAGCGACCACTTCCGCCAGCGGAAGGCCATTTGCGAATTTTAAGGAACAATATCACATTGTGAGAAGTGGATTTTAACTCTTATTGGTGCGCAATGTTTTTCTCTTTGCAACTTTAATTACATTCCCCCAATATGTTCTAGCTTCCTGCCCTGTATTATTTCCAAGCTGAACATGCTTTATTGTAGTAAACACCATCTTTCGTTGTGCATATATCATTGTTTATTGCCTATTGCATAGAATTTCCCCTTTCCCTGCAGTACATAAGAACTCTCAATAACAGGCCCATTCCTCTTAATATCCGCTTAAGATGTATAATGCGGAACTCCTAGACAAACCTAAACATCACTAATAAAAAATATGACATGACTACTATCTGCTGTTTGTGGGTTTATATAATCCCTGATAAAAGGTGATGTTTTAACGAGAATATAGCACCATGCCCATTCTTCTCACTGCTGCATGACTCTGCAATTGGTTTTGTGGTGCTTTGCTGCAGCCATCTATACTGGGGGAACAATTATTTTCTGTTCATCTGCAAAACAATGCCATGTGTTAGTGTGGATAATTATGATTGAATACACTTTTCTAGCTCATTTGTTTACATGTTGATTTAGAAATATTACCAGCCAAGAAACCTTCAGACTGCCGTATCATTCGTAGGTGGTATACCCTGGGGCATTTGCAGAGGCTTCACATTACTAGAGGAATAAGCAAGATACATTTAACACCTTGAATACTAAATGCATCTCTAGTTCTTTTTGTTCCCAGAGCACCATCAGAATACAAAGTAAGAATGCCTTGTCTGTAAGGGATGCTCAGATCTAAAGAAATTGTAGCAGAATCTAGCTACAAAGTGAATGATGAATAAATTCTAAATATAGTTCATAGTCATGCAAATATAACTGATTGAAAATTTAAGGACATGCTTATAAACCCATGTATTTCTCCACCACGACACTACAGATATATTCTTACCCATATGCACACTATAAATTTATATAAATTAAATATTTATTTTATTGATATTTATTAAACATTCATTGTTATTTACTAAGGAATGGAGACATGGATATGGTCACGGTTGGTTGAGCCCTTAAGTGTGCTCCCAGACATCTAGGTTGACCCCAGGAGAGTGCTCCCTTACTGTAAGCGTACTCCTAGGCATAAGGAGAACTTCCTTAGGTTGAGCGAATGGATGGAGTTCATATACCTATTTACAGTGAGACAGCTTGCAGGTATTGGTCATGGCGAGCTCCCGGGTCTTCCCAGGTTGAGCCCCAGACATTGATCACACCACTGGCATTAAGGGCCCTCCATACCCTTCAGTGCGGCAACAGCATATTTGCTCAACCTGTTTGAGACATAAATTGCACTACATACGATGTGAAAGGTGCACACTTCCGGTTTCCAGCTGGCTAAGAGTGGCACACCTTAATTTCATTGCACTTCTGTGACGTCACAGCGCTTCAGCTCAACTGCGCTGCTAGCAGAAGACTCTGGCACATGCACTCTGAACTCTGATAAACACGCATAGTGAAACAGATCACCAAAGGTCTGTAGTGTTACACTGGGGCTACCTTCTACGCACAGCTAATCCAGAGTACCAGTTGGCTACATTATACAATGACTAGTCAGGAGGAAGTACTTTTGTCACTAATTGAGGATATAGATCTCCCTGACAAGTCCCCCAAGGTTAAAGCAAAAGTCAAAAAGCTTGTTAAGACTAACTCAAGACGAAGAGATCAGTCTTCCTCTCCTACTCGGCACGAGAATATTACAGATTCCAATTCTAATATAATTACTATGGCTGTGATTCATGCTCCTCAGGAACCTCAACTCACAGCTCAGACCACATAGCCAGCCCATATACTCAATACAACTCCAGCACAAGATTCAGTACCACCTGCTGCTGACTTATCACAGCTTGTGGCATGGATCCAGTCCACCGTTACTTCTTCTGTTGCTCAAGCTGTCTCAGCACAGTCAGTAGCTGAACCCTCTAAAAGAAAGTGTAAATGATCTCCCTCCCCTTCTTCCCATTCAGGCTATGATACTCAGTCCTTTCAGTCCTCAGGGGAATGTAGCACTATAGACTCAGAAGAGTACCTTTCATCTGAAGAGCATTCTAGAGATACAGATGAACCAGCAAGGTGAGAACCTTGCCTCAGGTGGCAAAAAGCTGCCTCATGTAACTTAAAGAGCCAAATTTCTGGGTGTTAACCTGGAAATTCGGTTCCGCTAGTGCAGAGAGGGCAATTGCGCTCAATGCACTAGCGATACCGCCCCCCTTTGACCCGCTCCAATGATGATTTTTAAGAGCAGAGCGGGAAGGGGGTGATTCATTGGAACTGTTCCTGGAGCAAAGCACAAGGCATACAATGGCAATTTCCATTATCTTATCATATACTAGACTTCATACAAAGTGGCGTGGATAAAGGCCTTAGCACCTCAGCATTAAAGGTACAGCTGCAGGTATTTCTGCATAAGCAATGTATAAGCAATGGGCACTTCTACCAGAGGTTAAACAATTTTTTCAAGAGCTCCATAAATTGAAGCCTCCACTTAAGGACCTGGTTCCTCCTTGGAATCTTAACCTTGTCCTCAGGATTCTACAAAGGCCTCCATTTGAACCCTTGGCTTCTGCTGACCTAAAATTTCTATCCTGGAAAGTGGCCTTCCTCTTGGCCATCTGCTCAACTAGAAGGTTCTATCTCACAAACGACCTTGGACATTATTCCATCAAGATAAAGTTGTGCTTTGGACAATTCCATGTCACCTACCAAAAGTCACTTAAAGGACATGTCAACCAACCCTTTTCACAAAAATGTAATCAATGAACAGCGTCTCTGAAATCTTTAGATAACTGCCACTCTGGTTGTTAAAAGGTTAACAGTAAGGCTGCAGTATCCCCTTAATCAGCTACAAATCCTTCTACTACATTAAACCACTCTGCCCCCTCCCTCAGGAATTTCCTTTGGCTCTTGGCTCAGTGAGCATGCTCAGTTCCTCTCAGCTCAGATTACAAACACACCCTCCAGACTAACAGCCAATGAAGAGAGAGCATCACTGGTTCCCACAGAAACTGTCTGTTGCTATTTTTTTCTCCTAACCACCTCTCCTGAGCTCAGCGTAATAATTACAGTGCTCAAACCCAGCAGAACTTTTTTTTATCAAAGTATGTTTTGCCTGTGTAAACCTGCATTCTGCATTACATGGACTTTACAGCATACATGTCTTATTTCAGATGATAATGTATCAGAGGGAAAATGGCCGCCAGGTGAAAGCTACTATTTGTTTTAGGAAAATGTGATGGCGCTGGCAAACAGAGGGGGTATATGCAGTACAAATAATGCAGTTTGGGTGCAGAAGAGATGCCCAACTTATATACAGGGTAGGAAAATGTAGGCTTTACATGTCCTTTAAGAGTTTCATATTAATGAACAGATCGTATTACATCATTCTGTAGTGATGGGTGAATCTGGGGTTTTTTACTTTGCCGAAAAATTTGTGAAACATCGCCAGCGTCTTGTTTTGGACACGGGCATCATTTTTTGAATACAGGCGTACGTTTTTGCATCCAAAAACAGACGCCCGCGTCCAAAATGAGACACTGGCGAATTTTTGCCAGGCAAATTTTCGCAGGCGTTTCGCGAATATTGGGAATTCACTGCGAATTTGCGCCAGGCCAATAAATTTGCCCATCACTATCATTCTGCCCTAAATCAGCAAATTCCAGAGAGCAGCAGCTGCACATACTGGATACTGTGAGGGCACTAAAGTATTACATTCACAGAACCGCTGAATTCAGAGAGTCAGAGTCCCTCTTTGTTCTATTTGGCAATAATAAGAAAGGCATTCAGGTATCCAAACACTCATTAGCTAGATGGATAGTTTCAGCAATACTTGAGGCTTACAAGTCCATGGGCCAAGAAGTTCCATTTAAAGTAAAAACTCACTCCACCAGGAAGGTTAGCACTTCTTGAGCCCTTCACAATCAAGCTTCCACAGATGCCATTTGCAAGTAGGGTTGCCACCTTTTCTTAAAAAAAATACTTCACTTTTTTTCCTATTTATAACATTGGGATCAGCCCTCAAAAATACCTGTCAGGCCGGTAAAAAACTGGCCAGGTGGCAACCCTATTTGCAAGGCAGCCACTTGGTCATCCTTGCACACTTTTTCTAAATTTTATTAGTTATATGTTATGGCTTCTTCAGAAGCGGCCTATGGCAGAAAGGTGCTACAAGCAGCAGTAGTACATAGTTTCTGCTTTCATAGTTACGGTTGTTGGCATTGTAGTTTTTCTTTAGCCCCCCCTGTTTGAACAGCTTTGGGACTTCCCCAGTCGTCCTACACTGACAGGTAGGGCCGACTGGGAAAAGGAGATTCTTACCTGGAAAATCTCTTTCTCATAGACCCATACTGACAGTGCAGCATCCCTCCCTTTTTGGGGTGCTAGTTTTTTTGCTGCTCGGCAATTAATATAGTTAGCTAGGCAGTGAGGCTTTGTCTCCACCAGCATGCTCTGGTGCAAAACTGGAGGAAGAGGTGGAGCCAGCAGTAAGAAGGAGATTGGAGAAAAGTCATTACAGTTTCTGCCTCCAGAGAGGATCAACTTAACCCCAGTCATCCTGCACTGTACAGGCCTATGAGAAAGAGATTTTCCAAGTAAGAAATCTCTTTATCGTATTGACTAGTGGAAACAGCGACATTCCTTTAACTATATCAGTATCTCAGAAAGGCCTGAGAGAGTCTTATATATATATATATATATATATATATATATATATATATTTATTTATATATATATATATATGTATACATTTATTCTTCATCATCCACAAGTGTGGTCACACTAATATGGAACATAATTGTTGCACATATTGATGCCATTCATTATAAGCACTTGTATCTAAACACATTCCTCACAGTTTGTTTACACCCTTCCATTCATCCTGATTTATTTCATATTTACAGGACTCCAGGAGAACTCTGAAGCATGTGCCAGCCTGAATGTAACAGCAATGCCAGGCTTCTGACAACAGGCTATTTCACTTACACCTGTAGACTCACATGCAAACTTAATGTTCATGCCCATTTTAAAGGGAACTAAAGCCTAACGAAAGAAGTACCTTATATTTTGTGATTATATACCAGCCCAAGGCAACCACAGCCCTTTAGCATGGAAGATCTGTGTCTCCAAAGATGCCCCAGTAGCTCCCCATCTTCTTTTCTGCTGATTCACTGATTCACATTCTCTGTGCTGCTGTCACTTACTGAGCTTAGGGACCCACTCACAATATACAGTACACATACATTGGAAATGTCACAATATAAGACTAATTAGTAATTTTTATGGATAATTACTACATGGCAGCACAGAAACCACTGCAACTAGCATCAGAATTTAATCATCAGTCCTGTAGCATCAGCTTATATTACAGGCAAACCTAATTTTATGATTTGATGCCTGGATCATTACGGCTACTGAGATGTTGAAACTTTAGGCTGGTACACTCAATAATCTCAATATGTAAAATATGGAATTTTTAACAATATACATTTTTAGGGTTCAGTTGTCCTTTATATGGACCAAACTATCTTTTAACACCTTTAGGTTTATTCTCCATTCTTGTTAGTAACTTTTAAGGCAGTATATTTAACCTTTCTCGATTTGAAAAGCTGGGTGGCATTGTATTGCAGTGATTATCTGGGTGGCATTGTGGTGCAGTGGTTAGTTTGGTGGCATTGTGGTACAGGGATGATCTAGGTGACATTGTGATTAGCTGGGTCCAATTGTGATGCAGTGGTTAGCAGTGTTGCCTTGCAGTTTTATCAGAACACTGGCATGGATTATGACTGTTTGTTGATTTTCTTACTCCACTGCAAATACATACTGGTAGGTTAGCAGACACCTGATGGAACTGACCCTAGCATGCATGTGTGCCTGTAGAAAGGACATTAAGTTGTAAATTCCACTGATGCAGGAACTGATGTGAATGACTAAAGTGGAGTAATGTAATGTCATTATTATTTTTATCCTTTACTGTATATATTTCCAACATGTTCTGTAGTGTTTTAAAGCGATTATACATTCTATAAATAGAAACATTCATGTGCTAAAACCTTTTCCTAAAAGAAACAAGGACATCATTTGTGAGTAGTAACAATGTGTTATTTTCCAGTGAGAGCAGAGAATTGCAGAAGAATTTCACAGTGTGTTTTCAAATCTGACTGGCAGATATAAGCGAACATTATGAATATATAGTAAGGGCAATGCACTCAGCACAGAATAGTGTGCAAGTCATCAAGGTTTTTATGCAGAAGGTACAATTTCTTCCAGAATTACAGTATAATAGAGGGCACCACAGCCTATCTTGCATCTCAGATTACCCAATGCAAGAGAAATATAGAGAATGACTTATCAAAGTTCAGGTTTGAGAAAAAAAATATCATGAGCATGAGAAAAAAAATTTGAAAAAAAACTGCAAGCAATTCTTCACATTTTTTTCCTTGAACACTGGATTGATATTGAGCTATGTGTTGATGTACATAGAATTACATACAAGAAACACTTGTACCCCCCCCCCCAAAAAAAGTTGTTGATGAATTTGTTGTTGACAAGCATGTGTACTGATGCATGTGAAGCTTGACATTTTGGAGCAGAAAACGTGGGCTCCATTAGAACTTGTACAAATAATCGCAGGCTGTAGAACTGCTTCCGAAACAAATAGAAGGGGGTCTGCTATAACAGCAAAACTAAGATTTTTTCCTTCCCCCGTTGAATGTTAGAGCCAGTTGTCCCCTATGGAAAATGTCCTATAGATTTTGGTCCCGTTTATTTTGTTAAAAAATATGTTCTGCTTTTAAATGAAAACTGTTTGTTCTCCCATTTGTATTAATGTCCCATGCTGCTAGATGATTTATAGCTCCATGCCCACAGCTGAGTTACTGTAGAACAACAGCTAATTCTCATAGTGCTGAGCCGCTGTTTTGTATTAGTGTGACTCCCAGAGCCCCTAAGACAGAACGATTAAAGGAATACTATTAACAAAAATAATGCTTGTATAAGGTTGAACTAGCTTGGGGAACTAGAACAATATTTCCTTCCTTTCTGTCATAATGCTTACACCTATGATTTTATAACTATCTTCATAAGAGATCATTTAAGACAAAGTAGTTCCAGCTTGAAATGGTCTGTTTAACCTGAAACCTGCAGTAACGTGCATGTACTGTATATTGCTGATTGGGTGGGTTAGGGTTGGGTGCAGGTCAGTCTGGGGAAGTACACTCCTCTTTTCCAGAATATTCCATGTCTTTTAACCAGAGGCATGCACAGACATAGTGTACAGAGAGATGACACAGGTACGGATTGGACATAGATCCTAAAATGGCAAAGTTTTGCAGGTTTTTTGCATATTAGGGTCAGGTGCTGGTTGAGTTTTTCCTGACCTGCACATCACTAGTTAAATTTATTTTTTGCATTATATGTGGATTATCAGAATTTATAGGTAGGTCTTCATTACAGATACAAGCTTGCAAATGTCTAAAAAAAAAAAAACTGCATTGACATATTTTATATAATATAAACAAATATATCAGAAACTATTTATTTTATACAGAAAATACAACTGAAATACAAAATTTTGTAACTATATAAAAGTTAGTTTACCCCAGAAAGCCATATAATTTTAGAAAGGACATACTCACCTAAGTCCAAAATAAGTAAGTATGTATTTCTACTGTAAACTACTACATTGTAAAGTTTTCCCAAAGTTGACGGTTTTGATAACATTTCTAAAAATCACTTTAAAGCTTCAAATGTTAAGCATCTCATCTCTCATTAGTCATTCAGTACCATGAAAAAACATCCTAAAGCTGAATGTCAGTTGTCTGCTGAACAATTTGATTACCAATTTGCATAAGTTTACCTCTAATAATGGCTTGTAGAGACCACAAAATATATATTGTGCATAATAATTGTATGGCTTATATTCTAATTCAAAAACAAGTGCCTGTAAAGTAATCTTTCTCCCAAACCAAGAATTTGTAAACCACATCGTTCTACTAGCAAACTATCAAACCACAAAGCTTTCCTGAAGTTTTCATGAAATTTCTAAATGTTTCCATTTCACAAAATCTTATCTCTCACAAATCTTTATGTAATAAGATCAAACAACCTAAAAATGAATGCAAGGCATCTACATACAGAAGCAGTATGATGTACATAGGTTTACCCAAGTATGGCATGTAGAGACCTCAAAATGAATATTCTGCTTAAAAATGTTCATGGTTGGCACTTTGGCTGCTGCAAAATAAGCTTCCTTCATTTATTTTATTTACCATAAGTGCCCTCGAGTTTATGCTGACTCCTGAAAGTGCATATTCTTACAAATTCAAAATGGCTCAGTGGGCTCTGAGCAGCTAAGCTTAGGGGTTGTTGCAAATTATCAAACAGAAAATGAGGTTGGCCTGTAATATAAGATGATGCTACAGGGATTATTCTTAAATTCTGATGCTGTTGCTATAAAGGAATTATCTTATAAATTGCTTACCAGATGGTACATGACACCGCAGAG